>OV651827.1:8275337-8360337 GCA_927349885.1 Psylliodes chrysocephalus | reverse complement strand
AACTAAATATATACATTGTCCACATACATCTACCGCGAAACATTTTTCTATAGATGGGTCATTCTCAGTTGAGACGACACGACAAAAATTTTGAAATTGAAATCAAATTTTACAATGGTTCGATCAAAACAATCATTTCAAACGTGCCTGCAAGACGGTCAGTCAATTTATTGATTTTATCTCGTTTTATAAGATGTCAGGGGAGATACTCATCCAGGGGAGAGACTTAATGTACAGAGTAGAATACTTTGTGATTAGAGAAAGGATTTTAACATTATTTTATGAAAGAAAACAACATTTTATTGAAGTATTAACTTTATTCAGTCATTTTATAATGTTATTTATCAATAATTAATTGATAATAATTAGTCTTTAAAGTTTTCATATCTCCCCTGGATATCGTGTCTTTCCCCTGGCCCTTACAAGACAGGGGAGATATAAACAGGGGAGATACTTTTTAGTAACAAAAATAGAAATAATGACAAATGTATTTATTGTATGAAATTAACCAAGAAAAGTTAGAATCTATACACAACGAGAAGTAAATATACGAATGAATTAAAATTTTTAGATGAATATTTTAAAAATAAAACTTACCAGGGGAGAGACTCCGTTCACTCGTTGTCAACTGTATGTACAGAGTGCCAGTAACGAAATAAATGACTAAATGACTGCGCACCTAGTTCGAGTGGCTCTGATTACAAACTATACACTCAACAACGTTCGCTCAAGGTCTTCAATTCCCGCAAGTCAGTAAACAAATGCCGATTTTACACAAAAATAAGCGTGCCAGGGGACGAGACGCAAAATACGGGGGACAAACGTAAACGTAATTTTTTTTTAAGAAAAAAAAATCACGCAATTTTACTTGCTTGATTACGATAATTTATTTAAATTATTTTGTTGAAATGTATAATTTAAATAAGTTATTTGATTTTCAAGTACTTAAAATTACAAATAAATAAACAGAATCGGCCCGGGGACAAGCCAGGGGAGAGATGTTTTCCGACTTTGAGGTGAAATTGTGACTAAATTAAATAAAATTAAGAAATGAATTTGAGTGACCAATTATATGAGCACGAGTTTTAAGAGAAAATAACATTCTTTTTAATAAAAATTTTTAAAAAAGGTGATTTTTTGTTATGGACGTCGAATTTACGGCCAGATATTCATTGAAAATGAAAATACTGAAAAATTTAAATTAAGCACTTTTCCTACAATTTTTCCATTACGGTCCATTTAAAAAAAATCATGTATGAACAAATATTATAGAAATCGATATCGCAAACAACTTTTATTTCAACAATTTTCATAAAAATCAGAATTTTGCACATTTTGTCAAATTTTTCGAATACGGACCATTTCAGGAAATTTTTACATAAAAAAAAAATTATAGATAATAATATTAATTTTTTTCTCCAAACATAAATAACAGATATATTCCATAAAATATAAAAACGGCCTCCCATAAAGTACCCCCCCAGATGTTCCGACTTTGTCCAAAATCTAATCATTTCACGTCAGGCCGAAATAAAACTTAAGTTTAAAATTTAATGTTTTTTTCTTTATCCGTTTTTAAGTTTTCTTCAAATTTCGAAATTTACACATTTTCTCAAATATCTGGAATACGGTCCATTTTAGAAAAATTATCTATAGAATAAAAATTATAGAGAATTATATTACAAACAACTTTTGTTTGAACAATTTTTATAAAAAAAAATATTTTTTTACATTTTGTCAAATTTCGCGAATACGGACCATTTTAGGAAAATTTTGTATATAACAAAAATTATAGATAATAAAATAAAAAGTAACTTTTATTTGAAGAATTTTCTTCCCCAAACGTAAATAACAGATATATTCCATAAAATATAAAAATGACCGCCTATAAAGTACCCCCCCAGATGTTCCGACTATGCCCAAAATCTAATCAGCTCATTAGACGCTGGAACAAAGCTTAAGTTTGAAATTTGGTGTTTTTCCGTGTATCGGTTCATGAGTTATGCGTTATACAGACACACACACACACACAGACATCATCGCGAAAATAGTCAAAACGGATTCAGGGGACCTCAAAACGTAAAAATCCGTCGAAAACTCGAGGTCGAAAAAAATCATGATTCCTATACTTTCCTTATATCTGTTATAATATTTACTTTTATTTATTATTTTTTTTAATATGCAAGATTTGATGTTATGCTCGACTAGTCAGCTCTTAAGGCGGCAAGGGTCGTGGGTAAAGAAGGCGCCAGATCCCATAATTGGAACCAAGAAAACTAGAAATTTTCTAAAATATTTTAACTTTAATCACCATATTTACACCAAATATTTTATTAGCCAATGCAAGTAATGGTTTGTACCTGACATCTTATAATATTTACATAATCATATTTAAGTACACAAAATATTTCCTTAACCAATGCAAGTAATTGTTTGGGCCTGACATCTTATAATATTTACATAATCATATTTACAAAACTATTTTCTTAACCAATGCAAGTAATTGTTAGTACTTGACACCCTTAATATTTACAAAAAAAAACTATGCTTAATGATGTAGGTAAAACTTGAGAAATAAACTTTTCTACTCTTATGATTATCAAAATGATATAAGCACTTCCTGAAGTTTCAAATCTTATACTCTTCCCTTTTGGGGTTACTACTACTTTTAGGAACTATATTCCAAAATGGCTGACTGCCAACCTCACTAATTAATAAAAAAACTATATTACAAAATGGATGACTGCCAAATAAGTGACTCGATAATGCCATGTCCTCAATATGAAATTTATGTTAAACTAAATAATTCCATAAAAGAATAATTTCAATAACGGCACTATAAGGCCTTACCTTCAAAAGAATTCAAGCAAAAAAATTACAAAATTATATACAAAAAAAGATATATTCAATAATGGCACTATATAGCCTTACCTTCAGGAAGAATTTAAGCAAAAAATTACATAATTATATACAAAAAGGATATATTCAATAATGGCATTATATGGCCTTATCTTCAAGAACAGTTTAAGCAACAATTTACATAATTATATACAAAATTAAATTAGTACAACTGGCCCATTACTCTGCAATATTAGCACGTACATTTTTAGAATATTTGGACTGGTCTAAAAGTCCAGGATTGTTGGTTGAATAAAATATGTCAACTTAATTACTTGTTGAGCATGGAAATTTTAAATTTAACTATAAGGTTTATCAGTATTAAGAAAAGTAGACTTAACTTATCTTAAGGATGCAGAAAGTCCAGTAACCACACCGCAACTTTAGGACAGACACGTCTCGATGAGTTCTTGTCCAGGACGGGAAACTTATCCTTGTCTTCAGCGTCCAGCACAACACGTGTTAGAATGACCACAGATTCAATTACAGCCTCGTACCTCTTCACGGGGTAATTCAGAAATATATCTCCCACAAGACTCGTACTTCCAGCCCAACAAAAAAAAGCCTGTAATTCGAAAAAAAACCATTCCCTCAATACCAAAAAAAACTCAACAAAAAAACGTGTTATTACCTGATGGACGGCTTAGGATTGTCTTCTCTCTTTTCTAATGAATTCTACTGATATCAGGATATTTTATTTCAACTCAATAATTGTACTGGAACTTATTTGTAACAAAATCACATGAACTATAATATTCGCAAATGCTTCTCTCAAAGACGCAGGCAAAAAAAGGCCTCCCGGTACGCTGTTTCTGTCTTAAATAATTTTGGAGTTCCCAAAAAAACATCACAAAAACAATCAAGAAACCAAAAGACACCTTCAAAACTTCAAAATCACCCATCTTTGACAAATTGACAGTTGACTTGGTTCTGTTCAGAAACGGCATGGAACCTTCTCCTGACACGACTAGTTACATCGCAGCACTATGAATCAGACAGAGACAAAGCTAACCTACGATACGCTACACACCACTCGCACCTTCGGTGCAGCTAGTTAAACCTATTTAAATGTTTCATTTGAACTACTCACAGGAAATGATTACGAGGGGCGCTCCATAATTACATAGTCATGTAATTGATAACCTTTGTGAAATTTTATATATTTATTTTTAAATACTGATTTAGTTAAGTAAATCTTAAGTTAACATTATCAAAATATCTTAATTTAATTTAGGTTGTGTAGTTTATTATATTTTAACGTGTTAGTTATTGAATTTCGAACGAAATTGTAACAATCGTGAAAATGATTGTTACACTGTATACAGATAGGAAAGTAAAAAGGACTGATTTTGTACCAATTTGTACCATTAAAAAACCTAATTTATTTAATCAAACTGCCTGAAACAACTTTCGAATTAATCCATATCTGTTATAATTAAAAAAAAGTGAATTTGTGCTAAAAAAGAATCTATTGCTATTTTTGTATAAATCACAACATAGTTTGTACCGTTAAAATATAAATTTTCAGAACATAAACCCCTGCCGTTCCTATAAAAACTATCCAAAATTCATATTCCTTTTAAACGAGCAAAATCAATCGTTATTTCTGCAATAAAAATAGGATAATTTGTACCGTTAAAATGTAAATTGTTAGATTTTGTACCACTGGCGTTCCTGTAAAAACTATCCTAAACTCATATTAGGCTCAAGAGTAAAGTATCCTTTTGCAAGAGCAGAATCAATAGTAGCTTCTGCAATAAAACTAATATAATTTGTACCGGTAAAATACAAATTTTCAGATTTTGTACCCCTGCCGTTCCTATAAAATTAAACGTAAACTCATATTAGGCTTAAAAGTAAAGTACCCTTTTGCACCAGCAGAATCAATAGTTACTCCTACAATGAAAGTAACATAATTTGTACCGCTTAAATATAAAATTTCAGATTTTGTACCCCTGCCGTTCCTATAGAAACTAACCTAAACTCATATTAGCTCAGGAATAAAGTACCCTTTTGCAGAGCTGTTTAAAATCATTTTAAAAAAGATTTAAATCAAAGATCATAAATCGTTTGCGTTTGAACAAATGATTTAAATCAAAGATCGATTTATTAAAAAAAAAGATTTAAATCAAAAATCTTTTTTAGATTTAAATCCTTTTTACAATTTAAATCATTTTAGGAAAGATTTAAATCATTTCGAAAGATTTAAATCATTTTGAAAGATCTAAATCTTTTTAAACGATTTAAATCTTTTTAAAAGATTTAAATCTTTTTAAACGATTTAAATCTTTTTATAAATTTAAATCACTTAAACGCATTTAAATTATAAAAAAAATATTATATCGTTTTTTATATATATTTAGGAGTCAATAAAATATATTAAAACAGTGTTACATTTACACGATACACAAATTTTTGGTTACAACAATAGTTTAAGACTAATAATGTAAAATTTTGCAGAGAATTATAGTTTACAGAGTTCTCGAAACATTGTTGTCAGTTTGCAGAAATACATAAAACGAAACCTTCCGATTTTGCCATAATAGATATAGCCAACCAATAAGACCACTTTATGGTAATTTGTATATTAGGTATAATTAAAGAAAGAAAAAATAGGCCTTTGAACAGTTTTATTAAAGCATACAAAACAAAACACGTGTAACTAAAGAACTCATGAATAATCCAAAAAACAAAACTTTCGAGCATGAAGCATCCCTTAAATATTATTTGATTTTAACAGTACAAGATTTTCGAAGTTTTTGTCGGTCAATGCATGCCGACGTGGAGAATCTATAAAAGTGGCATATGAAAACATTCTTTCCACGGGGGCGGAAGATGGTAAAATACAATTATATTTTAGAAACATTTTTTTTTAAGAGGGTATATTTGTTTAATATGGACAAATCATTGTAATTCATTCAAATTCGTGAGAAACTGACGGTGCTTCTTTTTCTGTATATATTTCTGATATAGTGCTTAATTCAAAAAAATCTTCATTTTCCTCTTCATCTATCACTTCACGTGTGGCATAGTTTTCAAAACTTAACAAATTCTTTTGCTGCCTTTAACACCATATTTTTTACTTGATTCTCTTGAAGAATAAAATTCGTATTTTTAAACGAATTTAGCCATCTTAGCCTAAACTTTGGTAAAAATGTTGTGGCTATTATAGCCATCTCTGATTGAGGATTATTCTCGAAATATATCGAAAACCGAGTTTCAATAGATTTAATGCATATGTCAATTAAAAATCCAAGATGTCTTAGGTTGAGGATTTCATTATTTCATATTTAACATGTAAACTCCCTATCGTTGGCATAAGTGTCCTAAAGTATGTACGACTTTCTCCTTGAAAATTATCTATGGATAAGGCCAAGGGTTTTAGGATGGCAATATACTCTTCCATTTTAAAAAGATTTAAATCATTTTAAAAAGATTTAAATCATTTTAAAAAGATTTGCATAATTTTACAGATTTAAATCATTTCAGAAAGATTTAAATCAGTTCAGAAAGATTTAAATCATTAAAAAGATTTAAATCGTTTTAAAAAGATTTAAATCGTTTTAAAAAGATTTAAATCGTTTTAAAAAGATTTAAATCTAATTTTTAAATAAAAAATCACAGATATTTTTCAGAAAGATTTAAATCATAAATCAAAAATCATTTTTTTAAAAACGATTTAAAATCAAAGTATTTAAATCAAAAAATGATTTAAATCTCACCGATAGGTGACAGCTCTGCCCTTTTGCACGAGCAGAATCAATAGTTACTCCTGCAATAAAAAAAAATAATAATAATAATTAGTACCGCTCAAATATACATTTTCAGATTTTGTACCCCTGCCGTTCCTATAGAAACTAACCTAAACTTATATTAGCTCAGAAATAAAGTACCCTTTCGCACGAGCAGAATCAATTGTTACTCCTTCAATAAAAAAATAATAATAATAATAATAATAATAATAATAATAATAATAATAATAATAATTAGTACCGCTGAAATATACATTTTCAGATTTTGTACCCCTGCCGTTCCTATAAAAACTAACCTAAACTCATATTAGGATTAAGAGTAAAGTACCCTTTTGCACGAGCAGAATTAATAGTTACTCCTACAATGAAAGTAACTTAATTTGTACCGCTTAAATATAAAATTTCAGATTTTGTACCCCTGCCGTTCCTATAAAAAGAGTAAAGTACTTTTTTGCACGAGCAGAATCAATAGTTACTCCACAGAATACGTATATCCCAGAATCTCATCTTGCGGTGGAAGGGGAAAGTCAAATTTCTATCGATGCGTTTGGAGTAGCAAGCACAGATTAGCCTAGATCATTGGCGTGTCCGATAGTTTTATATTTGCGCTGTGTATAAATTTCAGTGGTAGCGTTGATTTTTCGCGTTTAATTGTGTTTAGTTGGATTCAACATATTATAATTCGTGTTTTTTTTATTTGTAAATTTTATAGTTTTTTCGCGTTTTATAGACTTATTATGAGCATACGTAAAGCTGGAGTAATTTGTTCTGCAAGTTATTGCCAAAATAAAGCATATAACTGTGATCTATCTTTTTTTTAGATTTCCAAAAGATCGTGTGAGGTGAGTTAACTAAAATTTATATAAGAGAATGACCATATTCAAAATAAAAATTTTATGCTAATATAAACAATACAATATTTTTCGAATTAAAAAATAATGGTTTTTAGGGCAAAAATGTAGTTAATTGCATGTGGACGAGAAGATCTACAGGAAAATATTATTTCCATTGATAATTATAGACTGTGTGATGCACACTTTGATGAAAAAATTATAATAAAAAAGAATATGAAAACTGGGCTACTGCCAACTGCCTTTCCAACAATATTTCCTCATTTGGAGGGTTCCACAAGGAGTGTTCAAATTGCAAGTAGCTCTTCTAGAGAACCAGGTAATTTGATATATAAAAAAGGAAGTAAAATAGCACATAGGCTCCGTGCTGTAGAATATCTAGCAGAAATATTAATTCATGAGACTTAACTGCCGAATCCAAATGCATAAACAATCGAGAGGAAGAAAATATTTTAAGTACATGTTCTGGAAATCGAAATTAACAAACAATATTATATAAGCATTTGTCCGAACATACCTACGTCCTATCCGTGTTATAAGGGGACAAAGAAATGAGGAAATATCCGTTTTTCTTAAATTTTTTGAAAATGATTTTGGTAAACTTTGGTGTTATTAAAAATGCTATTCTAAATTATTTTCAAAAAATTTAGAAAAAACGGATTTTTTATAATTTCTTTGTCACCGTGAAACTAGGAAAAGACGTATTTTTGGACATGTATTTTTCTTTATTTCGACTTCCAGAACACGTTCTTAAAATATTTCCTTTTGCTTGCGAAAAACCCCGTATTTTTCTACGAATAATCTGTATCTGGTCAAAAAAAACAGTGTTCTGTTCACATGAACCGTTTTCCCGAATACCTATTATTCGAAGGCAAATAAGTAAAAATTATAAGTTATTTTCTAGGAGGATACTCTGAAAAAATATTACTTAAATTAACTGATATTCAGCAGTATGAGGAAGTATCCGATCAACCTACTTCTCCACAATTTTCTGTACCCGAGAATGAAATAGCCATTGAAACAGACTATAGAAAAAATGATAACCTACAAAAAAAATTTCAAAGATACGTATGTGGTTATTTAATTAAAAAATGTTTAAATAAAAACACATGTACCATTTGTCAAGATTATAGTAATGAAATAAAGGATCTTGATGATTCAACAATATTTTGTCTTCAAAAAGCATATGAGACTAAACATAAAACTTTTGGAAATTTATTGATGCCTAGTGACAGCTTTTTTATTTTATTATTCAATTAGGAGTTGTGTTTGATAATAATTTTGAAAATGTTTGTCTTTCAACCACAATATTGAAACAATTACTCAATTTAAGCAGTCCTGTTATATTCCATCATCCATACCAACAATTTCCTATAAACTATGCAGTTAAACTGTATTTTAGATTAAGAATATTTTATGCAGTTAAGAATATTAATAGAAATTTTAAGAGTTCTGATAATAAAACAAAAATGTTAATTTGGAAAAACTTATAATAATTTGGTTTACTTTATTTGATTTATTTTATGTATTTATAAATTAGTTTTTCTCCGATTGACATTAAACGTCAGTTTTAGTGACATTTAATATTTTTTTTCTTTTTTTTTAAATCTTGCTCTGCATGAGTATCCGACCAAAAAAGTTAATCTAGTAAATTTAGTCACTGTATAATAAATTAACTATCTTAGGGACATTCTAGACCGGTTAAAAATAAGTTAAAAAATAACGATAATTGTCGCGTTATTAGCGATGACTTTCACTGGTTCAAAATAAGTACATAGTTATAAAAAGAAAGACAAAATTCAGAATTTTATTATAATTTTAACTCTAACACAATAATAATTAGAAAATACGATTTAATTATTACCTATAACATACGATTAGAAAAAATATTAAAAATTGTGAGTTGTATCTGTTATAATGATTTTTTAATCACACTGTACAAACGTTTTGAGGTCCCCTGAATCCGTTTTGACTATTTTCGCGATGATGTGTGTGTGTGTGTGTGTGTGTGTGTGTGTGTGTGTGTGTGTGTGTGTGTGTGTGTGTGTGTGTGTGTGTGTGTGTGTGTGTGTGTGTGTGTGTGTGTGTGTGTGTGTGTGTGTGTGTGTGTGTGTGTGTGTGTGTGTGTGTGTGTGTGTGTGTGTGTGTGTGTGTGTGTGTGTGTGTGTGTGTGTGTGTGTGTGTGTGTGTGTGTGTGTGTGTGTGTGTGTGTGTGTGTGTGTGTGTGTGTGTGTGTGTGTGTGTGTGTGTGTGTGTGTGTGTGTGTGTGTGTGTGTGTGTGTGTGTGTGTGTGTGTGTGTGTGTGTGTGTGTGTGTGTGTGTGTGTGTGTGTGTGTGTGTGTGTGTGTGTGTGTGTGTGTGTGTGTGTGTGTGTGTGTGTGTGTGTGTGTGTGTGTGTGTGTGTGTGTGTGTGTGTGTGTGTGTGTGTGTGTGTGTGTGTGTGTGTGTGTGTGTGTGTGTGTGTGTGTGTGTGTGTGTGTGTGTGTGTGTGTGTGTGTGTGTGTGTGTGTGTGTGTGTGTGTGTGTGTGTGTGTGTGTGTGTGTGTGTGTGTGTGTGTGTGTGTGTGTGTGTGTGTGTGTGTGTGTGTGTGTGTGTGTGTGTGTGTGTGTGTGTGTGTGTGTGTGTGTGTGTGTGTGTGTGTGTGTGTGTGTGTGTGTGTGTGTGTGTGTGTGTGTGTGTGTGTGTGTGTGTGTGTGTGTGTGTGTGTGTGTGTGTGTGTGTGTGTGTGTGTGTGTGTGTGTGTGTGTGTGTGTGTGTGTGTGTGTGTGTGTGTGTGTGTGTGTGTGTGTGTGTGTGTGTGTGTGTGTGTGTGTGTGTGTGTGTGTGTGTGTGTGTGTGTGTGTGTGTGTGTGTGTGTGTGTGTGTGTGTGTGTGTGTGTGTGTGTGTGTGTGTGTGTGTGTGTGTGTGTGTGTGTGTGTGTGTGTGTGTGTGTGTGTGTGTGTGTGTGTGTGTGTGTGTGTGTGTGTGTGAGTGTGTGTGTGTGTGTGTGTGTGTGTGTGTGGGTGCGTGGGTGCGTGGGTGCGTGTGTGTTTGTATGTGTGTGGGTGGGTGCGTGCGTGCGTGCGTGCGTGCGTGCGTGCGTGCGTGCGTGCGTGCGTGCGTGCGTGCGTGCGTGCGTGCGTGCGTGCGTGCGTGCGTGCGTGCGTGCGTGCGTGCGTGCGTGCGTGCGTGCGTGCGTGCGTGCGTGCGTGCGTGCGTGCGTGCGTGCGTGCGTGCGTGCGTGCGTGCGTGCGTGCGTGCGTGCGTGCGTGCGTGCGTGCGTGCGTGCGTGCGTGCGTGCGTGCGTGCGTGCGTGCGTGCGTGCGTGCGTGCGTGCGTGCGTGCGTGCGTGCGTGCGTGCGTGCGTGCGTGCGTGCGTGCGTGCGTGCGTGCGTGCGTGCGTGCGTGCGTGCGTGCGTGCGTGCGTGCGTGCGTGCGTGCGTGCGTGCGTGCGTGCGTGCGTGCGTGCGTGCGTGCGTGCGTGCGTGCGTGCGTGCGTGCGTGGGTGTGTGTGTGTGTGTGTCTGTATAACGCATAACTCATGAACCGATACACAGAAAAACACCAAATTTTAAACTTAAGCTTTGTTTCAGCGTCCAATGAGCTGATTAGATTTTGGGCAGAGTCGGAACATGGGGGGGGGTACTTTATAGGTGGTCATTTTTATATTTTATGGAATATATCTGTTATTTACGTTTGGAAAAGAAAATTCTTTAAATAAAAGTTACTTCTTATATTTTTATCTATAATTTTTGTTTTATACAAAATTTTCCTAAAATGGTCCGTATTCGAGAAATTTGACAAAATGTAAAAAAAAATATTTTTTTATAAAAATTGTTTAAATAAAAGTTGTTTGTAATATAATTCTCTATAATTTTTATTTTATACATAATTTCTCTAAAATGGACCGTATTCGAGATATTTGAGAAAATGTGTAAATTTCGAATTTTGAAGAAAACTCAAAAACTGATAAAAAAAACATTAAATTTTAAACATAACTTTTATTTCGGCCTGACGTGAATCGATTAGATTTTGGACATAGTCGGAACATCTGGGGGGGGGGGTACTTTATGGGAGGCCACTTTTATATTTTATGGAATATATCTGTTATTAATGTTTGGAGAAAAAAATTGTTCAAATAAAAGTTACTTTTAATATTATTATCTATAATTTTTGTTTTATGTAAAAATTTCCTGAAATGGTCCGTATTCGAGAAATTTGACAAAATGTGCAAAATTCTGATTTTTATGAAAGTTTTTGAAATAAAAGTTGTTTGCGATATCGATCTCTATAATTTTTGTTTATACATGATTTTTCTAAAATGGACCGTAATGAAAAAATTGTAGGAAATTTTAATGTTTTAGTATTTTCGTTTTACATGAATATCTATAGAAAAATGTTTCGAGGTAGATGTATGTGGACAATGTATATCAGATTTTTAATTATACCTTTGTATTTTTCAATGTGGTTTTGCTAGGCTAATATTAAACTAGAAGCACTCTGTATTTTTTTTGTAAACAGTACAAGTACAAAAAATTTATTGGTGGTACAAATTGGTAGAAATTTAGTTCTTTTTCATTCTACTTTTGTTTTATTTTTTATTTTATTTTTTTAATGTGGTCCTGCTAGCTTAATATTAAACCAGAAGCACCATGTGGTTTTTTATAAACGGTACATAGTACAAAAAAATTGATTGGTGGTACAAATTGGTACAAATTCAGTTCTTTTTAGTTCTACCTTTATTTTATTTTTTATTTTATTTTTTTAATGTGGTCCTGCAGCTTAATATTAACCTAGCAGCGCCACGTTTTTTTTTTTTTGAAAACGGCACATGGTACAAAATTTGCATTGGTGGTGCAATTTAGTACAAAATAGGTACTAAATAATGTAACAGATTTTAATCGATTCTGCCCAATTGGTCTTGCTAGCTTGAGAGAGGTATGGAAAAGCTCATTTTGGTAAGCTAAATCTTGCCCTTTCTACTGTGCATTATTTTTTCAAAGAGAGGTACACAATTAAAAATAGATATGTTTAGTTTTTATCATGTGTGTAAACCCCATTTACTGTGGTGATATTTCCAATGTATTTTCTATTTTTAACAGACTTCAAAAAAGGAGGAGGATTTCAATTCATCAGAATATATTTTGTTATGTATATTCAGCGATAATTCTTTACTACATTGTTCGATTTCTGATTCGTTTTTTGTTATAAAAGGGGGTACTAAATTTGTTTAAGATCTGATGATTGGGATGCATGCTTAGATTAAAGAGACCGAAGATGTAACATTGCACACTGCGCATGTTGTCTATTTTAAGCCAAAGTAACCCACCAATTGAAAATCATTGTTGCACGACGCCACCCGAATTGCTCCGATTTCCATTCAGCGATCACCTCCACCTGAGTTTAATCACCATTGATAGCTGTTTTCTGATTTATTTGTTGGTATTTTAGCAATTTAAAGTGTTCTAGTTATTCAATTTCAAGTTCAAAATGTCACGATGTATCTTGAAAAATTGTATGTACTTATAATACAAGTACTACTGTTATGAATATATTCGATTTCAGTGGTAAATATTTATTAACGTTTTGACATAAAGCGCCATGATTCTCTGGGCTGAATACTTCAGATCCGCATTAAGGGATTTCAATAAATATTAAGCATCATAAACTCAGATTTCATATTACTTACATAAATTTACAAAAGGGTAAAATTTTAAACATGTAATTTAAATAAATAGTAAATAGGCATTATTGCTAACGAAATTTTGTATTTAAAAAGGAGTTTTATAAGAATGTTTTCTAAAGATAGTTTTTAGCCCTTTTTGGTAGATAAATAAGAGGTAAAGAATCATAGTTGCTAGCTAAATTTTATTTTTAAAAGGTATTTTTATAAGAATATTAGATGAAAAACAGGATGACCTACTTAAAATTTCAAGGTTCATCTTATTTGCGGTCAAATCGAAAGTGACATTGAATTTTCAGTCTTAAAACAAAGTAATCTAGTATAAGCAAAAAAAATACTAAAGTTACAGGAGTTAGGTCCGATTCCACCGTTGTGTTAAACGGAGATTAAAATGACAGTGTTAATGTAAAAATGTCATTTTAAACTTCGTTTAACACAACGGTGGAATCGACCCTTAGTCACGTTAATAAAATGTTACATTACAAACCCCTAAACAACTCGAACATAATTTTCGTTTACTAAAAAAAATCCAAAATTTACCAATATTTATTTATTATACAAGCGAATGCGATTTCAAAGATAACTGGATCAAAAAATCCAAATCTCTAAATTTTGGAGCTAAATGCTCAGATAAAAGCAAGCGACCGATAGGGGTTACAAAAATAATCGATTTATCGATAATTCTGATATTTTTTATTGAAAATCGATTTATCCGCTGTTTTAATAAATTATTTTCGTTTTTTTTTTAAGATAATGTATTAATCGATTTTAAAGGAAATACAAAAAAAGTAGATTTGTTCAAAATAATTGATTTATCGTTTAATCGGTTTTTTATTTATTTGATTATTTTCGATTTTTCAAAGATATTATATGAAAATAATCGATTGAATATAATCGGTTATTTTACATAATCGATATTTTGGTTATTTTTTTAAAATTATTGATTTATTGGATAATCAGCTTTTTAATAATCAATTATTTTCGATAATCGAATAATCAATTTCAAAGGAAATATGAAAAAAGGATTATTAGAAAATAATAGATAATTCGTTTTATTTTTTGGAAAATCGATTTATCATAGAATCGGCTTCTTAATTAATTGGTTATTTTCGATTAGGCGATTATTTTGGAATTATTGATTATTTTTGATATTTCAAAGATAATCGAATTATCGATTTTAAAGGAAATACAATAAAAATAGATTATTGATAATAATCGATTGATCAAAAATAATCGATTATTTAAAATAATCGATCATTCTGTTTTTTTTGAAAATCGATTTGTCAGTTATTCGACTTTTTAATTAATCGAATATTTTTGAAATACAATAAAATAGATTATTGTTAATAATCGATATATCATAGAATCGGCTTCTTAATTAATTGATTATTTTCGATTAAGGGATTATTTTGGAATTATGTAATATTTTCGATATTTCAAAGATAATGGAATTAACGATTTTAAAGGAAATACAATAAAAATAGATTATTGATAATAATCGATTGATCGAAAATAATTAATTATTTAAAATGATCGATCATTCTTTTTTTTTTTAAATCGGTTTATCAGTTAATCGACTTTTTAATTAATTGCTTATTTTTGATTAATCGATTATTTTCGATTTTTCAAAGATTATCGAATAATCTGTTTCCATGGACGAAAAAAAATGGTTTATTTGAAAATAATCGATTATTTAAAATAAACGATAATTCTATTTATATTATATTTTGTAAACACTGATTTATCGGTTAATTGACTTTTTAATTAGTCGATTATTTTTGATTTTTCAAAGATAATCAAGTAGTCGATTTTAAAGGAAATGACAAAAAATATATCGTTTGAAAATAATCTATTGATCGAAAATAATCGATTATTTTCAATGATCGATAATTTATTTCGATAATCACTCATCCCTAGCGACCAAATGACTTTTAATAGATTTAAATTTTAAAATGTTATCTGGTTTCAGACATATGCATTTCTAGAGTTTTATGTGACTCATCCTTTATAATAATTAATATTCTTAAAGAAAGAAGCCTTAATATACTTTTTCTGAGGTTACAATACAAAACAGCATTTTCTCATTTTGACTAATTTTTAATAATATGTAATAGCCGTAGAAAAAATATAATGTTCAACTCATAAGGGTAGATTTGCAGTATTCGCCTGCGCACATGCTATTTTTATAATACTCGTAGACAATGAGTAACACTTTTTGCTCTATTAACAATATATTCTATTTCAACATTTTACTGTAATCTCTTGCAGAAAAGTCCGTAGTAAATAAACGCTAACGAAATATTCTATAAAAGGTCTTCTCTTTACATAAAATATCGTGGCATCTGTTTGATATTTAAAAATCACGATAATTTGATTTCATAATACAAAATTCGATTAAACACCTTTTAAATAAACCTAATAGTTCATTAAGATGCTAATAAACAAAGTCCGGTCCCTGTCACAGAGTTCGGGTCGCCGCGTGTCGCCGCCCAGTTCCCCCACTCCGTTAACCCTTCTTTAGAAATTGGCAACATTTGCGCAGGTTTAAAACCGGTGTATGTTATATCTCTGGTCTCTTTTATCTAAGGATGCATGAGAAAACAATCATTTCGTTTTTGGAGTCGTCGGTTTTTAAAATTAATTTTATTACCTGTACATTTTTTAATCAATCATAGTAAAAAATGTTAAAATTGGGAAATGTCTAAAGTTCAGTATTTATTTTGTAGCTAGAAGTGGAAAACTAAAGAAGGGATGGTCAAATTTGAATGGTATGAAAAATAAATTCACATTTGGTGTATTCTTGAAAATCAAATAGTTTCTTTTTGAATCCCTTTAATTTGGATGCTGTGTTTCTTTGTTAATAAACTAATGCTGGAATTTATTTTTTATTTAAGTACAACTTTCTATTTGTACAATAATATTGCAATTTCAATATTGTTAAAAAATGAGATAATTATGATTTATGACGATTCGCTTTTATAAGTAGTGTAATTGTCGAAATTTAGAATATTAAATAATAATATTATGTATAAAGGCGAGTTTCGTATGATTTATGTAAGTGTATTAATAATCATTACATGAGAGTTACATACGCTATTTTTTCTACACCCGATAAATAATCAAGAACTATAAATATTATATTTATATTTGTATTAAAAACAATATCAGTAATTACTATTCGTATTTCTATAAAAAATTCTACAAAATTCTAATCAATGGAATTACCTCGGGTATTGGTATTACCATAGATTTTTGGGATAAAATAATTTGTACTGCATTTTCTGTTTTCTCCGATATGTGTGGAGGAGTCGATGTTAAGTCTTCTATATCGCTGATATCAGACATTTTGATGATATAATTATCGAAGTTTAGCTATCTACGAAAATTTAATACGTACTAATTTTGACAACTAAACAATTACATAGGAATTTGGAAAAAACGTCTAATGCACAGCATGCTTGATTGAAAAATTATGGGTTTCTATTGATTAAAAATCTGTATCGTTCTGAAAAATCTGTATCATAATGGGTATCAGTATGAAACGGATTATGGGCATCATTATAATATGGGTGTAGAAAAATATAATTTATGGATTTATAACCTATTAAAAACAAAAAAATGGATTTTGTAAATAACGTAAATACATTTTTATTTTTTTTAAAGATTGTCTCGACGTCAACTTCCAACAGTTGAACTAGATGGCACAGTTCGCTATTCGACTCCAAGAGATCAAACGGAATTGGAGTGGTTATCAGGAATAAACAATACAGATACTCAGTCTGTATCATCTTCGGCATCTTCCTCAAACAATTCAGTAAATTACTGGAGACACAATTCCCGCCATGAAGAAGATGAGCCCAGGATGGAACCAGCATTGTCTTCAATTAAGGTATGTAAATTTATTCGCTCAATGCAAAAGTCATAGTAGGAAAAGGAAAAGCGATACTAGCTCTACCTGCGAATAATTCGTGCATTTTAGGGCGACGTTTCGTCATTTTGGCGTATCAAATATAAGTATGTATTTTACTTATTAAAAAAAAAGTTAAAAGCAATACAATGAGCAACCGGAGTTGCTGTGTTGTAAATTGTAAAAGTATTAGCAAAAAAAACAATTTATTTTATAAATGTTTAGTAGCAAAATGAAAATTAAATCAAAAAACTAAACGTTACTTTAAATGCAGTAAGAAGTTAATAGTATATTACACACCGAGGAAAGAAAAGTTTCATTCCTGTCGTGAGATTAGTTAGATCACCGAGACGCGAAGCGTCGAGTTTAGCTATGATCTCGAGACAGGAATTAAACTTCCTACCGAGGTTTGTATACTATTTTATTTACAACCATCATATTTCGATCAAAGTTAATAAATCTCTGTTTCGTTCTGAACATACCTAAAATATTACATTTAACGACAAATTACCAAACGCGCGGTTTTCTCAGAATAATCAAGTAAATATATTGTTACTGTGATTACGGGGTAAACAACTGTCACCAATATAAATAAATGTCAGATAAAGCCGGATATTAAATTCGCAAATAACAAATATCAATAAGTAGTTTGTTGTATTTTAGTTCATTGTTGTTTTTTGTTTGCCATTAAATATATATAAAATTTGTTAAAAAAATGTGTTATTTTTTTTTTAATATAAAAAATATTCATCTATAATAGATGAAATGAGGGCAAGAAGTGAGGGCGAGAAGTGAGGGCGGGAAGTAGAGGTGTGTAATGTGACACTTCCCAACTTTTAATGACGTTAGTAATGACAACATTACATATATGGTTGTAAATAAAAGTAATTACAAACCTTTATTTTTGTAAAAAGAGTATCTAATACCTATTGAAAATAGTAGACATCAGAAAACTTAAAGATTTTATATACTTAAATTATTATTATTTTACGATGTTCTTCAAAATTCCTTGAGTACATGTTCAAAATCGAAATATTTCTGCCTTTGTTTCTGATTATTTTCTGTATCTGGAAGGCAATTTTATGACTGACTAAAAAAATAGTTATTTAATAATTAATTATATGTTTTTGTAACGTTCATTTTTGGCCCCACGAATTAATAAAATTGTTTTGGCTTACCTGGTTAATCATACGAAAAAAAAGGGTAAAATCGTATTGATGATATCACTATTATTTTTGTCATTAACTAATTTCACCTGTATTCTAACTTTCTTACATCATTATTACAATTTATTTCATCTCACCACTAGTATAATACTTTGTACAATGGTCATATTTGCAGTGTAGTGTTCACTGTTTTAATTTGCCAGATTCTCCTAAAAATAGACCAAGTTTCGTTGTAAATTTATACATATCATGTATTATAGTCTCACCTTTGGGTAATTAATTATTTACGATACCATTCTTTAAGATTTTCTTTGTTTATTTTTGTTTTTAGGTTAATATTTTTTAATTATGACAGTGAATGACATAAACGTCATTTGACGACAGAACACCGACAAGTGTCATGTTGGTGGGACGTTCCAATATCGGGCTCAGAACCCGAGGTAAGGTAGTTTCACAATGAGCGATTTTAAGTCGTGAGGGATTTTTTTTTGCGATCGCTGTTGTATTAATTTTTGTCGGGAACAGTTTCCCAAATGTAGTTATACTGTATATAAATATAGTTTTTAGGGTACCTTTCGTAAATGGTCTCTTAAGTTATATAGTGGGGAATTCTTGAGGATGAATATCTGAACCCACTTGACATTTATCGGAAAGGGATTTCGGCCATTTTGGACGGCTGACGTATTGTTTCGGTCAGTGGGTGTTGAATCACGAGAAAGACGAATTTTGCGTCGAAGTAGAATTTTCTTAATATTTAGCCCCATCGGCTTACCCTAATTAAAGGGGATTTTAGATTCTACTTCATGGTTAATTGTGGGTAAATGGACATTTCGTATTTTGAGAGGAATTTTAGTGTATTAGTAAATTCCTATGGTCATTGGTCCAGCCCATATCTATTATAGGATTTTAACGCAATAATTGGAAGTTCACAGCATTTGGAGTGTGGAATATTGTTGTGCTGTGGATCATCTCACGTGTTTCTCATCCTTGGAAGGCTACCAAGTTAACCCTTTACGAAAAAGGGTTTCACCCAGGGGGTTGTTAGCCCAATATTCGTCAACAATTTTCACCCAGGGGGTTGTTAACCCAGGATTCGACGACAATTTTTACCCAGGGGGTAGCGACTCAAGATTTCAACAGTTGTACACAGAGGGTTATATCGTCCGGAGTTCAACGGTTTCATCGTGGACTCATCGAGGGAACACAGAACATTGGTATGCTAGCCACCTAGTTTACTTGTAACTAGATTTACAAGGAAGTTTCTCGTTCTGGATAGGAAGATGGGAATGCTGTGAAAGAAGACACCCTACTATCAGGTTTTTCTTATACGTTATATTGAAGGTTTCATGCGTGCATTGTTAAACTATACATTCACTTTCAACCGAATGTTGTCAAGGTATTCTCAACATTATTTATACTTTTGAGCACAGAATGTTCTAGGGTTCTTTCACTCATAACTTAAGTATTATCAAATGTTACATCGTTTAATTGATTAATATTTTAAATTTTTACTTAATTTAAGCACTTAATGCTGATGTAGTAATCCTTCGGGTCGCAGAACACTTGGACTGCTTCCACGTTTAAGTTGTAATTCTTCAGTTATTAAGGGCTACTGCCATAATTTTACTTTATTCAATTTATTCATTATTAAATGGACCAGACTTAACGATTAAGTTAAGCAATCTCAGAAGACCCGTGTGGGGGCAGAGATTAAGTAACCTCTTTCAACCTGGGAGTTTAAGTAAATAACCTCTGTGTCTAAAGTCCTTTTTGTGTTCATTGTATTTTTATTTTATTTTTATATTTTTATTTAGTTGTATGAATTATACTTAATTATAAAATTTCATGGTTTAATAATTTTCTTTTTGGTAGTTTGGTCTTAACTAAAAGTTAAGCAGATATCGCCTTCCAATTTGGAGAGGGTTATAAGCTTATAAGGATTATAAGTTTATTGTTTAGTTTATAATATATGATGTAATATAGGTGCGGTTATGCACAAGATTTAAGTTAACTATTATTTTATATTTTATTTTTTATGTAAGGTGGAAATTAATATTTTGCGCAAGCGTCATGCCTGGTACCAAGCTAACGACGAACCGTGCCATACTTTGATACATTATTAATTTTTTTGGGTTACGCATATACATGTACAGTGTAAATTTTCCCTTTTATTTCCTCCAACTTTTTTTTGGATTATCTAAGCCATTAGGTAACTAGTTTGTCCATTATAATTGTTGAAATCTAAAGCCGATATATTTAGTAAATATTTTTTTTTTCTTTATAAAGGAACATAAGTTGAGGTTTGTCTTTTATTTCTTTCCTCATTTACTGGGTTTTTGGGGAAATAGGATCATAGTTTGGCCACTATATAGACCCAGTTGGCGCCTACTCATTTGTCTACTATTTCCGGAATTATTGTAAGCTATCCACCCCCTAGCTGCCGTCTGAGCGACGTCGAAGGCCCGAAGGTTGACACCGGAACAACCGAAACTTGTGTAACCGTAGTAGACAACATTTTTAATTGTAGTTAATACTTTAATAATTTTTTTTTAGTTTAAAATTTTGGTGGAATCACCGAGATCATTTCATAGGTTACATTTTCTTTTCAACTAAAAATGAAAAAGAAACAAGTATAAATTACATTTGAAAATATTACAATATTACAATATTTATTAAATTTTGAATACACATTTGACATTAACCTTCAACTTTATTGAGCAACTTTTCATACATTTTCTCGTAAATACTGTTGCCTAACTACCTGTTCTGTTTACATGTTTTAATATATTTTTTTAAATATAGTTATTTTTCTTTAGCTGGAGTAATAAAAATATATAGTAATAATAAATAAATCTTATCACTTGTTTTATAAATCATTATACTTTTATTAAATACCAAATACATTTTTTAATTGGGAATTCTATTAAAACTGATGCTGTCAATACATGAAAAATTCCTTTTAAATAATAAAAGTGGTATTGAAATGGGTACAGTTAGTAGATGGGGACATCGTTTCTGGATACCGATCAAAAGTCACTTATTTTAAATTGGGTGACCTTGAGTTTTGAATCGTATTGTGATATTTATTTTAAAATGATTTAATGCATATTTCATAGGCTAGGACATTACAGGTCTAGTTTTCGAGTGCGGCGTTTGTTGTTTTTATTTTTATAATTTACAGAACGCATAGCTTAAATATTTTGTCTTGAATTGGCCTGAAACTTAAAAACCCCGTTATTAACAATAAAATTTATATTAGATACAATTTATATATTAGTACATACATAATCTGGCCACACCTCTGTCCTCCTCTGTGTAGTTGTTTGAATTTGAACTCAACTACTGTTTTAGTCATCCAGTTACAAAGTGATGATTATTGCTGACGGACGTGTATGTATCTATTTGAAAAGTAATTTCGTAAGAAGGTGTGTACATTGAGTAAGTAGTTTTTGTTTTGTTTCCTAGGTTTGCTTTTAAATTTCACTTGAGTTATCTTTTAAACACTTTGTTTTAATAACAACTAAGTCAGTTTAAACCAAATATACACATAATTTTAAGTGGCCAATTATTTCCTATATAAAATCATTGATTGGCTACAAGGCCAATAACTAATCATTTTGAATATGGATCAAAATTATATTTTTTTGGTTTAGATTTTCATCCTTATACGTAGTTAGACATTTTTATTTATGTATGTTAGTAGATATTGCGCTTTAACCATTGGTTGGCTGAAGCCAACGAATACATTTGAGGGTGGCCAATCACTGATTTTTGTTAAATTTCAGGTCATCGTAATGCTAAAACAACTTGTTGATGAAAAGTACATCAAAAAATATGATGAACACCAAATTCAAGAAGCTCTCCAAGCAATTGAAAATGAACTGCCAATACGAGAAGCTGCAAGACGTTTTAAAATCCCAAGGGCCACATTTTAATTTGGAAGAAGTAAAAAATTTGTCAAAAATAGTTTGAGATCCAATCCTATACCTACCAAA
The DNA here is from genome assembly GCA_927349885.1 of Psylliodes chrysocephalus. Taxonomy (NCBI): domain Eukaryota; kingdom Metazoa; phylum Arthropoda; class Insecta; order Coleoptera; family Chrysomelidae; genus Psylliodes; species Psylliodes chrysocephalus. The sequence continues at coordinate 8,338,104 of OV651827.1, read as the reverse complement.
TATAAAAAAAATGTTGGTAAACTGGGTCGGAATCGGTAAAAAAATTTGATGATAAAAATCCGAGAAAGAACCCATTTATAAACAATGGCCCTGGCGAAGTTTGGTATACAGCTTTTCTCAGAAGAAATAAAGAAACTTGTGAAAGAACAGGGGAGGTAGTAACTGCTGCCAGTGCAAATGTTTCAGAAGAAGATAAAAAAAATGGTTTGATGGCATTAAAAAATATCTTGATTCAAGAGGGTGGTTATCTATTTTTGAAAATCCAGATCGTATCCTAAACGCTGATGAGACATGTTTTAATCCGTTTCCAAAAATTACTAAAACCTTGGCACCAAGATCACTTATTTTAAGAATGTTTACGAAATTGAACATGCTTCCTCTATGATCGTTTATTACTAAAAAAATATTGCCTTTAAAAATAGCTCAATCGATTAAAGAGGTGAACTTTTCGTACACAGATTGGATGAAATCAGAAGTAATGTGTGACTATGTCAAACATGTATTGCATCCAAGTTTACAGAAAAAGGACATCATTTTTCCGGTCATACTTTTTATGGACGGGCATAGCACACATATTACTTACAAGCTTAGTTGTTTATGTGTAACACTGCAAATTATACAAATTACAGGGAGCTTAGCGATAAAATAATTCCCCGAAAACCCTTACAGTGAGGAATTACCTGTTGTTTTAAACAATGAGGAACATAACATTATTTTGGATGACCTAAACATTGATAAAACCTCAGATAAACAAATGAAATATAGATGTGTTACGGGCGCAGTTTTACATAGGCTTTGTTTGAAGCCAGTATCTACGAACTTTTGACAGCCGTGGTCCCCATAGGCGTATCAAATAGTTTTTTCATCAGAACCCAAAGCATTCTTTTGTAAATATTTTGTCAATAACAAATTTAAAGAACAATGCAACTCATGCATAAAATTTCATTTTACAAAAATTAAATTCTATTTTTTATTCAAATGTAATAAATGATACTTATAATTCAAATAATTACATTGTTAATATTGTTTATAGGTAGATATCAGTAAACTGTACATTTAAAATAAAAACTAAGCCAAACTGAATTTACCCATTAGGTCACAGGAATACTGGTGAGATTGGTGCCTTTGCAGGTCCGTTTTAATCATTTCATCTTATTTTAAAACCAGGAGAAATTAATATTTCTGAAACTCAACAATAAAAAAAATCCAATTTACTTTTCCCTTATATACCTAAAGGTAGCATTCTTACCACTTGAAGTGATAAATTTAAATTTATTTAGCATATACGAGGGATGTCAAAAAATAGGAATTAAGGCAGTTACTTATTTTTTAAAATATAAAAAAAAGATATGCGATAGATTTTATCATTTCTTAAGAATAAACAAACATATTATAAGCTTTGAAAGTAATTTATAATGGATAGACACCAATCTATAAATTTGTTGAAACTTACCTTTATAGCCTGTAATCTTGTTCCAAGAAAGATCTAATGGAGACTGTTAAGCCTAATAGAAACAATAGATCTCTGTTTACAAACATATAAACTAGAACACTGATTACAGATCAGTGAACTAGAAGCATAGAAAGGTTGAAGTGACGAGGCCTTTAAACCTTGACTAGCGGCATTAATTTTATTCGGATAATATATTTATATTTAAATAAAATGCTAAGATAAATTAACTGTAGCTTTATTAGTAAAATATTAACATTACAATTTTCCATAAAAACGTCCCCAACTCTAGCAACATTTTCATTGATTTAGGTTTTATTTTTGTTCTTGTAAACTAAAATATTTCTTTATCATAAATAACAATTTTATAGATGAGAAATACATTTTTCATAAATTTTAAATGACATTTATAGATTTAAAATAGATATTTGTGTACCAAAGGCTGTAAGTATCGAGTTGATCTTTTACGGCCGAATCAGAAATTTACGGCCGAGGCCAAATAACTTCTGGCAAGTAATATTACATCCATTTAACAACTTATGTAAGAATAGAAAATCCGTATCATGCATTCATTTTTCACGAGAGCAATTATTAATAATTCCAGATATTTGACGCCAGTATCTAGCTAGTTTATTCCTACATGGTATGTATGTCTGAAATCACATAAATTAAATTTTGTCTATGTACAACTTGTGTGTGATAAAAATGTTTTATATATGACTCAATTAAGCTTCATCCAAAAATGTATTAACATACAATTAACGCAAATTGAAAAACAATACAAGAATTAAATTATAAAAATTCAAGATAAAATTATTAAAAAAATACAATATAAAAGTATCAAAGGTGGTAATTATAAATAAAAAAAGGACAAAATTGGTTATAGGAGTGTCTATTTTCAAAGAAATATAATGGAAATCCCATAGGAACCGAAGTTGTGCATGGGCTACATATTATATTTAAATGTATGTCACCAAATTGAATTATTTTTAGTTTCATACTAGATACATATAGGTACCTCAACTGCTTCTGATGCATTTCAACTCATGTAATTTTTGGTCTCTTAAATAAATATGTTAGAAGCGAATATTGACAGATATTCTAGACTGAAACCTTCTACTTCGCTGAGTTAAAACGGGGGCTTATTGTCTAACCAGCATTTTTGAAAGCACTCAGCTCCCTTCATAAACGCGACAACTAGCAAAAGTGTAAAGCACAAACGTTTTGGTATTCTCTACTTGTTGTGTTGTTCGTATTTGAAAAAAGTAAAGCCCATTCAAAAAAGTTTATTTTTAGAAGTAGATAAGTCAAACATTAAAATATATATATCTAAATATTATGACTTGGATATTAAAATGTCAGCAAATATATGATGTTTATTGTTTATGATTCCTTACAATTCTGAAATTGGCCTTAATATATTCTAATTGAGTTTATAATTGTAATAATGTCAAAATTGTTATGTTAGGTAATTGAAGACAAAACACTGGCCTAAGTAACATAACCTTTATTCACGTTGACTCGACGTAAAGTGACTGACTTTCGAAGGTCGGTTCCTGCCACCGATGAGAACGTACAGGGTTGCCAAGTGAATGGCAGGATCAGACCTAACATTACATCTTTCCCTTTTACAAATAAATTTAATGACATACATTTAAGAGACAAACTCAACAGACATATTTAAGTGACATATACATAAACATAAGAGACATAAACTTAAGAGACATAAACTTAAGAGATATAAACTTAAGAGACATAGTCTTGTAAAAAGTCCGACTTTTTAATAATCCTACATGGTCGCGTTCGTATCTTAGCACTTTCAACACTATCACTAGTTAACACATCATCTACAGGATCACCGGCAGATTGATCTAAAACCTCGTCTAAAACTACATCCCTGTTATTATCAATATTACATTTGTTGAAACAAGACGAATTAGGAGTGATGGTATCTGACAGTGCTGATGTAACTACTTTAGGGTAGCTATCTGAATTCATATCTAAATTTGAATAACGGTTTGACTCGAACTTATAATAATTGGCTGGAATTAAATGGCACCGATTTCTTCTAAAGTTACCCCTATTTGTTTCAATAAGATATGATCTAGGTTCCTTTAATTTTTGTGAAATTCGACCGTACTCCTTTTTATCGGTTACCCAAACACTATCGTTTATGTTTAAATCTGACAGTGGTTTTGTATTATGTCTTTTGTTATAATTTTCCGCCATCTTCTGACGGTATTTTCCTTCCTCCTCAAACAAAGGTTTAGTGTCTATAGTTTCATTCAATATTTTTGGGAAAATTGGAAGATGAGATCTAATTTTTCGATTGAAAAGTAACTCTGCTGGACTAAATCCGTTTTCTAAAGGTGTTGTACGATATGCTAGAAGAGCCAAATCTATGTCATCACCTTTTTTTAGTAGACTTTTCACAGTTTTAACTGCTGCTTCTGCACAACCGTTTGACTGTGGATAATAAGGGCTACTAGTGATATGTATGAAGTCATAATCCCTAGCAAATTGTTTAAATTCTCTCTGAAATTGGGGGCCATTGTCAGATTTAATAATTTCTGGAATTCCAAACCTGGAAAATACTTCCTTCAATTTGGTAATTATTGATTTTTCAGTTAAAGATGAAAGTTTAAAACATTCAAAAAATCTTGAAAAATAGTCTGTAATTATCAAGTACCAAGAGTCAAGTTTAAATAAATCAATAGCAACTTTTTGCCAAGCTCTGTCGGGGAATGTTTCTTTTAGAAAAGGTTCTTTATGATTAATTCGATGCTCGACACATTGAGGACAATTGCGAACTACATTTTCAATTTGTGAAGATAGTCCAAACCACCATATAGAACTTTTTGCCCTAGCTCTGCACTTTACTACCCCCTGGTGCCCTTGGTGAATAAATTTAAGACACTTGTCTTGTAAAAGTTTAGGTATAATTAAACGTGTTCCCCGTAACATTTTTTTATTTTCTAAAATGACTGTTTTTGTGAAATGTTCCAAGAAAAGGGTATATTCTTTTTTAATAAGCTTGTTAGAGGCTCTAGGACCTCTGAACGATTGGAAATAAATTTGGTTCTGGAAATTTTGCAATTGAAGAAATTCTGTCAGGATCTATTGAGATACCTTTACCTGAAATAGAATGACCAAGAAATATTAAAGAATTTACCCCGAATATACATTTTTCCCTATTTAGAGTTATCCCTTCAGTCTGTATTCGTTTTAGAACCTCAAATAGTATTTTATTGTGTTCAGACAAAGTGGGCGCATGTATTAAAATGTCATCTATGTGAAAAATAACGCCATCTAGGCCTTTTAAAATATTATTAAGGAGCATTGAGAAGTATTCTGGAGCGCATGTAATCCCAAATGGAAGACGTTTAAAAATGTAACGTCCAAAGGGTGTAATAAAACATGTTAGATCTTGACACCTTTTTGTTAATTTAATTTGGTAGAATCCAGAAGTTGTGTCTAATCTAGAAAATACTTTAGACCCTTGCACTTGGGCTAAAATCCTTTCTACTTTTCCAATAGGGAAATGTGTGCGTAACACCGCCTTATTCAATTTAGTATAGTCGACACATAGACGTATTTTATAATTTTTCCTTACCAAAACTATTGGGCTAACCCATGGTGTATGATATTCGACAGGCTCAATAATATTTAATTTTTGTAAGCGTTCAAGCTCTTATTTTAATGGTTTTAAAAGTGGTATAGGTACCACTCTTGGTACTGATTGGACGAAAGGTTGAACATTTTGTTGAATTTTAATGTCCATTTCTGTTTTGAAAGTACCTACACTATCAAATAAATTAGGAAAGTTAGCGTTAATCTCATTAAATTCAAATTTGGCCACACTATTTACTTGTGAATCAAATCCAGTACCAAATTGAAGGATATCCAAGTTTATTATTTCAGAGCGCCCTAAAATAGGTTTACATAAGTCTTTGATTATATAAATATCAGTTAGTACTCTTTTATTAATATTACATAAATTACCCTGCAAAATTCCTAACACATTTAAGGGTTTGCCCGAAGGCCCTGTAACAAGTTTATTATTTTTAGACAGTTTGTTTAAAGTATCAGTGGTTAACATTTTAGATGGCATGCAGGTTATATCTGCACCCGAATCTACCATAAAGTTAAAGGATTTACCTACTTCTAAAATTTTTAAAGGAATTGTCCATTCCTTAATAGAAATTTGATTAATTTGAATAGAACCAATAAATTCTGATGCACTTGAGCAACTACTACAATTGCTATAGTCCTCATTATCATTAATATTAATAGATCTGACCTTATTTTTGTTTTCGCTACGACAAACTGTTGCCCAGTGTCCGTGTTTCTTGCATGCATGACAAGTGAATTTGGCTGCTGGGCACTCCTCTCTTGGATGCATCGCTAAACCACAAAACTGGCACTTCTTCGAATATTTTTCGAAGTTTCCTTTTTTTCTTTCGATTCGGGAGTACGTGGCAACGCCGCTCGAACCTGCTGTCTGCCATCCCTTTTGATTTTGAACTTCTATCGGGGCCGTTAAAGTCGTCTCTCCCTCGGCATGTGCACAAGCGCCACGAATTTGTTTATTTTGGCTAGCTTGGAGCTCTGCTTGTTTGGCTGCTAAAATGCAGTCACTTAGGGTTAGATTTGCTTGCAGTTGGAGTCGTTCGCTAGTTCTTCTGTCGGACATTCCCACTACGATTCTGTCTCTAATTAGTTATTCTTTGAGAATCCCGTATTGGCAATGCTCTGCCAGAGCATGTAAATTTGTAATGAAAAATTCTAGGGGTTCTCCCTGTTGTTAAACTCTCGTATTGAATTTATAGCGCTCGAATATTATATTTCTTCGTGGAATAAAATGATCTTCAAATGCTTTTAGCATTTGTGCATATGTACCTGGCATTTCGGGAAATTGTAAAGCAATTTCTTCGGCTTCTTCTCCTAACACATACATCAAAATATTCATTTTTTCGTCCTCGGTTTTGCCTGTCTGTCCAGACACAGACATAAACCGTTCGAATCTTTTTCTCCATTGTATCCATGCTGCAGGCGCTGAGAAATCGAATTTACTCGGTGGGGACACCGGTATTGAAATGGACTGACCCATAACCGCCATTGTCGTTGTTGTTGTTGTTGTTGTTGTTGCTGAATTTACAGTGCTTGTACTTGCTCCTGTAGTAACCATAATGATATAAATTGTCTATGTAACGATACAGAATTCACTCAGGTTCACGTAAAAACTTTCACACATTTAAACATCGCTGCCACCATGTTATGTTAGGTAATTGAAGACAAAACACTGGCCTAAGTAACATAACCTTTATTCACGTTGACTCGACGTAAAGTGACTGACTTTCGAAGGTCGGTTCCTGCCACCGATGAGAACGTACAGGGTTGCCAAGTGAATGGCAGGATCAGACCTAACATTACAAAAATGACATTCAAATACTAACCTTAGATATTTAGACAAATCAGCATTTACGATTTATAATTATTATGACAGATTACAACAAAAATTAAAATCACATACGAATAGCAAAATCGTCTAGTATTTGAGATAACCAATAATAATAATAGTAAACGTACTTTATTGGCATAACCAACTGGCCATCGACCGAAGTCCTTCAGCCTGAGAATACCATAATCACATGCTTGTCGTTTTGGTGATCGAACTTTGTTGAGAAGTCTGCTTGGCGCTTTCATTGATATGCATTTTCAGCTGAAACACACTTCTCATTTATAAACTTTTAACAAGTTTTTTAAAGTTTTTGGAATTTTAGATATTTTAATAATCTCCAAAATGATATGTGACAAATATTTTTTTTAAAACGGGCATTTTTAAATGTATCTATTATTTTTAGCATAACTTTTTGTCTCTGAATTTGGGTATTTTTATAGGTGTCTTCTTTATAATTTGAATAACCTATTCTATAGCTTCTGGAGCAATGTCGGTGGAACAACTTAAATTTTCTGATCCAGTATGTGCATATTATAATTATAAATCTCTTCTAGACTCTGTCTTTCACTACATTCACTAGGAAGTAAATTTTCCCTAAAAAGAATTATAAAATATTTACAACATAATCATTCTATATGTATAATTCATTTCATTATTAAGAAAAAAGAAACACTTTGGAGTAGTTTATATTTTAATAAAATATTTTCTTTCCAGAAAGCACTGAGATTTATTTTACTTTGTCTAGGAGAATACAATATAGCATTTATTTTTTAAATTTAATCTCCAAGTTTATAATGTATGAAAAATTTGTATTAGGTATTGTATTACATAATATTATTATAACTTCCTAACAACCTAATTAGGGCAGACAGAAATAAAGAAATAACCAATAAGGTAAAAGGGGGAAGAGTACTTATTGCGTTAAAAAAAAAGTTTAAAATACTGAAAGTAATAAAGAATAGTACTCAATTTGAGGCAATAATACTCAAAATTATGATAAAAAGCCATATACAAATTACATTGGCCTGTATATATATTCCGCCGGGTATCTCTTATGCTGTTTTTGATTCTTGCATACATTTTTTACAGGACAACATTACTGCGACTAATGAAAACTTTATATTCGGAGACTTTAACTTACCGGAAATCAGTGGCTCATTCATTCCCAACCACAATTTTAATACAAAACTTTCTACTTTAAATGACTTCTTAAATTTGAATTTTTTTAACTTTTATAACGATGTCACTAACTTTCAAGGAAGGACTTTGGATTTAGTAATATGTTCAGACGAAAAATCATGCAATATTACACAATAGAGAAATCAAAGAGTTAATTGCGGAAAAGAATAAGTTAAGGAAAATAAAGCACATTTCAGCCTATTATACTGAAAAATATATATAGAGATTAGGAAAAAATTAAAATATCTTACGAAAAAAGAATATACAAATTATGTTAAATCTATTGAAGATAAGGTAAGCACAGACATTAATGTTTTCTGGAATTATGTTAGCAAGAGGAGGGGTCAGAGTTCAACTAATGAAAATTACATTCACGACGATAAGGAAATTCCGTCCAAAGATACAGCACAATGCTTTGCAGAGTTTTTTGCCAGTGTATACTCCACAAATGCAACCGACTACAATGTAAATTTTAAAAGTTTTCAAAATATAGCTAACGATACATTTTCAATAAAATCTATAACTGTTTCAGACTTTAATTAAAAAGCTTAAACCAAAAAAATCAGCGGGTGTAGATGGTTTACCACCATACATACTGAAAGGCTGTCAAGAATGGTTACGTGACCCATTACTGCACATATTTAATCTGATAATCAATAATGCTGCCTTTCCAGAGCAGTGGAAGACTTCAATTTGTACCCCAATACATAAAACTGGGGATAAACGTAGTATAAAAAATTATAGGCCGATATCTGTTATGTGTGCTCCTTCAAAGCTCTTTGAACAAATTATTTATAGTAAACTGTATGCATTTGTCGAAAATACCATTGTAGAACAACAACACGGGTTTGTATCCAAAAAATCTGTGAATTCAAATCTGTTAATATACATCAACGAAGCAAATGACTCATTAGAAAATAAGACTCAACTAGACACAATATTTACAGATTTTAGCAAGGCCTTTGATAAAGTGGATCATGGCGTCTTACTACAAAAGATTTATCGTTTTGGACTATCTGAAAATATTATGAATCTTTTTAAAAGTTATTTGCAAAATCGATTTTTTGTAGTAAAACACGATGGAAACACTTCAGGTAAATTTCACGCTTCATCGGGGGTTCCACAGGGATCTAACTTGGGTCCCTTGTTTTTCCTCTTATTTATTAATGATTTGCCAGATGTTATTAGATATTCCAAATGTTTACTTTTTGCTGATGATGTAAAAATATATAAGCCTATACAAACCGTTAGAGATTGTTCAGCTTTGCAAAAAGATATAAACAGTGTATTGGAATGGAGTGCTCAATGTAAATTAGACTTTAATATTAAAAAATGCAATGTAATGTCAATTACTCGACAAAAGGATCCAATTATTTTTGATTACTGTATGGATAATGAGTCACTAAAACGGGTATATGAATTCAAAGACTTAGGAATTACGTATGACTATAAACTATCTTTTAAAAAACACATTGAAAATGTAGTAAAATCTGCAAATCGCGCTCTTGGATTTACGATACGACAGACGTCTCTTTTTGTCAAAATCGATTCTATAAAATTGATATATGTTACGTTAGTAAGATCTAAACTTGAATATGGCTCTGTAATATGGAATGGAGAATACCAAACCATTTTGCAGGAATTAGAAAGAATACAAAACAAATTTTTAAGATACCTTTACTTTAAAAAATACTTTATTAGACCAGATTATAATAGTGTCAGAACAACACAATTACGAAGTGAATTTAAAATACCTTCTTTAGACTGTAGGAGAAAAATGTTTGCTATACTTTTTTTGTATAAAATCATAAATAACCATGTAAATTCCGCAGAAATATTGTCAGTTTTGCCATTTAATGTACCTCCTAGACCTACGCGTTCCGCGATTATGTTTAATATTCCCTTTGTAAGTAGCACTCTTCGATCACCTCTCCTAACCATGCTCCGTTTAGCAAATAATATTACTTGCTTGCACGAAGTAGATTGGCATATGCCTCTAATAACATTCAGACACCTAATTTATAGGTATATTGTGAACTTGTCTGTTTAATTATTTTAGTTTTTCCATTTCTTTTATTATATGATTTGCTTTTTATTTTTTAGAAAATTTTTTTCTCAATATGAGTTTGTGTTTAATCCCCCTATATCTATATATCTATTTATTTAATATGTATATTAATACGTTTTGATCGATTGTGTAAATAATAAATATTGTAAAGTCTATCCTTGTAATTTAGGCCAGTAAGCCTGTTAGGATGGAACAAATAAACAAATAAATAAATAAATAACTTACTTGAAGACGGACAAAGTTGAGAAATGAATAAAATAGGAATTGCTTCCAGATTTAAATTCGTCTTTTCCGGCAGAATTCATAACAAAATAATATAAAATGTTTCCAATATATTTTATATTTCCAATTTATGTTAATTTTTACTTCAACCTTCTCTAATTCTAGGATTTGAATACAAATTTCCATTGCTTCAGTTTGTAAGAAACCTGCGTAAAAAAATACTAATAATATTTTACAATATAGGTGTACCGCCCATGTGTTTTATTTACTTACCTTTGAAACGACGTGGAACTTCTCCAAATTTGTTTTAGGGCAAACAAACATTGAATAAAAATTTTTAGAATAACAACTAACAAAATTCGTTAAAAAAACATTCTAGACACTCTAAAAACTTTAAAAATATGCCCTGGGAATATAAAATCACAAAAATGTACAAACAAAACTGACAGTTCCCAAATGCTTGTTGACAGTTGTGAGTAATTGGCGCGGGTATTTAAAATAGACGAATCACATCAAAGACCAGGAAGAAAGAGAAAGTAATAGATAAAACGGTTCATATTAGCTTCAAACACATCCAGACCGTTACTTATCTATTATTCATTTGTTTATCTGAGGATAAAACACCCATTTTGTTTGTTAACAAATAAAACCAAATACAACCTTTACTTGATAAAGAAAATATTGAATCTCAGATTTTATTGGAGACTTAAATAGATGAGATTAAAATGATCAAAAGTGAGTCCGAGATAATTGCTCAGAATTATCTACAATCTTTAAAAAAATTCTCTCTGGTATACAAAAACTCCTACTAGAAAAGGAAAAAAAAGAGTAGCTAACATTTGCTTTAACATCTACATAGTGGCTTAAAAGAAAGGCAGACGAAGAAGATGCTAAAAAATTAAAGAGCTTGAAAAAGAAGAAATAAAGAAACTAAGATTTCAGAAACAAAGTGAGAAAATTAAAAGTATTGTCAGAAATGTTTCAAAAAAGAAGCAACGACAACCACGGAAGAACACAAGATCCAAAAATCAATAGGAAATGAAAAGGGCGACTAAAAAAACTATGGAAAAAGAAAATAATCATCTCTAAGAACAAATAGCTGCTAGTGTACATTTTCAGCCAGATATTCATATTAAAGATTGTGAGGTTGAAACAGAAACTGCAATTTATTCTTCTAAAAATAAAAAAGAATTGTTAGGTGAAATATATAATTATGCGAAAAATTTAAATAGAAGCAACGAAAAAAATATAAATGATACAAAAGTGGTTAACTTCAGAGAAAATAAAAAAGGAAAATATTCATACCAAATGGAATTTAAAATATCGAGGGTGGTCTGGCAAAACCGAATATCTGCAGTAATGTTAAAACCGAGAAAATACGTTTCAAAGTTTGGGACATCTTTATTTTTATACCAATAGATAATTATGTTATTTTTTGTAATACAGATTGATAGAATGTATAATTAGGTTTATAAATAAAAAAAAAACATTTAAAGTAACTGAACCGTTTTTGAAAAAAAATATTGGAATTTTCTAAAACTACATGCAGTTAGGAGGTTCTGGCTGTAACATATAAAACGTCAATTTAAGTTATATGACAATAACTGGTTCTGCCGGTAACTTATTAGTATAATTCTCAAAATTACTTAACATCACCAAACACAAATAAAATAAAAATAAATAGTTTTAATGAGAGGAAACACATTTTTATTTTTAACAAAACTTAAATAAATTCGAAAAAACATTTTAATGAGAGGAGAAACATTTTTTTTATTTTTAACTAAAGTAATAATTCAAAAAAAAAATAGTTAAATGAGAAGAAAAACAATTATTAAAGAAAGTAAAAATTCTAAAAAATAAGGTCTGGTTACGCTAGAACTTCTTCTCCTTCTCCAGCTATGTCGTCATCTTCCGAGTCTTCTTGAATATCAACATCTGCTATGCGGTCAGTAATATTATTTTCTGTTGAAAGTGCTTGATACCAGCCATGAAGCTCTTCTGGGATTACACCTTTCTTGCACAAGTTCAGCAAATCTCGTTTTTTTGACGTACTTATAGGTAGAGGAGCGTGATATAACTGTGACAATTCGTTTGGAAACTGTTGTAGCGGTTGGAGCTCTTGGGTATTTTTTTTGGATCTTCTGGTAGAGTACGTTGTACTTCTTTCTTTAGTATCAGAGATATTTATGGACTTAAAATTTTCAGATAAGTCGTAATTAAAGAAAATTGTATTGATATTTCCCTTTACATATCTCATTCGTTTTATTTTCAACCATTGCACTGGCTCTCCATCAGTATCTGTTGTTCGGTTTTTAAAAAATCGCTCAGAGAATTTTTTAAGATCCAAAAATTCGTTAAATTTAAATTCTTTAATATGGTAAGGTTCGATGGTAATTTTGTTACCATTCACAACACAACTTCTCTTTCGCCTAGCTGACTTAAAAATGCGGGACCAATCTAACATGGAATAAATTGAGTTGTGTTTTTTAGCACATTCAATACTACTATGCATCGAGTCGGCTTCCATGTATGTGTGACCTGATTCCAAAAATTTTTGTTCAATCAAAAGTAGGTTATCAATTTTTTGCACCGCCCATAGAAGTAATATAGCTACGAATTGATTCCTATTCTGCCCACCACACGTATCTGAGAACAGGCTCACTTCTGTAGTATGTTGTGGTAGACAATTTGACAGGTAGTGGTACAAAATACTTCCAATTTCGCAGCTTCCTTTTTTACCATTTATTTCGGACCAATAAAAACAATAACCATTATTGGGATGAGCAGATTCATAGATACACAGGTTAAAAACTGAAAGTTTTCTGGAGTAGTATAATAAACTTACTTCACAAGTTGGTATTTGCAATACCGCTTGCAAATCAAATGTTACTGAACAGAAGTGTGGGTCCTTATTGGCTCTTTTCTTGTCTTTGTCTTTTTCTTTATTGCATGCTTCTTTTCTTGCAATATGTTAATCATAATTTAGTTGTAGTTCTTGTTTTTTTATTAAATCGGCTTTCTGATAGTTGGTACACGTCAGACACTGATCGTGTTTTGGCATGAAAAGCTTAAATTATATTCATTACCGAACACTCTTCGATAAGTTATTTCCGAAGCAGGTTCTATATTATTTTCAGAGCATTGTTCTTTATAAAAATTATACATTTTTCTAATGTTAAGTTTTTGGTCCAAATACTTACGTTTTGTCTGTTTTCTGACGTAGTGGGACTCCATGCATGGAAAGGATTCTATGTGAGCTCTAATTTGGTCAAGTTTTTCATCAGAAGTCTTGTTGGATGGAACATGCTTTCCTCTGTGATCAATATTATCAAACACGTGGGCATTACTTCTATGTTTAACCGCATGTATAATCACAGCTGGAGATATACATAGGGTATAACAAAAGAATTTCTGACAAACTTGAACCTTATCATTTCCTTTGGAGAAAAAACACTTTTTTGTATAGGTCCTCTGCGCGCGTTGGTTTCTTGTTGCTAATACACGTTTTGGACTTTCGACAGCAACATAAGATAAAATAAAATTCTTTTTACTTTTGTAGTCCATATTCCAATAATATCTACAAATATAATTTCTCTCATCTTCTGATAGGTGTTCATTGCATTTAAATTTACACCGTGAACAGTCAATAGGCTTTGGTAGTTTTGCAGGTCTTAATTTATTAGTTGTAATATAGGACGCACCTTCTGAGCATCTCTGTTTGGCAACATTTCGAGACCAGTTCCTCATATCTAGTTTACGTCGTCTTCTCCTAGGTTTTACGTTTATCCATACTTGGTTTAATATTTCGGCTAAAATTATATTAACCACTTCTGTGCTATTTTCATTTGGTGATTGTTGTTGATTTGAAGTTTCCATCAGCTCTTCCTCAACAGTTTGAGATTCTTCATCAAGGGACTCATCCTCAACAGTTGTACTATCGGGATGAAAAGATGGATCCATGTCCGAAAAGTCACTCCCAAAGGGATCTTCATTTTCTTCGTCAGAAACTGACGAATTACTTGCAGGTGTCAGGTTTGACCCTGCAACAATTAAAAACCAATAAAATACTTCCTCATGTTTAATATTTTACTTTAAATAACTAGACCAACAATAGCATAAAAATGAAAACTACTACCTGTACCAAAATAGGAAAAAGCTGGAAAAACTCAAAAATTATAATAAATATTAACGTATATAAATGACCTTAAATATACATTTTTATACTATTATTGTTGTAATGGAATTTCACAGAAGAGAAGCAAAACAACTGTGTATGCTTCTTTTTATACGCTTTATTAACCTCTATCTTAAAAAAAGTAAATTTATCTATCTATCTATAACATTTTAAAAGAAAAAAATAGTGAACTAAAAATAAATATTTACATCCACAGTTATTTTTTATCCTTCTTGTAAGTAGATTACACTTGCCTGATTTATCTTCCGCATTACGAACTAATGCTACCAAACGTTTCCCTCTTGAATCCATATTGAAAACAACAACAACCTTTTTTCCCAGAACAATAGGCTACAAAACACAGCACCGACAATGCACGCACAAGTCACAACATCTATTTTAGCGGAAATAATTACGACTGACGACTGCCGAGGGCACACTGCATGAGAAATGATGAAATAATCCCCTCTACTGTTTTTATTTTGTAAACGAATAACTGCGTTTCACCAATATACTGAAAACACACAGTACCACATAACAATACTTATTTCTTTTTACCAGTTAAAGAATTTACCATCTTTAATATATATAATGTACTGGTAAAACGGCATATATTCTCTTATTACCTTTTGGTAGAAGTAATTTCTGACTTGTGAGGAATTCGTGCACAAACAAAAAAGGTTAATGCAATTTAATGGTTTTTAGCTGTATTATACTAACAAATGGTATTTCTATCTGCACTTAACCCATTTTGCATTATTTTGCAAGAAATCATTCAATGCAGATAACCTATTTTTTCACGAGGTACCTCACAATATATTAACAATTTAACTTGTATGGTTTTGCCAGTAGAAAGAGAAGATTAAATTCAGCCAGCCTATGTCATTTATGCGTTTTTTGAATTTTTGTCACTTAGCCGGTTTTGCCAGACTACCCTCGATATTATGTTTTAGTTTGGCTTCTGTAAGATCGCCTATTGAAATTTATGAAAAATCAGATTAAGACAGTCAACAAGAATTAATAAACGATTCTTCAGTAGAAAAAGTCAAAAAGCCGCTGTTTCTGAACAGTCATTCTAAAGGGGAGACTTCTTTAGAATTTGAAAATCAAATAATAGCTAAAACACTGTGCTTTTCTTGTACAGCTAATTTGACTTCCCAAAATTCTTGGTGTAAAACGTCAGTCATGTCAGAGAGTTCTTGCATTAAAAGACTTGATTTACACAAATCAAATGCCAACATATTTACATGCAAAACCTGCCTAATGAAATATAAAAGCATGTAGAAATTAATGATTTTAGTACCTATTTTATTTTATTTATTACGTGTTTTTCTTGTTAATGAAGTTACAATGTATTTCTCTTTTTATTTTATATTTTTAAATAAATATTTTGGTGTTTTATTGAACATTTTATTTAAATATCTTTTATGGACTGGTTTTATAAACGACGTTGATTAGAACTAGACCATATTTTTTTAAAGAACACAATACTAATATTAATAAACGGGGAGGTGGTGTGGCAATCTACTTAAAAAAATCAATTGAATATAAGGTTTTACTTATAGAGAATTTTGAGTCTATTGAACAACTTTGGATACTATTCAAAACAAATAATGTAAAATATGGATTAGGTGTAGTTTACAGGCCTCCTAATAACACCAATGACATTTACCAGTCTTTTCTCAATCATTTTGAAAATGCCTTAATTCATGTTTACCCGGAAGTAGATAAAATGTTGTGTCTTGGCGATTTTAATGTCGATAATTTAAAACTTCAATCTCAAAATCTTAATGATCTAATATCTGTTACAGATACTTTTCGGTTAAATCAAATTGTCTCTGATCCTACTCATTTTTCTAATAATAGCATGACTATAATAAATCATATCTATACAAACTTCGATGTAGACTGTTGCGATGTAACTGATGTAAATATAGGTAGACACTCCCTGGTTTGGTGTAAATTTAGAACGTCTTTAGAAAAAGCGTCTCCAAAAAATGTAACTTTTAGGAAACTCTATGATATAGATTTAAATATTTTCCAACGTGCGCAGGAGGCACAAGACTGGAGACAAATTTTGTACATTGATAATATTGATGCTAAATTAAGCTATTTTAATGAAACAATTTTAAATTTAGTTAGCCAGTTTGCACCTCTTCAAACTCGTACTATTTTACACAACATTAAAAAACAACCCTGGATTACAGACAATATCAAACTACTACAAAAACTCAGAGATAAGGCTTTAAGAAAGTATCGTAAATCTAAACTGCCTGCTCATTGGGAGTACTATAAGGAACTAAAGCTCATAAAAACCGTGATTTACCTTCAAATTTGAGCGACGTAAACAAATTAAATAATTTCTTTATTGGTGATCCTACTATTACTGATCCTGATATGAACACCTTTCAATGCTATAACAACAACATTTGCCATAAAGTGAGTGAAGAATGTCAATTCACCAATTTCAATGAAGACCAAATTTTGAAAATCATAAAAACAACTAAATCTAAGGCTTACGGAAGTGATAATTTAAATATCGATATCATATTAATTTGTTGTCCGTTTATTTTAAAGTATATTTCACATATATTTAACGAATGTATAAACGTTGGTTACTTTCCCACTGCTTGGAAGCATGCATATGTCATTCCTCTACCTAAAGTCTCCCAACCGCTACAATTAAATCAACTAAGAAGTATAAGTATTCTCCCGGTCCTTTCCAAAATTTTTGAAAAACTCTTAGAAAAACAACTTAATTTGCATATAAAAAAATTCGATATTCTTCCAAAAACCCAATCAGGATTTAGAAGTGGATATGGGTGTTCAACCGCTTTAGCCGATGTTACCGATGACATATTGCGCTCACTTGATGCAAATAAAGTATGCACATTAGTACTAATTGATTATTCACGTGCATTTGACACATTGAACCACAAACTTCTATTAGCAATTTTGCATTTTATTCGTCTCAGCCATTTGTCGATCAAAATTATAACTTCGTATCTAACAAACCGGGTTCAACAGGTGGTTCTTAACAACACTTTCTCTAATTGTTTGTTAGTCAGAAAAGGTGTTCCTCAGGGCAGCATTCTTGGCCCATTACTGTACACCTTATATACATCCTTCTTACATTCACATCTAAATCATTGTAAGAGCCATTTGTATGCTGATGATACACAAATTTATTATTCTTTTGAACTGTCTAAAATTGAAGAGTCGGTCAGGCGTATTAATGACGATCTCTCTATTCTTGTAAGTGCATCTGAAAAACACTCATTGCATATCAACTCAAAAAAATGTTATGTTATTGTATGTTGCAGTGAAAATAACCGACAGCTGATCTTGCCACAAATACAAATCACCTTAAGGAATGAAATTTTAAAAATTAGTTCCTGGTGTAAAAATCTTGGTTTGACTATTGACTCTCAATTAAGGTTCGATAAACATATTAACGAGAAGGTTAGGAAAGCCTACTCTTCCCTAAAACTAATTTATCCACATAGAACAGAATTGTCTACTGCAACTTAACAAATGCTTACTGACTCTCTTGTTTTATCGCACTTTAATCATTGCGACACGGTATATGGTTCTTTTTTACGATTAATTGATAAGAATCGAATTCAAAAAGTACAAAATAGTTGTTTAAGGATGATCTATGGCATAAGGAGAAGGGAGAGGATTTCTTATAAATTAAAAGAGGCGAATTGGCTGAACATGTTTAATCGTCGGAAACTTCATTCTCTCTGTTTATTTTATAAAATAGTTAAGACCAAAATTCCCTCATACTTACATCAAAAGATAAGTTTTCGAACCGACGTCCATCATATTAATTTAAGGAAAAAGCATAAACAAATATTCAAAAAATCATTTAGCTACCAAATTGCATTGAACAGTCATCTTCTTGATATACCAAATTTCAGTCTTTCATCAACAGCTTTTAAAAATAAATACAAACAAATATTTTTACGCGAACAGACATTTTAAATTTTAAGTTTTTTTTTTGTGATTTTTAATATTTATTAATATAGATTAAGGTTCCTTTCACTAGTTAATTATTCTTTTAACTGTATTTTTGAATTAATCTAGATATGTATATGTATTTTGACTCTTTATTTTACTTATTTATTTTTTTCAAGGCGAGTGAGGTAGAATTGGTCTTATGACCTATCACTCGACCTTTTATTTGCCTAATTAGTGTATTTAGTGTATTTTTGTTTTTTTTATATTTTGTATTTTTGTACATCTTTTATTGGCAAATAATGAACTATTATTATTATTATTAAGTAGCTCATAAGCTGCTTAATGTCAACTGAATAATGAGAAACTGTTGTTTATTGGTATCATGCAAATTTCGTAACTTTAGGACTCATTGACGGTTATTTAGATAAGATTAAATTTGATAAAGGGAGTGGGTGGTTCAGTAGTAGAGTCTCTGCCTATGGATCCAGGGTCCCAGGTTCGAATCCAACTGTTGGCCGGGATTTTTTTTAATTTAATTATTTAAAATTAATTCTGATGCCTTGATGGGATTTCCCACTCGACCATTTACTATTGGGTTTTAATTAACAGTGCTATTCTTCAACTGGCACTGGGAAAATGTAACAAAGCCTACACAGAACACACATGACTGAGAATTTAAAAACACAAACTTGAGACTGGCATATTAGGTATATACACCTAGGCCATAAATCGAAGAAAAAAAAATAGATTTGAAAAAATTTGGACATTATTTATCCTTGTCCACCGCGACCTTTTTAGATGTATTGTGTAGTTATTATTATCAATATCAAACACTACAACTATTAATGAATATTTTAGTCATTGTAATATTTGTTTTATTTTTAATACGTTGAAAACCATTTATAAACATTACTAGTTATAGTCAGCTGACTTTTCCTCATATTTTAAGATTATTTTTAAATATATATCAGGTTATGTACAAAGCTTGATATTACAGATAGGATATATTTCTATAACTTCAAATTCATTAGGGACAATCTACAAAATAAAACAATTACTCATATAAAATTGTACTAGGGTCAAGAAATTATTCTTGTTCGAATAAAATATACATATGACATACTAATATTTAAGTTGATTTTTGGGCCCATTTTAAGGAAAAAACTTCATATGTTCTAAACCTCCTAACTTTTTAGATACAAGGCGGTAAAATTTACAAAAAGAAGAAAGGTTTTTTATAATAACTGTGATACTATTGTAGATATCTTTATGAAATTTAGCACACGTCTTCTGTAATGTAAGGACCAAAGACCTTCTTATCTTACATATTGTAATGAAACCAAAGTCGAATCGAATATTGAACCTTCCAGTTTATATTGAAAAACCCATCGAAATAAACAAATTACTTCATATTGCTCAGGTGTCAATACAAGTAATCTACTTAATTCCATAGTTCTTCGTTAACAATAATTAATTACAATATTATGATATATATTTACAAGTAATAAAATTATACTTAACCATATTTTAAACTTAATAACTAAGGCCGGCATTACATCTTCCTCGAGGATTTTGAGAGAAAATTTAATTTCCTAAATTAAAATTTGTTCTAATTATAATATAAATTAACTCTTTTATGAACTAACTTTTCGTTTCTTTCTATTTCTAAAGCAATATTAGGAGATTCTTCTCTTTTTTTATATGGCTCCAAAAACAAAGGTTCCCTTTTATTACCAGTTTCATTTCTTACAAGTACTTTATCTCCTACCTTATAATTTATACTTCTAGTTTTATTATCATACATTAACTTTCGTTTGTTCTTTAACACTAATAAATTTTCATGAGCATCTTTCCATGCTTGCTGTAGCCGATATTTTAATTCAGATGGATAATTTTCAAAAGTGTACAACGGATCTATGCTGTAAGAAATGTTTGTTGGTATATTGCACTTTTTACCAAATATTAGCTCATAAGGAGTGTATTTCATTTCTGAATGTACCGTTGTATTGTACGCGAAACACCAATAAGAAATCCAAGCATTGAAATTTCCAGGATTGTTCGCTGTTTGAATTCTTAAAATGCTCCAAAATGTTTATGATTATTTTCGATTTGTCCTAACGTTTCGTGATGATAAGCAACTGAATTTAATTTTTGAATTTCTAGCCTTTTACAAATCTCCGTAAATACTGTGTTCATAAATTCAGTTCCTTGATCGGTTAATATTTCATGAGGCATACCATAACGTAATATAAAGTTTTCTACAAAAGCTTTTAAAACTGTTACTGCTTCTTTATTTACTACATATTTACTTAAATAATGCACCGTTAAGATGTATCGGTTATTTTCGTAATCAGCTTCAAACGGACCAACTAAATAAATCTAAATGAACTTTTTCAAATAATGAAGTTGCTGTAGTTGTGATTGTCATGGATTCTTCTGCTAAAATGACATTATTAAATCTTTGACAATCATCACATTTTCTTAAAAAATTTACCACATCCTCATATAAACCGAACCTGTAATAATATTGCTTATTATTATTATTATTATACATTCTTTTTATTCCAGCGTGACCCTCAGTAGGTAAAATGTGAAAATCATTTAAGAGCAATCCAGTCCCTTACGACGTCACACCGCACGAATCTCACGACTTCCCCTTAAAGTATTTGGAACCTTGTTCGCTACATAAATTTGGCAATGTTGTGTGTCGTAAGCTGAAGGGTCCGATTACAATTCAGGTATAATTCGTTGGCTATCGCCGCCTACTGGGGGTTAGTGGCTTGTTAATAGACGAATGTAGGAATACTATTTTTAAACCAAACAACTCAAATATTTTTTATTTATTGATAGTTATAGATGATATACAGGGTATCCCAAAATTAGACGGTCATATTTTAACAGCGTAATCTACATCCTAAATGTTACAAATACTTACCTTTTTACGCTTCATTTATTGGACTAAACCCCAGTTATTGATCATCTTCTTAGGTGGGTAAATTAGGGGGAGCTTAGGGTAAAATTGCCATGTGTGTGTGTGTGTTTATATCCACCATAACTCATGAACCGATATACAGAAAAACACTAAATTTTAAACTTAAGTTTTATTTCGGCCTGACGTGAAATAATTAGATTTTGGACAAAGTCGGAACATCTGGGGGGGTACTTTATGGGAGGCCGGTTCTATATTTTATTGAATATATCTGTTATTTATGTTTGGAGAAGAAAATTATGCAAATAAAAGTTGCTTCTAATATTATTATCTATAATTTTTGCTTTATGTCAAAATTTCCTGAAATGGTCCGTATTCGAGAAATTTGACAAAATGTTCAAAATTCTAAACTAAACTAAAAGTTGTTTGCGATATCGATCTCTATAATTTTTGTTTATACATGATTTTTCTAAAATGGACCGTAATGGAAAAATTGTAGGAAAATTGCTAAATTTAAATTTTTCAGTATTTTCGTTTTCAATGAATAACTATAGAAATATTTCTAGGTAGATTGATGTATGTGGAAAATGTATATATTTAGTTTATCTTCTAAATATTTATAGAGGTACTGCAATAAGTTTTACAAAATAACCAGAAAAAGCCTATAATAACTAGATAGGAAAGTCATGTATTGGACACATCAGATTTTTTGACTATAAAATTTGGAAAACCAATATTTTCTGTATAATAAAGCTACATTTGTTGCATCTCGCTAGGACGCGCCATTTTCAAGAGAAAAGCATGTTACCTTATTCGAAAGTGTAAACAATAATTAGTAGGTCTGTAGAATTAGAAATTTTATTTTTTTTTTAACTTTGAAAAACCGGTAACTAAAGAAATTTTAGAAAATATTTCATCTGGACTTCACTTGTAAAACCCTGTATCTCGAAAACGAAACGTTTTCGGACCTATGTTTATATAAACTTTTACTCCTATTTTTAACCGACTTCATAAAAGGAGGACGGAGGTTCTCAATTCGCCGCAATATTTTTTTCATTTTTTTTATGTATGTTCAGCGATAATTCTTTAACACGGTGTCCGATTTTAAAGATTCTTTTTTTGTTAGGAAGGGGGTACTTCAGGGGTGGGTCCATATAAATTTGGTCAAAATCTAATAATTGGGCCCATGAGAAAATTCTCAAACTCTTAATTTTTTATATATGTTTAGCGATAATGCTGTACCACCTTGTCCGATCTATAGGATTCTTTTTTTTTTTGTAGTAAGGGGGTACCTCAGGGGTGATCCTATATAAATTTGGTTAAGATGTGGTGACGGCATCTGCACGTTTCTAAATTCGGTTTTTTTTAATTTTTAATACTTGTAGGATGTAGATTACGCTGTTAAAATATGACTGTCTAATTTCGGGACACCCTGTATATTGGAAATTCGAAATAATAGTTATGACGTAGCGGTGTTTTTCTAATTGTAATTGGACCCTAGGTATATGGATACGGAAAGTGATGAATTGGAGATAGGTAAATTGTATTTATTGTATTAAAGGAACAACAAATATAAGTACAATTAAATAAGTATATTAATATAACAATTTTTTAGAGTCTGTATTAAAATAAATTTTTTTCATAGATTGTTAAATTAAATTAAATAACTATTAAAACACGAAATGTTAACTTTTTCTCTTTTACAACACAAAATATACAATACTGTTGAATCAAAATTTTCTCTTGGCAGCAGATGGTTTTTGTGACGCGACAATTATAATGCTTTGCATCTCATGAATTAAAGTTAATTTTTTTTCAATCTTAAGGTGTTTATACCCCTTATAATTTTCAGATAAGAATATCTCAAAATATTTAAATTTTGGCAAAATAAATTAGGCAATAATATCTATAATATACATATATTTTAATGTTTTTATTCCTTCCAATTTCCTAAAAAAACTAAAAGGGCTTTAATTTTGAAATATAATGAAAATAAATGCATTCCTCGACAGTACTATTCTTAATATCCCCAAATTTAAGCTCCTAATGTCTTGTTAATGATTTCTTAAAATTCGCCAAAATTAGTGGCTAAAACGCTTCGTTAAGTGCTATCTTCTGGTGTAAACTGGTGTAAATTATTGCAAGAAACGAATAATGACAGAGTGTACGATACGATAGTTATAAGCCCGTTACACTGTTTTCCACTCAATTTATTAAAAAAATAATAATAAATTAGGGTGTTAATTTTTTTTCTCTGAATGAAGCTATTGGTTTTGGGAAAAAATTCAAGAATAAAAAAAATTAAATAAATCAAGGATTTCATAAAAGTTCATCTCGAAAAAAAGTTTTGATATGAAATATGTAACAGAAATATTGAAAAAATACCCGTGGTTAGTCCTTTGCGATTACAGAATTTCAAGTTTCTAGCTTTACTGAAATTTTAGAAAAAAAATAAAAACTCAATTTTAGTCACCACTTTTTAAGGGTGATATCTCGAAAAGGGGTGGGCTGAGGAAATTTTGTTATAGGAAAGACCCATCTTAATTTCATACGAGCAATCAGTTCCTGAATTTTGTCGCATGTATTTAGAAACACCCTGTATATTACACATTTTTTTAAGCGTGCAAAATTCTTGACAATCTCTTTTCCCTAATTGGCACATGTCGTATTTTTCTAGGATTTACTAACTCTGGCAGCAAACAAATAAAATAGAAATTTGTCAGCTGTGCATTTTTGCCTTCCAGAATTTTTCATTTCATAAATTAACTAAAAACTAAATTAAACAAAAACCTAACAACGCCTCAACAACAAACTAAGACGATCACAATAATTTCGCACCTCTTCAAAAACAACTACCTATTTTTCGACACAGGAATTAACAAATTTAACTAAACAGCAGCTACCCTTTTAACTACGGGCTTCAAAGACTAGCAGCGTTGCCATATTCACTGGTATCATTGTTTTAATAGAATTAGTATCGGAATGAAAACTATGTTAATCTTCGGTCCTGTTTAAAATTGGTAATCTTTTTAAAAAAAAGTTATTTAGAAAATAGTTAAGATATTTGTTATAGAATGCCGGTAAAGAGCCAAAAAGTTAAATTTGTTAAAAAGTTGAAATTTTTGTTGTTTTTCTTTGAAAATATAAGTTTTTCGCGGTTTAGCGAAATTCTTGGTTCATTTTTACAACGATTGGCCTGAACCATTTTTTTTTACAATTTTTTTTTAATTGGCTCAAATGTAAAATTGATTTTTGGCGGAGGAGCGCCCGTCATGTTTGCTCTTAAGATAAACTGTCTATTTTCATAACTTGTTACCCTTTCTACCCCTTTTATAATAGTTATACCTATTTTAAAATCCTCGAATTCCTGCTTGTGTAGCATTATATCTATTATAAGTGAAGACGCGCCTTTTAAATTGTTTATAATATACATTTCAGTAATATTATATTTTTTTCATATATTAAAAAGTTCTCTCAAGGATGCCCTTAAAGCGCACGTTGATCGAGATTCTCTTTTTACATAAATAATGTGCTTCTCCAAATCGTAAATAAAATTATATTGTCTATGTATATGTTGTTTATTTGTAACTTTCTCAAATTGTTCGCTATTAATTAATTCTAAATCTACCGCATTTTTATTTGGCTTTAACAATTCCACCAATCCAGGGTGATCAATCAGACCTAGTAGAAGAATTATTATTCGTTGTTTCTAACTCTGTTAATTGTAATTGTTTTTTTCGTTTTAGATCTTGTTATAGTCTTTCTAGACACAATCCAACACGGCAGAATAACCAATTAGTACCGACTTCAAAGGGACCGCGCACATTAAAATTAAATAAATTAAATTAATAATTATGTAGAGTTCTTCCATTAAACTCGTTCCGAACTTTTACCGACAATTTTGTTTGATCTGACACAGGCGTAGATACCTCATTTTAAAAATTTAATATTTTTAAAAATACGAGAAAATATTCGTTAAAAGGCGATGAAATTATTATAAATTGGACGGCGTTATACCCGTTATTTTGATAGATGCACTTAATTGTAGTCCTACTTGAAACTTAAAAAAATCATTATTTTAGCTCGTTAATTTTCTACAACTGAATATTAAATTACAAAACGTAAATAGACGAGTAAAATGTACCTGCCTGTAAGAGCGTTTGGTTCAAACAGGGTACCAGACGTGAACTGATCCCTTTTTGTACTCCATTCGTTTTTTTTTCCGGAAAACGAAATTTCAAAGCAAAAACCATAAAGGAAAATAAATTCTTTGCAAATAAAACAAAACTATAAAATAATTTAGAAAAATAAATTTTTTAAAATAAATAAATGAATACGAACTAATAAAATGTTAACAATGAATTAATATGATGACTTTCCGATTACCAATAATGAAAAATAAGAAAGTTAATTCGAATCTAAATCTGAACCATCTGTCGAGGAATCGATGTTTGGATATATAACTATCGGAGCTATATAAGGTAAAATATGATATTCAGTTTGCTTTTTAGGACGTGACTAATGTAAATTTTCCAAACGTAGTCAAAGACGCCATTAATATTTTCCAAATCACATTTGTTAAGGTAGGTGCAAAATTATTACATCTTAGTTTTTGTTTAACTGAAGATCAAACTAATTCAATTGGAAGAGGTACACAATATTAAGGTGGTAACCTCAATACCATCATCTTTTGCAAAATTATCAATATAATACTGTATTGGAATATTCTTACTTTAACAATTTGTAACAATTGTGGTTTTGTTTTTACGGAAGCTGGACTATCAATGTTATTATCTTTTGAATACTTTGATATATCTGATTTCTTAGAGTCACTACTTGCCCAGCAAACATTTTGGTGTAATTTGACGTCGATACTACCTAAATTATATATAATAAATTTGATCGCAAAATTAGATTTAACCATAATTAAGTAAAATTTACGTTAGCTCGACGTGGATTCGACATAAGTGGAGAATAAGACGACGTCGAAATTTAGTTTTATTTACCAAAATAGGTAGAATTACATCTAAATCCACATTGTAGTAGCCCTGTACGTTAGGTTAGTAATACCTCTCTAGGGAAATTTGACGTCAGTATAACGTTAATTCGACGTTGATTTAACTAAGTTTAGGTAGAAACTACCAAAATATTTGCAGATGACGTATGCCTCCAAGTGTACGAAAAGAAATTTTATGCTTATTTGGTATTTTTATCTATATATAAGTAGAAATATTGTAAGAAGTCACCAACCCAACTAAAACATATACCTAATTCACATGAAAGATTGAAAATAAATAAATGTCGGTGACAAAAATATATGTTATGTAATTGCGGTGAATATACAGTTCACGCTTGTTGAAATTAATGCGGAGAAAATTTTGTCGTGCATGTTAACAGTTCTACTTAGAAAAAAAACAATGCCCTTCCAAAATACTCTCTAATTAAAAAAAATATAAGAAAAAAATATGATCGTGTAAAAAAATAATAATAATATTATGAGCTAAAACTATATTACGTTTGTTGTGTATCACTTTAGAAAATCAATAATGTTTCGTTTTTCGGTATTTTCATTCGTATGTTTTAGTTATGGTCATTTTAAAAATTTAAAATTTGAAATCTTACTTCAATTACGTTAAGAAAATATGGCGTATTGTGCGAATTCGACCTAAAAGTTATTATGACTAAGGAAATCTACGTATTTTACAAATACCTTTTTAATAAGTTGAATTACCTTCAATTTCACGACATATTAGTTAAATTTACCTATTTAAAGAAATAATAACTTATAGGTTTTATAAAAAATTTACCTATAGGTAAATATAACATATTTAAGTCACGTTGTTCTGCACTTGAGATTTTAGACGTTTCACTTTACGATAAAAATCGGAAGTATAACGATATGATTTATTATTTTTCGAACTCATTTTATTAATTATTTTTCGCACTCATTTAAAGCTCTATCTACACGACACGTAAATTAAGATTACGACTGTAATGGTTTTTTTAAAATGGCCGAAATTCTTAAGAATAATGACGAAAACAGTAACTGAACAACCTAATTGTTAAAATAACCTAAATAATATAAATTTTACAAATAGGTCATGTATGACTCTTTTTAAATTGGTGGTTTTTAGTCGAATTTACTTTGTGGTAGATTTTTCAGGTAATTGCTACAACAAAGTTAATAAATATTTCTTCAAGATGACTTATAGGTCAACTAAATGAGTATTCGACTATTTGGTTGAAATTAGGTAGATAAACAGGTAGAATTTTGCTACGATCTCGACCTAATATTACTTTAAAGGAGAGTAAATAAAAGCGGCCAAATAGGTTACTATGGAGGCATAAAATTACGTAGAATTTTTAACCAAATCTACCTAGTTGGATATTCTACTATAAAGACGATTTTTAGTTGCCAAACAGGTAGATATTACCTAAATATGGCACCTAATTTTACTACAAAGGAAATTTAACTTTGAAGTAATTGTTGGTTATTTTTTTTTAGTAGTTTTTCCCTTGCTGATATGGTTAAAGTTACTTTTAAGCAGATTTGTGTAAAAGGAAGATTTCTTGGTATAATTTACGTAAATTTAAATATAAATTAAAACCGTTTGGTAAATTTACATTAGAGGTATATTTTTCTAGTCAATTTTACGTAATAATTACCTCAATAAGTAAATTCGTCTTTAACAAAGTCGAGTTATAACTAATGTTATAGCAAATGTTTGCTGGGTGGCTTCTTGTGAATTTGCCGGGAATGATATGGCGTATTGTCCATTACAATGACTGAATTAGTTGGAATATTCGGTAAAAGTTGTTCAGCAAACCAGTTCTTAAAAACTATTGCATTCATATCTTCATGATAAACCAGCAGAGCTTTATTGACATATTTTGTTGAAAGTAGCGAAGCCATTTTCATTTCCGGCTTGTAAAATTATGACTAGCATCTACAACTACCTCAAAAGGTCTCCAGAAAGCATCTCGTATAACACAAATCAAAATTTAACAGAAACACCGAAAAATAAAAACAAGTGTATAATAAACGCTTTGAGAAAATTTTTCAAACCATGCACGCTATTGATCAAAGATGAAACAACTAAAGCAGCCAGGCGAGTCAGTTTTTCTGGCCGCTCACTTGTGGACTTAACATCAACTGTAGGTGCGTAGAGGTTTAAAACTTAAGTGTGCCACATCAGAGGCTATACCAAGACGGTTCACGCTTATTTGCAATGTGAGGGTATAGAATTTGTAACATTCGCATGGCATGTAACGTGAATTATTACGCAATCCCGGTGCAAACACCTATATTGGATTGAGTTTGGAAACACTATAATACGTTTACTAACTCATTTTTGTTACCTATACTTTTTAGCTCTTCAGACAAAGCGTCCGCTTCCACATTGTCCTTTCCTTTTATAAAATTAACTGCAAAATCATATTCTTTTAATACTAACCTAAATTTAGTTAATCTACTCGAAGGGTTGGTCATGCCAAATAAATAAATAAGTGGGCGGTGATCTAACAAAACGACAAATCGTCTAGAATAAAGATATGGTCTGAAAAGTGTGGTCCACAATAGCCAATAATTCTTTTCCAATTGTTGCATAATTTATTTCTGATTTATTTAGAGATCGACTTGCATAAGCTACAGGAGACCCATTACCATTACAAAGAATAGATCCAATTGCTTTTCCTGAAGCGTCTGTTTTTAAAATAAATGTATTACTTGGAGAAAATTTGGATATTGCAAAATTGGTGGGGATATTAACGCTTCTTTTAAGGTTTCAAATGATTTTTGACAATCTGGAGTCCACATAAAAGATACTCCTTTCCTTGTGAGTTTATTTAAAGGTTTAGCGATATGTGAAAAGTTTTGAATATGCTACTAATCTCTTGTTTTCTACAGCATCTTTTGAGATGGGATAGTTTTGCAATACTTTAATCTTCTCAGAATCTGAAGATATATAATAAATACATTACACATTGTGTAATGTATTTAGTAAACTGTATTATTATATATGGTCATCACCCTATATAATTGATTTCTATTCTGGTATCTTCAAAGAGGTTAGAAAGGGTAGAGGTAACATAGGAAGCATTTGTCGCTGCGCAAATTTTGCCAAAACCGAAAAACTGGGTGGAAGGAGTAGGGAGACGTTCTGGGCCGGACTTAAATATTTGTATTGTAGTACCTAATTTTGGTGGGTAACTAAAAGATGAAAAATTATGAGACGTTTTTTTGACTTTATTTGTTAGCACGATTCATGTATGATGAGGGCAATAACACTTATCAATATATAACTAGCTAAGGGCCGATTCCACCGTTGTTTCAAACGAAGTTTAAATTATTAAACGAAGATTAAAATGACATTGTTAATGTAAAAATGTCATTTTAATCTTAGTTTAGTATTTTAAACTTCGTTTAACAAAACGGTGAAATCGACCCTAAATAAAAGTTTATAAAATTATTGCAACAAAATAGCTGTTGAGACAATAAGTTATCGAAACAGCCAAAGTACTTTTTGCTCGAATTACACACAAGATTTTTTGAACGATCACACCAAAATAAAATAAATAATTAATTTATTAGAAATGGATTATCTTTTCGTTCGTTATAATATTTTAAGTTTATTTGACAGGCCTACTCTTCGAAGAGAAAAAAATGTTTTGGTACTTATATGCCGGTAATTATTTATGATTTAATTATTTACCGAAAATACCGTTCAATGAATTAAAATATTAGGAAGTCAATTAATAGTTATTTATGTAACCAGTTACGAAATGCCTTATTTTTTGTAACGAGTAAATATTTGTGGAACGAGCGGAGCGAGGTCCCGAAAAATGAATGAGTTACACAAAATGGCATTTCGTAACGTATTTACATACAAGATTTTTTCTAATTTTGACTTGACTATTTATAAAATTGTGTTGAAAAATGACTCACCATAATTCTTCTGTAGGTACTTCCAATCAAATATTTTAGAAAATTGTTGTATTTAATTGCCCTACGACGTTTTTTTTTTTTCAATAGTAATAATAAAAATAAGGGACATGTGCAGTGTTGCCGATCTAATTTTTGACATTACCAGCGACAAATTTGAAAAAAAACATTTTTACCCTTTATCCTTAGGAGTACGTCAAAATTCTACCCCCAACATTTCTGGGTCGTTTTCAATAACGGTGTTATTTTAAAAATTAAACGCAATTTACAGCTTTTTTTTTTTGTTTTCTTTTTGTTGTTAAATGTAATGTCATATTTTCAAATGTGAAATGTCACTGTTCATTGCCTTTTTTTCGATATTTGGTTTTTTCGATTTTTCGTTTTTTGGATATTTGGATTTTTCGATTTTTAGATTACTCGATTTTTCGATTTCTCGATTTCACGATTTCACGATTTTTCGATTTTTCAACTTAAAAACCAAAAAAGAGGCAGTTTTATTTATTTTCATTTCGTAACTGGTGACATAATCAACTTTTCGTAATCAGTTGCATAATGTTCTACTTTATACAACTGGTTGCATAAAGTAGATCGTTTTGACACTTGCTGCGATTACAAAATATATTACTTTATATGTCAAAAATGCTGAATGTAAATTAAATGGATAGATCCCATATTATTATAGAGCAGTGTTTCTCAAACTTTTTTGGCGACGCTACCTTTTTGAAAAGCGAAATATTTAACGCAGCCCTAAACACATAAAACACATCATTTAAAAAATGTATTTCAAATGTTTCTTTATTTTGACTCTCATTTTGACTTTCAATAGGTAAACATGATAAAAAATCGGCTTTATATTATGCTCCGATTTCACATATTCAATTTGATAATTGTAATTTGACAATATTACTGCCCATCTACGTAGTCTGTTGGCTGAAAATTGGAGTATACATTTAGCTGGGTTAAAAATAGTTATCAGAGGTAAGTGATCTGTAACTAGGATAAAGAAATGTCCATATAAATATTCATTAAATTTATTTAAGCCAAAAATTATTGCAAGGAACTCTTTTTCAATTTAGGAATATTTTTGTTCGGACTTTGATAAGGTACGCGAAGCAGAAGCTATAGATTTCTCAATATTTTTTTCAAAAATATGACATATCATGGCCCTTATTCCCACATTTGATGCATCTACGAATAATTTAATCGGCAACTCAGGCTGAAAATGCACAAGATCATCATTTGTTGTTAATTTATTTTTGATTTATTCAAAACATTCCTTGCAAGAATTATCCCAAATCCATTTCACCCATGAAAAATAAAATTAAAAAAGTCCTAAAGCAAAATCATATCCTCCTTCCTCTTAGTGACTTAAAAAATTACTTCTCAAAAAAAAGTCCTCAAGCCAGGTCCCTCCATTTTGTGACGATAGAACTGTTTTTTTTTTATTGTGATTATTTTCTTCGCGAAGCCCTCACACTTTGAGTAACACTGTTATAGAGAATTACTAAATAAATAGTTTTGAGAAAACTATTGAAACCAGTTGTCAAGTTTGAAACGAATAAATTGGCAATGAAATTGATATTTTTGTATTTGATTGTATGTTTCTCTTTTCACTTCCTAAAAAAAGATTCCCGATGAAACAAGAAATAATAAACAGTTTATAATAATAACCTTTATTTGCTACTTATAACATGTACCAATGACCAAGTCCGATTCTGTTTATTTTCAAATCAACAAATATGGACGTCGACAGAATCCTTAAAAATTAAATATCTCACCGAAATAAATGTAAGTTTCATTTATCTCCGTCACATTTCGCAGGTTTATTATAAATAAAGCTTTTTACAACACATCTTGGCATTTTCAACGTTAATTTCCAAAATTTAAGTCACTAAAATACCAAATTAATTCTCGTTGACACATTAAATTTGGATGGACAACGCTCTGACATGTGATGTTCTCAACTGCGATTGGTGGGTGTGAATAATTTCGAAATGGGATTATGCGCAGTGTCTTATGTTCCATCTAAGGTTTGTATAATCTAAGGGTATCTTGTACTGTTTTTTACTGTATGGCGATAATGTGGAATCAAAGAAAAAAAATACTTTCAATTCAGCATTCAATTGAGTTTTATTATAATTTGAAATTAAGGGAAAAATAATATTATTTTAGTTCTTAAGATAATTAGGGATATTACACTGGCGCAGTCAGTAATAAGAAGTTTAAATTAAATTAACCAAGTGAGGTGATATATTAAATAAAAATTTAATTAAAAGTGGTAAAAATATCAGTAGGCCAATTGGAATCCTTTAAATTAGGCGTATACGACACGCATACAACAATACCTCGTAGTTAATAAAATTTAAAAAAATATGAAGACAGCTGTGTTATTAACTGCAGTGGGAGATGAAACTTGGAAAGTCTATGCAGTCTGCAAAACCCGCAAGATCAGACATTTGCTAATCTGACCAAAGTAGTAAGGAAGCATTTACAACGAATACCATCAGAAATTGACGAACGTTACAAATTTCGACAAAGAAATCAAAAAGATGGTGAGAAAATCTCTACATACGTGGCAGCGGTAAAACAACTTTCCAAACACTGCAAAGGACCACGCACTTTTCTTATGCAAACGGGAGTACCGTCAAAACGTCTGAATTTTTTATATGTTAAATAACTTAATGTCCCCATCAAAAGTGTCAATGGGTCCAATCGTATCCTATGACTGAATTTTGAGATACAGGGTGTTGAAATTAGAAATCCCTAATT
This sequence comes from Psylliodes chrysocephalus, assembly GCA_927349885.1. Classification (NCBI taxonomy): domain Eukaryota; kingdom Metazoa; phylum Arthropoda; class Insecta; order Coleoptera; family Chrysomelidae; genus Psylliodes; species Psylliodes chrysocephalus. The sequence goes on along the minus strand of OV651827.1, from coordinate 8,304,948 downwards.
CTTAAAAATGGACACCATAAATCACCCTTAAATATATTTGGAAGTTATTTGCTCATTATGTATAGTCAAAATACATACTTAACTACTTTAATTAAAATATTGTCCCTTACAGGGTGATTATTGATTCGGTAGATCTTTTTTGGTCAAAGTTGGTATTTCCACAGAACAAAAATAGCTGAAATACTGAAAAAAATATATCACCTTCAAAGTTTCTCAATATTTGATATAGTATAGTACTCGATGTACTTATTCAAAATTCTTATTGGTAAAATTACATCCTATAACTAGTTATCCAAATATAACCTAATGTGTAACAAATATTGTTAAGGTTATTTGATTAGACCTTAAGGCAAGACCTACTTTTAGTTTTGTACATTTGGTGACAATAGTTAAGTTAACGTTTTTAATATTTTAATATAGTTGTCAGTTTATGTAAATTTTTTATATTTCCATTTTTATAACTATTCACTTCAATAAAGAGTTCATTCAGGTGGTGGTGTATATCAATATAGCTGAATAGTCCACTCGTAACAGGTTATGGGCCCAGAGCTCAAATCTCTATTTTGATTACACCCAAACTCCACTTGACGCTATTACTAGAAGAGTTATTTTCAACAACTTCTTGCCGAATCTGAACTCTAGTCTGAAGACGAAAATGGATAAAGTCGACGTTTCACATGTAAATAAATTCGACGGAAACAACTATCAGCAATGGAAATTCCAAATGAAGTGTGCTCTTCGTGCAAAAGGAATTTTTGGCACAACAGACGGCTTAGTCCTGAAACTAAAAGATACAAATGAAGTAGATAACTGGTTGAAACAAGATGCCAACGCCATGTTCATGCTGACTTCTGCAAAGGATCTATAGCAGATAACATTGGTAGAAAACTGCACAACATCTAAGCAAATCATTGACAAACTTGACCCAATTTATCAGCAGAAGTCTGAGGTCAATAAGATGATGGTCCATGAAAAGTTTCATCAACATAAAATGTGCCCAAGCGATTCCGTAGCTCAACATGTTTCGAAAATTGAAAATCTTGCCAGATTAGTACGGGAAACAGGAGAAACCATCAGCGAAACTGCAATTATGACTAAGATTCTTAGTACGTTACCCCCAAAACACCGAAACGTAAGACAAGCGTGGATATCTCTCGATGAATCGAAGCAGACGATAACAAACCTTACTGCTAGATTACTAGATGAAGAAACTAGTATTACCTTATATGAAGAAGCCGAAACAACTCTGGCAGCAGTGTCTACCAACAATAGAACTACGTCCCAAGGTACCAAACCTAGAGCAGCAATATACTGTTACAACTGCAGAAAGAAGGGGCACATATCTAGAAACTGTCGATTACCCAAAAGAAAAACAAAACCCCAGGATGAAATTAACTCTTCGAACAATACAGTGCACAACGAAAGAGCAGGCACTAGCCATGAAACAGCGTTCAATGTAACTGACGAGAAAGAAGTATTCATCGGAGAAGAAACCTGGATTATGGACAGTGGTGCTTCTGCACACATGACGTACAGACTAGACTACTTTACTCATTTTGATGAAAATAACATTTCAACAGTGACTTTAGGAAATAATCAGTCGTTAACTATTAGAGGCAAAGGATCTGTGAAAATACAGAAACTGATAGATGGGAAATGGTATAGTTCCACCATAAACAACGTTCTCTATGTCCCAGAACTAAAGAAAAACCTTTTCTCAGAGGGAGTAGTTACCGCCAAAGGAATGAAAATAGTAAAAGAGAACGACGTAGCAACAATCTTTCAAAACAATGATATTGTGGCCTGCGCCATACGTGAACAAAACAACCTTTATAAACTGTTATTTCGAACCGTAGTTGTTAATGCCAATGCAACTAGTAGCGAAAGTTTAAGAGTATGACACGAAAGCTTAGGCCATGTAAATACAAAAGCACTACTTGAAATGAGAAATAAAGGTCTTGTAACTGGTGTTAACTTCGATGACGTAGAGAAATTCTTCTGTGAAGGATGTGCATACGGCAAGCAGCATCGATTACCGTTCAAGAAACGCCATAGTGATGTGAAAAAATCCAAAATCGGTGAATGCATTTATAGTGATTTATGCGGTCCAATGGACACACCATCTGTTCGTGGGTACAAATATTTTGTAGCATTCAAAGACGGTTTTTCTGGTTTTAGAGTTGTAAACTTCATTAGGCACAAAACAGATGTGCTAGATTGTTTTAAATATTTTAACTCTTCGATACAAAACAAATTCAATTGCACAATTCAATTTTTACATACAGATAACGGAAGTGAATATTGCAATCATGATTTTAAAGAGTATCTGAATAATGAAGGAATTCAACATGAAACAACTGCCCCTTACACCCCCGAGCAAAATGGCAGATCAGAACGAGATAACAGAACAATTGTAGAAAGTGCGCGTTCAATGATGTATAATTCAAATTTACCTAAATATCTGTGGGCCGAGGCTGTAAATACAGCAGTGCACATACTAAATCGCACACCAACCACACAAACCCCAAATTCAACACCATATGAACTCTGGTATGGTAAGAAGCCAAATCTAGATTACATTAAAACGTTTGGCTGTGAAGCTTACACACACATACCTGACGAAAAGCGCAAGAAGCTCGATCCGAAAAGCAAGAAACTTATTCTTGTAGGATATGACAACGATTCTAAAAATAACCGATTGTTCGATCATTTAACAAAGAAAACAACGATTTCCAGAAACGTACTGTTTAATGAGAAAGTGAAAGGTTTTGTTTCAAAACCAGATGTTATTCCTATTACAGTAAATACGGAAAAAGATGTTTTTGACGAATCACCTAATACTGAACCAAATCAGGTACGCAACGATTCATCGTCTCAACCTGAAGATACCGTATCCAATATACAGTCTAGACCGAGAAGACAGATTCATCTTCCCAAAAGATACGATGATTTCGAACTCAATTTCGTTGAAATTGATATACCTCAAACATACAAAGAAGCTCTAGAAAGTGAAGAAGCTAAAAATTGGAAAGAAGCCATTGATGAAGAACTTCAAGCTATTGATAAGAACCAAACCTGGAAAGAATTTGAACTTCCACCGAACGTAAAGCCAACTGGATCAAAGTGGGTATTTCGGGTAAAAAGAAACCCTGATGGATCAATATCTCGCTTCAAGCCGCGTCTTTGTGCAAAAGGTTTTTCGCAAAAGAAATACATAGACTACAACGAAATATTCTCTCCTACAACTAGATATGACTCGATCCGAATTCTTGTAGCCATTGCAGCAACTCGTAATTACGAAATTATGCAGTTTGACATAAAAACCGCTTTCCTTTATGAGTTAAAAGAAAACATCTATATGACATTGCCAACTGACATGCAACCGAAAAGTTTAAGAGTTTACAAATTGAGTAAGTCATTGTATGGTCTAAAGCAGGCACCTCGGTGTTGGAACCAAAAGTTCAGCGATTTTTTTAAAAGACATGGATTCCGCCAATCAGATGCTGACAAATGTGTCTTTATAGGGTATTTAAATGACATAAAAGTTTTGCTTGTCATATACGTAGATGACGGTTTAATCATATCTCAAAGTAAATCGACAATACAAGTGGTTCTTGATGAACTACAAACGGCTTTTGAAATAAAAATTAGTAAAGCAAACGTGGGACTAGAAATATCCAGAAGCAATGACGGTTCAATTTTCATCAATCAAGAGACCTACATAAAGCAAATCATAAAACGATTTTGTCTTGAAGATGCCTATCCCGTTAGGGTACCACCTCATCATCAAATAAATATTACAAGAGACACGGACATCTACCTCGAAGAAGGAGAAGTACCTTACAGACAACTAATTGGTTCCCTAATGTTTGTAGCAATTGTAACCCGTCCAGACATTGCTTATTCAGCGGGAGTAGCTAGTCGCTATTTGAATAAGTATACAAGAGAACAATGGAATGCTGCAAAGCGAATTGTTAAATATCTCTCTGGAACAACGAGTTATGGAATTAAATTCAATAGTCAACCTAATTCCCCAACTTTGGTTGGATTTTCTGATTCAGACTACGCCGGTGACATAAAATCAAAACGATCTACCTATGGGTATGTTTTTAAAATTTGTGATGCACCTGTGACCTGGACTAGCAAGAAACAATCATGTGTTTCATTGTCCACGACAGAAGCTGAATATATTGCAGCTTCTCATGCAACCAAAGAAGCAATATGGTTACCGAAAATGTTGTCCGATATATGTGAAATTGTTGTAAAGCCAACAGTCTTACATATAGACAATCAAAGTGCTATCAAACTAATTCGAAATCCAGAATTTCACAGTCGCACCAAACATGTGGACATAAAATACCACTTTGTGAGAGAAAAATTTGAAAATGGTGACATTGTCCCTGAATATGTAAGAACAACTGAACAACATGTTAGGTGTTCAAGAGCCAACATAATTAATTTTTTAAAAATGTTAAAAAAGTGGGAGTGTTAAGGTTATTTGATTAGACCTTAAGGCAAGATCTACTTTTAGTTTTGTACATTTGAGGCGATTTTAAATCAGATACTATGTCTTGAATATGATTGACTACACTGATATAAATCAAAAACAATGACGTCATATTGAATATTGTCTTGAAATAGTCAAGTTTAACATGACTACAGTAAAAACGTGGTCATCACAGGTATGAAATGTCAAATGAAATGACAAATGTAAAACTTTTACTTTTTAATTATTAAATCATTGTTTGGTTGTGTTATTTGTAAAATAGAAAGAAAGATTTAAGAAAGGGAAAAGTGGGACAATGGTGACGATAGGTTTAAAAAACAGGTATTTTTTTAAAATAAGCTCCTTTTTTGTAGAGATCTAAAAAAGGTCCTCCGCTTATATTTATTTAAACCATTCGATTCCTTTTTCTGAGCTTCTCAAAAACAGGTCAAACATTGTCAAAAATATCATTATATATAACTTTGAATTTAAAAAACGTAGCAATAAGGTAAAATGTGGAGCATTTTTGTACTTTGGCGTAACGCGTGCCAGCAAGTTAAAAAGCAGGACAATTACGCCTAAAGCGCGACGTCTGGCAACCCTGGCTGAGTACCTAGATATGGACGCATTTAAGGTTTCTGCAAATGAAAAGCCAATTTATTTTCAAGGTAGGATTTATTAATGAACATGGCTAAAGTTTTGATAAAAAATCAGAGGCCAAAGTAACTATAATACCATTTTTCTCTTCATCCATGATCAGTAAACAAAACAAATATATTATTTTTTATCCCTACAAGTTCAAAAACAAATCCAAATACATAACACACAAACAAAAATTCATGATATCTGACAATGTTATACCCATTGTGAAGTTAGTGTCAATATAAACCAAACATTTTTAAATCAGATTATTAGAACGTCATTATAACACTTCACTTGGTCACATTTCTAGTAACTGATTTAAAATCGCCTTTGGTGACAATAGTTAAGTTGACGTTTTTAATATTTTAATATAGTTGTCAGTTTATGTAAATTTTCTATATTTCCATTTTTATAACTATTCACTTCAATAAAGAGTTCATTCAGGTGGTGGTGTATATCAATATAGCTGAATAGTCCACTCGTAACAAATATATGAATTTAAAAAAAAAAAAATTTACTGACATAAGTAGATATGTTTCAGAGGTATACTGTATATTAGATAATTTAAGACACTGTGTTGGATTAGAAATATACCCCTTGTACTATTTGAGGGCAGCCAAAATTATTTCCTAGTTACAGGGTGATTGCGATTGAATATGTAAGGTGAAAAATCAACAAAATGTTGAAATTGTTGACAAAAAATAATTGCCTTTTAACTTGGGAGTTGTTTATCAAAAAAATCTTATTAGTTCACATACAGAGTAATACATTATTTCATTATAAAAAAAGTTCGTTATACGGTAGGTCTAAGTAAGATTTGGGGAAATGAATGAATGGCTCTTTATATTGCCTCTTTATGTATATTTATATCAGATTGGGAACTCATCTGACAATCCATGTCTTAGTTTAACAAGGAAAGCAAGTGAAGCTTTTCGAGCAATGCTTCTTAAGTTACTATAATATTGTTCTATTGGTTCACAAAATTCATATATTACTTGGAAATTCTATTTAGAAATTGAAGTTAAATATTTAAATTTTTCTAAACTAAAAGAATTTTTGTCTTCCCAATTTTTAAATTATTATTAGCAGTAGCAGCCACTCTTAAATGAACGAGGAAGAATGCTCTATAAACAAAACGCAAACTAGCTTGTAAATTAATCATTAGTAAACTTGAAGATTTAGATCAGCTGTACTCAACCTTTTTTTCTTTCGGGCCACATAAATCTGTTTGTTATGTTACAGATCGACCAACATAGCTTTGCCTCTGAGATGCGCAAACGATAAACATAGAGGGTTAGTGTACGACAAAGACCGACTTCCACCTTTCACCGGGAAGTACAATAGGGAGAAGAATTTTAGTCGAAACCGTTGATTGAATGCAGTACCTGAATTAACGTAGAAAATAATTTATTTACTCAAACAAATAATGATTGAGAGTGAACCGTGTTGTCATATCTCAATTTTACCTTACTAGTTTTTAGCAGAATCAAAATAAAGTAAGTAGTAGAGTTGTAAGTTGTGGCAAATTATAGATAATATACAATCATAGTACTAATAAAAGATATTAATTATAACAAAAATCAGTAATGAGTAATACTTATACATTTCTTGATCACTTAAAATTAATTAATTTATGGATTGTTCAGTATTTGTTACAACTAATGGCCTCGGTGTACGGAGCGATATTTGTGTCTTTATCTGTTACGCGTAAAATCCATCTCGTCGATGACGTTCTCAGTAGTGTATTTCTAACCACGAGCGTAACATCGGGTTTTGAATTATACGGTGTGAACTGTAAGTTTTACAGTTAAGTTAGTAAGTAATCGACGTGTTGTAAGAACAATTGGTGAAAATATTAGTACTAATAAGTGTTTAAACATTAAATAATAATATTTATACACCGTTCTAAAACTATGCAAAAAATGGAAGACATTGAAGGGCCTTCAACGTCGAAAAAGGTAAAACGGTCGAAGTCTCTTTCGCTAAGTGAAAAACAAATTGTACTTCAGAGTATTTCACTGTCTTGAAAGAGATCATCAGCGACCAAAAGATAACTTAGTGCATATGTGCTGTAATTCTACGGATGTACTTCCGAATAACCAACCGGGCGTTTCAACATCATTAACTTCCACAATTACAAAAGATAAATTAGTTGATATGTGCTCTAATTATACGGGTGTACCAAAATCATCAGTTTACAAAATACTAAGAGAAAACAAAATTTATGGGGAAGTACAAATGCCAAAAACTAGTAGCGGAAGAAAAAAAATCACAGTTGATGAAGAAGCCAAAAACAGTATACGCACAACTATTCACAGTTTCTTTTTCAGAAATGAGCTGCCCACTTTGCAAAAAGTTCTGGAGGCAGTTAGCGATCATGAATTGGTCCCACAAATGAGTAAAGAAACTTTGAGGAAAATTTTACACGAAATGAAATTTACGTACGGAAATGTCGACAGGAAAAGCATCCTCATTGAACGTCAGGAAATAATAGTATGGAGAAGAACTTATCTCCGAAAAATTGAGGAATTTCGGAATATCAAAAAAAAAATTTACTACATGATGAGACGTGGGTTAACCAAGGACATACGGTCAAAAAAGTATGGCAGGATGGTCATATAACAAGTGCACGACAAGCCTTTATTGAAGGCTTGTCAACTGGGTTAAAACAGCCGTCTGGAAAAGGTAGTCGTCTGATAGTTACGCATATAGGACGCGACAGTGGATTTTTACCAAATGGTGAATTAATATTTAAATCCAAGAAAACAGGCGACTATCATGAATAGATGAATGCGGAGGTGTTTGAAAAATGGTTTGAAGGCATCATTCAACTTGTGGAACCTGGGTCTGTCGTCGTTATGGACAATGCCCCATATCATAGTCGGTATTTAGAATCATTACCGAAACAATCATGGAAAAAACCAGCAATTCAAGAATGGTTAATTAATAAAAACATCCAATATAAAAAAGATAGTTTAAAGGCAGAACTACTTCAGTTAACAAAATTACACAGAGACAAATATAAAAAATTCGCAGTGGATGAAATGGCGTTAAGTCGTGGAATTACAGTATTAAGGTAACCACCGTACCACTGCGAATTAAACCCAATAGAATTAATCTGGGCGCAAGTAGAAGGATATGTGGCACGAGAAAACAGAACATTTAAATTAGTGGACGTGCAACGTTACCTACAAGAAGCCATTCAAAATGTTTCTGCAGAAGACTGGAAGAAATGCATTCAGCATGTTTTAAAAGAAGAGCAAAAAATGTGGGACGTAGACAACCGTATTGAACACAATATTGAACCAATCATAATTAACTTTGATGATAGCGGTAGCAGCAGTGACAAATCTGAGGTTGAAGATTAGAAGAAAATTTGTACACAAAAAGAAGTCTATATATTTAGGTATAATTTTTATTTTTACCATTCACTATTACCATTTAGAAATTATTATATAAATTTGTATTTTTAATTCCTGTACACAGACATGAACAATGTCTCAGCAGGATACAAATGTTTATTTATTTAATTATTATTATTGTATCAATTTGTACATTGTTACATAAATTTAAAATAAACATTATTATTATTATGTTTGGCGGTCAAGAAAACATAATCCTGTAGGTTATATCCAATCTAATTATCTTACTTAGGGATTTCCGAAATGATAGGTGCGTGTAAACTTTTATGATTTAAGTATCAATCATATAGTAATTTAAGCTTTATAATGTCTTTTAATGTTGGCCGAACCCAATTAGGGTTTCTTGGGTAAGGCTAGCTAGTTTCGAGGAACTGCAGGTAAACTGGGAGAGAGAGAGAGAGAGAGAGAGAGAGAGAGAGAGAAAGAGATATATAGAGGTATGCTTTATTGTCATTGAAAAATTACAAAAATTTTATAGACAAAGCGAAGTAAATTAAAAACTAAATATAATATAAAAAGATTAAAAAATATAAAAATTTAAAAATAACTAAACAAAACAAAATAAAAATATCAATTGCATTGGATATGCAATGTCCGTCATTATGATTTTAATTTAAAATTTAAGTAATACTTCTGTATGTGTAACCCAAGAAGAAACTTAAGAGACAGTTCCTTACTGACTTGGGCCGCGACATAATATATAAATATACGTTAATTTGTGAAATAAAGTTAAATTCATTATTAAAATAGTGAAATTGATAATATTGTTTCTGTCACCAAACCAACCCCTGATTAGGTATCTTTCTTATTTTTAATTTGAAATATATATTGTGATTTTTATTAATATTCTTAATTTATTTGGTTCCTACTATAATTACCACAATTATTACTCCGTTTTCATAAAGCCCCACTAATGACTACAACGATTAGGTAAATTACGATATTGCAAAGTTTTCATGAAATAAATAAAAGAAATTGTATGAATATTTTAAATAATTGTACCTTCTCAAAAATAATAAGCAAGCCTCCGATTTGGTCGTATTTCTACCTGCTTTCACTCTCAATCATTATTTGTTTGAGTATAAATAAAAGATGAGGATTAAAACATATGAGCAAGTGTTTGGTAAAAAATGGATAACCTTTAAATTGATGATTATTTAATGATTAAATTATTTAATAATTTTCAAGAATTTTTTTGGTACTAGTGCCTATAGATTATAATACGACTTTTCGCCCACTGTTGACACATTCTCAGATTGGTTTTCGTCAGGTAGTTCTTCGATTCCGGATAGATTACAATCTTCATCTTCCTGTTCTGATTCAGTGTCGCTATCCTCATCATTTAAATCAATAACCAGATCATCTACGATAATGTCTATCTTGGGTTCATTCGTCATGAAATCGTCCTCACATTTCTTCGCTCTTTTGCTACGAGATTTCCACTGCTCTGGAGAAAATTCTTTGAAAAAATCGTCGCAATGTTGCATAACATCATTGAAATTAAAAGATACATTTTTATTTGCAACATAGTCTTTGAGTTCGGCCCAAACCAATTCGATTGGATTCAAATCCGGATGATATGGTGGTAGTCGCACAACGTTATGATTTGCTGCTAGAAAAAGCTAATCTATTTCATACTGCTTATTCTCGTATTTTGGCTTATAGTTCTTTATGAGGGCATATAATTCAGGTTTCAGCATCGTTTTATTAAATGGAATATTTCTCTCTGATAACCATGATTGCATCTCGGCTTTTTTGGTTAATGTCGTTGGCATTTTGTCGATTTGTTTATTATAATAAGGTGCATTATCGATAACCACAACGCTCATTGGCGGCAAATTCGGAATCAACTGTTCTGACACCCATTTCTTATAATTATCAAAATTCATCTCATTATGATAGTCACCTGTATTGCAATTCGATTTCCATCTTATATAAGCATTAGGCACAAATTAATTTTCTCCACCTGCATGTATTATAATTAAACGTTGCCCTTTACTAACAGGTTTTTTTAGACCATCCTCGGTATTATCACAACAGCATTTTTGGTGCGTGTGTGTAGCATGAATATAAGTTTCATCCATACAAATAATAGGTCGACCCTCTTCTCTGTAGGTCCGCATTTTTTTTAAGAATTCTATTATCAGTAGTCGAATGGGCTGGCGCTCCATTAATATTTTTCTGTTCGTTTTCACCTTCCTCCATCGAAATCCAAGTTTATGAATGTTTTTTCTCAAAGACTCTTTGCAACCCTGATAGTTCATATCGCGAATGATATTTCTATGAATTACCCTGAGCGTAGAAATTCTTTTTTCTGTGATATGGAAATTAACTATGCACCTACGTAAAATAGCCAAATCAGCATCATCCATTGTGAGCTTTGAATGTTTCACTCTCTTTTTATTTGGATTTGAAAACGTTTCCTGTTCATCTTCTTCTATTTTTTTCATCTCTAATTTAATTTTTCTTATGGTTCTTACGCATACACCTGTAGCCTCTGCTACTCGTTCTTGAACCTTCGATGATAAAAAATAATTATTAGTACATATTGACTTATTTCTACCATTACTTCTTACCTTCGCAAGAGGAATCCTTATTCCATCTGCCGTTGCTTCTGCCTGCATAAATCTTAAAACATTGTTGACAATTTCTCTGCTTTGTCCACTCAGAACCTTGTTTTTCACTTTACTGTTCAAAGGCATTTTCCAAGTAACGAACACAGAATTATCACAACAGTTCACTAAATAATTTCTGCACTGACTGTACTAACCGATATTGACTGCACGAGATCCTCGACATTAATGACCTCTCGCCCCACTGCGCATCCAATTCTCAGAGGTAAAGCTATGTTGGTCGATCTGTACACGGGCCACAATATTTTTGGGTGATAACTAAAGTTGCCACCTTTTTGAAATGCAAATACGTAACTACGAAATAATTTTGGCTCCCCTCAAATAGTACAAGGGTTATATTTTTAATCCAACACAGTGTGTCAAATTATCTAATATACAGTATTTCTCTGAAACATATCTACTTATGTCAGTATATTAATTGTTTAAAATTCATATATTTGGTACATATTAAGTTATATTTGGAAAACTACCTATAGGATCTAATTTTACCAATAAGAATTTTGAACGAATACATCGAGTACTATACGATATCAAATATTGAGAAATACCTACTTTGACCAAAAAAGATCTGCCTGATCAATAATCACCCTGTAAGGGACAATATTTTAAATTTAAGGGTGATTTATGGTGTTCATTTTAAAGAATTAGGGATTTCTACAGTTCATCAAATTTCTAGAGGCTTTCGACGGCTAGACAGAGAAAGCACTACTGACAGGCATCCCGACGGATTTACGCAATGAAAGTACACTCTGCGCATCAAGTATTTCACTATTTCATTCAGACGTAAATGTCAGATGTAAATTTCGCTAAAACATTTCTTTAATTTTCGTTTGTGTTTTTTGCTCATTACAGTTTAATAGAACCTAAGTATGGAGTTTAATAGCAAATTAAGAGGCCGCGTGATTAACAGTCAATCTCGCGAAATAATAGCCAATGTTATAGAGTTTATGAGAAGAGAAGAAAACTTTAATTCACCTTCAATACCATTTAAAAATGTAAATGATCGTGTTGCTGCAGCCACAGAAGTATCTAAAAACACTCTCGTCCGCATTTCTGGAGAGAAAAAAAGAATCGATAACCGTGAGATATCGGAATTTTCATCACCAAGAAAAACCATTAAAAAACCAAAAACAGTTAATGATATAGATGAAGCTGCACAAGAATCAAATTTTATTTTTTTATTATTAGATAGCTATTTTTGTTTCTGAGTTGTGTTCATTTACAGGCTCAATTTTTTTCCGTTTCTCCTTTTTGATTTTATATGGGGTTTCAAGTTGTTTTTGACTTATTTCGACGTAAATCACAACAACACACTTTTTTAATAAAGCAAACAAGTGTTAAGATGTATATGTACGTGTAAACTACAATTACAAAAAATTGATATGAAACCCATGAAACCACCAACAAAAATGTAAAGCTAGCTTCCGTACTAGAACATGGTGTCATTCGTCGAGATAATTTATCGTTTTGTTTAATAGATCAAGAAATGTAAATATTCCCCTTTTATTTTTTATAAAATTATAAGAGAAATAAATTTTTTTCTAAATAGTATAGTTTATTATTTTGTAGAAAAACAAAATTTCGAAAATTTTAGTAATGTTTCAGAAACAACCGTTATTAATAATAGGTACCATTTTCCTTAATAAAGTAGAAATAAAATATAAACTATTTCCACGATTTACAAAGGCCTACAAAAAAATTATAGGTATTTTCCGCTATCCTATAAAATTTATATTTTCTGACTCAATTTCAAAAGGTTGAAGGAATTCCAAAACACCTTTTATGGCATAATAATTATTTTCAATTCTACATACTATCTTTAGCTGCTTTTAAAAACGTTCTAAGAAAGTCCAATCAGACCAATTTAATCCCTAAACTATTCCACACTTTTAAAATTTAATTACCTAAAAATATTAAAAACTATTTAAAATAACTTGTTTAGCAGACTGTACAATAGCTATCTTAGTCACACGTAGCGCGTTCTCTGTCTGGGCGTCGAACACCTCTAGAAATTTGATGAACTGTAACTTCAACAGCCTGTATCTCAAAATCTAGTCATAGGATACGATTGGGCCGATAGACAGTTTACATCAAGTAATGTAACATATCAAAAATTCAGACATTTTGACGGTACTCCCGTTTGCATAAAAAAAGTGCGTGGTCCTTTGCACAATCCCTGGAAACTCACATCAAGGATCAGTTAGTTTTCGGATTAAAAACCGAAATTATCCGGCAACGATTGTTTCAAGAAAAAACAGTACAAGATGCCAGAATAGAAATCAATTGTATATGGAGATGTTCATATATACTAATACAGTTTATTAAATACATTACAGCCATGATCGGAAGTATGCAATTTATAAAACTAAAGTTACTACAAAATACCAAGTATGCATTAAAAAGTTTTTATGGACAGGCCACTGTGTATACTTACAGATACACACGGAGGTCAGTATTAATGAGAGTATATGAGAGCATATCTTAGAGAGTGCAACTGTAACTTTTAATCTTTATGAATATCAGCACCCTGTATCTCAAAAAATAGTCATAGGATACCTTTATGCCGATGAAAACTTTAAATGAAGAGATCAAAAACAGCAACGTATACGTAAATTGGCTACATATGGAAAACTGTTTTAACATCATTTTTTTAAAAGAAATGTATCAATTCATTAGAAATTGTGCGTGGTCTAAAACCTAAAATAGAACCACCATATATAAAATTTTATGAGTCATATACGAGATTTGTCAAAAAATTTATTTTTGGTCAAGAGTAAAGTACATGAATTTTTGACTAACCATGCATACGACTTAAACATTTGATATCTGATGATTATATTTTAGTTTTTAGACCATCTACAATTTTTAACGAAGAATATTTTATTTCCAAACTTAATAAAAAAGTTTTCCATATGCCGCCAAAACTGTCTACGTTTAAACAAAAGTATTCTATTGTTAAAATTTGTTAAAATTTGTTAAAATTTGTTAAAATTTGTTAAAATTTGTTAAAATTTGTTAAAATTTGTTAAAATTTGTGAAAATTTGTTAAACTTTTTTAAAATTTATTAAAATTTGTGAAAAGTTGTTCAAATTTGTTCAAATTTTTTAAAATTTGTTAAAATTAGTTAAAATTTGTTAAAATTTGCTGAATTTTGTTAAAATTTGTTGAAATTTGTTGAAATTTGTTAAAATTTGTTGAAATTTGTTGAAATTTGTTGAAATTTGTTGAAATTTGTTGAAATTTGTTGAAATTTGTTGAAATTTGTTGAAATTTGTTGAAATTTGTTGAAATTTGTTAAAATTTGTTGAAATTTGTTGAAATTTGTTAAAATTTGTAGAAATTTATTGAAATTTGCTCACTTAGTTTTGTTCGTAATATTTAGGTGTACGTATTAGTTTTTATTATGTTTTTATTTAAATCGATTTCATGGAATCTTGGTTGTCTGTGTGGAGGGGTCCTTGGCGTAAAAAAAATATTGTTAAATTTAATCATCCAATTAAAATTATGAGTGATTTTTATATTAATACGCTGATTTGATTTTTATAATTTTTCTCGAAAAACATTAAGTTTATTAAATGGATTAAAATAAAATTTTGCTTAAAATATAATGAAAATTTTATAAATCGATCAATGGACAAGAATGTTCTGCATGGTTATAAGGACGGGTTGTCCCCAAACCACATCTTAAAACGCTTCAATTAATAGTTTGCTACCCCCAAATTAAGACTCATGAAGTACTTAATGTACTAAAAAGTTTTTGAAGTTAAAAGGGATATTAATATTGTTTTGAAATTTTTGGCTCAATCTGTGGTCTCCGTATCTTTTTAGGGGTATAACTAGGTATACAAATAAGTTACGATCAATCATCATATTTTGAAGTGTTAAAGACGCATCTGTTCTGTATCGGTACCTATGTGAAAAGGGTGGCACAAAATTGATCGAAAACATATGATCGAATTTGAAATTTGATCGAAAATACATTTTATCGAAAAGACAATAGAATAAAATTTATAAGATCAAAAGAACAAGATATCTAAAATCACGAAATAGCGCTAAATTAAATAAAGCGTATCAAAAAAGCGCCTGAACAAGCACTTATATTCAAATACGGTCAGTCACAACAGTGCCCAATTAAAACAGCGTGTGAAGTCCTAATTTATTTTTACACAAAATTAATTATAAAAAACTTATATACAGTGCAACCTCGATAATTCGAACCCACGCTAATCCGAATTACGCTAATGCGAACGCAAATCGTGATGCGAGATAGTCCGAACGCCGCCTCTGTAATCCGAACGCTGCACCCTGGGGCAACAAGCCATCAAAGTTGGCATTAAATCATCACAGATTTTCTTCATGAATTTGTAAGTTAAATATTGCTTTGTAGAGGTGTTAGTATTACAAATGAAAATACATAGAGGGCATATAAAGTGTTTGTTTGCTAAAAAAATTGAAAGTTATTAAGAATATAATATAATAAAAATGTATATTCTATTCTTAATATCTTTCTATTTTTTTTAGCAAATAAACACTTTATAAGCCCTCTATGTATTTTCTTTTGTAATACTAACATATAATATTATAAAAATGTCATGAGTCTAATGAGGCCTAAGTGCCATGGGGGTAATCCACTCTCCACACGTTAAAGATACAAATAATAAAAATGTAATATTATAATAATTTCATTTAGAAAAGCTATGATAATTGTAATCAAATTTCATCCTCTTTAGAATGTGATAAGACATTTTCTTCATTGTTTGCACGGTCATCATCAGATTCATGAATATACCATGGCTGTGAAGCTGGACGAGTCTAGATTTAAACAAATCTACTGCTTCTTCAGGAAAGTGCTGCAGGTTCTTTCTTTTTTAATTTTTGTTTGCTCGTGATTACAAGGTCGAAACTAAGTAAAAACGAATTAAAGACGTCCCCATTAGTTTTCTCTGTTAATTGGTCTCTAGGCAACAAAGCAGAAGATATTAGCTTTGTTCGCACAAGCAAACTTCCAACTAATAAGAAATTTTTTTGTGCGCATGTTCAAACTATTTTTGGTTTTAACCTAATTGCCAATTTTTTGTTCTGCGAACGCTTAAAAATCATTGTTGACTGAATGTTCTGAAAGGTAAAGTCCCATTGAAAACTGTAGATTTATAGGTCATGTTTTATTTCTTTCAATATTTCAATGCTTCTCGGCTATAATATTTGAGATTTTTGAATTTGCCCTTTTTATAATTATTGTCGTTAAATAAAAGTAAAAATATTTATCTTAAGCGATTTACGCAATGGAAGGTAAGTTCAGTGGTATGTGTTTTAGGTAAAATACCTATAACAATTTTGTTGTTTTAGAAACTCCCTTGGCAAACCCCACTGAGTCGTGCTCTAGAGAAGGTAGAAGTTTTATATGGACTGCTGTAACAACTCGAATGTTACTAAATTATTTTAAAACAACAAGGAAACTGGTGGGAACATTAAAAATTAGAAATTTTAAAAAAATGTGGGAAGTTATAGCCCAAAAATTTAAAAAAGAAAACATTGATGTGACACCCTTAAACTGTGAAAACAGATGGCGAGTTCTAGAACGAAATTATAAAAAATATGTAGATAATAAGAAGCAAACTGGAGCAGGTCGAAGATTTTTTGAATTTGCCGATGAAATGGATGATATTCTCGGTAAAAAGAAGAATATCAATCCGACAATTTTATTATCTACATCAACAGCAACAAAATTACAAACACCTTCGACTTCGACACAAGCTGAAATAGTTGAAAAGGAATTTTCACCAGACTTTTCACCTGCTTCTTCCTCAATAATAAATAAAGAAAACATTACAACAGTAACGCCTCATAGGATGAAATCAAAAGCAGCCACATCTGTAAAAAATAATGTTTTAGAAAAAATACGTCTTAACAAATTAGATCGACACAAGGAAAAATTAGCATTTGAGAAAGAAAAATTTGAAAAACTTTATCAATTGGAAGTTCAAAAGGTGCAATTAAAAGAACGGAAGAATAATTTATTAAAAGATAAAAATAATTTACATATTGAAACAAATAAACTGTTACTAAAATTGACTGAAAAAAACATTCTTATTTAAACAGATATTCCTGTAGTATTTTAGTTATTTATTTAGTTTATTGCATTTATAAGTATTGTTTGTTTAGTTCTATTGTCGTTTTGCATTTACATTGTTCGTTTAGTTCTATTTGTTATTGTCGTTTTTGAAGTTTTGTGAAGTTTGTAATAAAAAAAATTCTGTTAAAAAATTATTTATTAAGTTATACCTATCAAATAAAATCAACGTTTCTACATTGGCAAGATATTCATAACACGATTTCTAAATTCTATACCGTTTATATTGTCTCTATTATCAACCTCTACTCTGTCATTATTTTCTATTTGCACGTCTTCATTGTCTTCAATTTCAACTTCTGCCTCTATATTGTCATAATTGCGATTATCATTTAACCCTAAATTATGAAGAACACAACAAGCTCTAATAAAGTTTGCAATCATATCATCGCTTCTTAATTTTAAGTGGTACAATTGACGAAATTTCTGTTTCAAAATGCCGAAACAATGTTCCACTACATATCTGGTTTTTGCTAATTTTATGTTGTAATTTATTTGCCTCCTTGTTAAATGTCCAATTTCCTTAAATGGCGTTAATAAATTTTTTTGACACGGATATCCACTGTCTCCCAGAAGATAATTTTCACCACACATCTCTTCTATGTTGGTGCATAAAGGAGATGCCCGAAATACCCTGCTGTCGTGTACGGAGCCAGGAAATCCTATTACCACGTCTCTAATTTTTCTTTGATGATCAGCAACTACCTGAAACTAAAATAACTACAATAAAATAAAGTTTTAATAATATATATTTAAATATGCAATGACCAAAAATGATAAAATTTAGAAAGAAATAGAAGTAGGTAGGAACTTACTTGTATTGAATAGAATCCTTTTCTATTAAGGTAGGAATCAGGATCTTCAGAAGGTTTGTCAATCCTCACATGACTCCCATCAATTGCTCCTATCACGTTTTCAAATCCATTGGTGGAAAACTGCTGTTTTATGTGTTGTTGTTCTAAGTAATTTGGCCAAGTAATAATTTGTGGAGAAAGATTGCTCAAAAAGTATGTCATTCTTTCGATAACTTTTCGGAGAGTACTTAATGATATGCAAAATCTATCGGCAACATCTCTATATGAGGCTGCCTCATGGCCAGCATACCATAAAAATATAATAACGAAGTCATCGGCATTCAATTTTCCAAATTCCCCGCTTTGGTGATGGAAGTATTGCGTTTGTGCAAATTGTTCAGATAAATTTTGAACAACTTGTCTGCTTAATCTAAAATGTTCCATAAATTCTGTGTTTGTATAATTAGGGACTATCTCTTCCAAATAATTTTCATTTTTTTGCTTTGATTGTCTAAAATAATCAACTAATAGTTCCTCGTCACTGGAAGAGCTTTCCCAATTGTCCTCGAACAACATCTTTAGAACTACTTCTAAAAAAATTAAATATGATTACCGACCTAATTACATTTAGTACTTAAAAATGTCACTTACCTTCTTTTTACTTATTAAAATGATCCGACAATAATTTAAAATAGAAAATAAACACAAAAATAATCCAAAAACAACAAACATATAACCTAACTTTTAAATTGACATGCGACATAAGGAATAAACTAATGCGCATGTGTCCAACTAAAAATTTCTTCAAAATCAGGGGATTATTTGGATCGTTGGAAATCGATTTGCAACGGCAAATTTCGTTCTGCGAACACCCAATTTTTAAATGGAGATTTAAAATTTGGTTGTGCGAACACTTTTTACGAACTGCGCATGAGTCTTGCAGTTGCTTATTTTTCTGATCGTTGTGCGAACAAAGCTATTATTTCAGGCCCATGTATAAAGTATTTGTGAAATGTCGGAGGCATATTGAGCGTGGGTACTTTTCAACAAAGTATCTAGCGGTGTTGTGAGCAAATTCTATTAATTTCATTCTTTCCAGAACTTCTCATGATATTAAGAAGTTTCTTTCTCGATAAAAACATTGAGTCCAAATCGGTCAAAAACTAAAATAGCAGCGTTGCAAAGCATAATAATGTGTTATTATAGGCTTCTATGAAAACATAAAAACCAGACAACTTTGATTGTCTATATCTTACGATTGAATGGACCAAGTGTGCGCACGGAGAGGTCTTAAAATAAAGAAAATAGGTTAGATATGTAACTTTTGTTATTAGATTTTATATATAATTTATAACTATTACGCAAAATAAGCTTAAAATGGGTTACTTTTAGGCTCGTTTTTTTTCTTCAATTAGGTCGGCCATCTTAAATTTTTTTAATTCCTAGTATTTTGTTATGTCTGTCTTGGAGCATATTTAGTTGCCTATAAAATGAGCCTAAGGACAATAAAATCGATATATTAATACACGAAATATATTAAAAAAACAGAATTCTTTTTTGAATGATCGTCCCGCCATATATTTATATACTTTGAAAAACCCAAATAGTGAAGAAAAGTGCAAATAAGTGCACAGAAACTAAACGATTTCGAAAATTATAAACAATGTTCATTATGAAAAGTCAAAATTTAAAGCTTGATCTGCTTTGGAACACAACAAATAGCCTTCATGTATATAAGAATATTTTAAAATTTTAACGTTTAACCTTCATTTTACTTTACCCCAATATTATATGATTAAGTTTATTTTTCCACAACTTTTTACTTATTAAAATAATAATACATAGCTGAACTTGAAGGTTCCGTGGCGGAAATTTGAAAAAAAAAATCAAAATGCAGCCTAAACACAGCACAAAAACAAGTTAAAAACTACGAAATAACAATGAATATATACTCGCCTCAGATAAGTAACTTCGACTGAGGGTGGTGATGAAACGCGTAAGAGAGAAGATCGCACTTGTTCGTTTTATTATGTAATGGACAGTAATATATCAGAAAAAAATTTGAGGTAGAGTGTATATGCTATTTAATTTTTTGATTTATTGCCAACTTTGAGGGCTTGTTGCCCCAGTGTGCGCTGACAGGAAAGGACCTGCAGCGCGGTCCGCGTCGCCCATATGTAGTTTGATAATGCATTTAAATGTACAAAAATCAATATACATACATAGATCTAAAGGTCTAAAAATGTGTAAGAGGTGTTTTATTCTATATTCGTTAATCCGAACAATTCGATAATCCGAACAAGGTCTGACTGACAATTAGGTGTTCGGATTAAAGAGGTTGCACTGTAATTTATATAACCTGTGAGAGAGAGAGAAAGAGAGAGAGAGAGAGAGAGAGAGAGAGAGAGAGAGAGAGAGAGAGAGAGACAGAGAGAGAGAGAGAGAGATATGCTTTATTGTCGTAAAAAAATTTACAAAAATTTTATAGACAAAGCATGTAACTTAAATACTAAACATATTATAAAAATAACTAAACAGCAGAAAAAACAAACAGAAACAAACAGAAACAAACAGACAAAATAGGAATAACAATTGCAATGGATATGCAATATCCGTCATTATAATTATTCTAATTTAATTTTTAAATTTTTAATTTTTAAATTGCGAAAATTACTTCAAAAATTTAAATTTAAATTTAAATTTAAATTTTTGAAGTAATTTTCGCAATGTGTCCTACTACTTAAACCAAATACATAGCGGATTGCTCTTTTTTTCAGTTTAAAAATAGATTTGAAAAGGTATAAGCTACAAGAACCCCAGTAAGGTAAACCATAGCGAAGGTGAGATTCGAATAAGGAAAAGTAGGTTATTAATGCAGTAAAAGGAGTCAGCTCTTTAGAAACCGATTTAATGGCAAAACATGCGAAGGATAATTTTTTTGCTAAGGTATCTATATGAGCAGACCATTTTAGAGAATCGTCTATATAAAGACCTAAAAACTTGATTGAAGTCACCGTTTGGATCAGATTATTGTTTAAAGTTATAGGTTGTAAAGTACCTCTGTAAGACAATGCTTCAGTTTTACTGGTGTTGAAACAAAGTCCATTCGAATCAGACCAGGACTTAATAGTCACTAGATCTTCACTTATGATAGATTGTAATGTCTGCATGTTAGAATTATTCCAGGTTACACTGGTGTCATCAGCAAATAAAGTAATTCTACCACTTATTCTTAAGTCTGTGATGTCGTTGATGAATAATAAAAACAAAATTGGACCTAATACTGATCCTTAAGGTACTCCACTGCTTATTGCTAGATTTGTAGAATCCTCACCATTCGCCCGCACCTGTTGATTTCTATTTTCTAGGTAAGTTTTAAACCATTGTAAAGGAGAACCCCGTATGCCATAAATTTGTAACTTATTAATTAAAATATCATGATTTACACAATCGAAGGCCTTTTTTTTTTTTCAATTCAAAAATTTCTTTATTTACATTATATACAGATTTGTTGTAATAACATATTATTTACTATTTAAGAAGGATTTCTTCTCATGAGTCTTCTTGTGAAGTATTCTCTTCTTATTTGTGGCCCCTGACGAGACCACGACCGATGTAATGGTCGTGTAGATAATATCTATTACTTTTAAATTGTGATTTTATGACTTCTCCTTACTGATATTACAGTATTATAAGTCAATTTTGACGAGCTTACTAGAACGATAATGGAATAGTAGGGGTTTTTGTGTGATTTTAGTTGTGTATGTGTTTCCCTGAAAAACCGATCGTAAAAAACAGGGTTGTCCTTGTATGTAAGTGAGTCTTGTATTAGTTTATGTGCATGAAAAACTCAAATCTCAGATCTACACAGGGGCCCCACCGTCCAAATGAGAATCATAGCGAACCACGATACCTCACAATAGACGATGACGTCACCGTGCAGTCCTCCGTCGGACCAAAGTTGCTAACTAGTCTACGTTGTGATTTGAGTATTCAGTGGGGTTTCGCTGCTAAGGAGGATGTATGTCTTTTGTTATGAATTTAATTTCTATCCTGTGTGTATATTTTGAGTGCCTTGTGCAGGCATCCATGGGTTCTGCGTATACCATCCCCTATGTACATGGAGTGAATATCATTTTTGACTTCAGGTGGTAGACATTTGTCATAAAAAGCTTCTGATAGTCTGAGGATGTGGTCTTTTACCGTTTCCATGGATGCTTGCACATGCATATCACGTGTTCTGGCATAGCGGTCGTACCCGAAAGCCAGTCGAAGACACTTGTTTTGGAAAATTTGCAGTCTATTATAGTGAGTGTCCGCCATCAAACAAAAAGCTGGACATCCATATATTAGAATAGGCCTAAGAACTTGTCTATATATCAGTAATTTATTGGCAGATGTTACGCCACTGTTGCGGTGCAGTAAGGAAATCGAAGGCCTTTGCGAAGTCACAAAATACTGAAGCGGTGAAAAGTTTATCATTAAGTGATGTGTATATTTCATTAAGAACGGAAAACATTGCGTCGCTAGTGCATTTTTTAGGTAGAAAGCCATACTGATGAGCTGTGAGGATGTTATGCTTGAAAAGAAAGGGCAAAAGACGGTTTTTCATTAGCCGTTCTACTATCTTCGATAAGGTAGGCAATAACGCGAAAGGTATATAGTTACAGGTTTTGGTTATGTCGCCGCCTTTATGAAGTGGGATCATTATAGTTGTTTTTAGACAGTTAGGAAAGAGACCAATTTCAAAGGATTCATTAATCAGTGAAGTTAAAATGTTGATTACTACATCCGGGATATTTAGAAATATTTTGGTGGACAGGCCATCAATTCCACAGGAAAATTTATTTTGGATGTTGTTTATGGTTTGCACTAGTTCATGCTTGTCTACTGGTCTTAGGAAGAAACTTTCAGTGATCCTTTTAGTAGGTAGGAGGAAGGAGAGAGCATCCTGACTCGGAGCTATGTTAGATTTGATATTTTTACTTACATTTACGAAATAATTGTTTAGTTCATCTGGGCTAGGATTTACACTGTTTGAAGAACGGGTTTTATTCCTTAAGTCATTTATTATAGACCAGGTTTCTTTGGAGGAGTTTTTGGCTCTTGCGATACGATTTTTGTAATAGTTTTTCTTAACAGATTTGGTGATTTTCCGATACAATATTCTGTAGTTGTTGATATAGTTTAATATTAGGGGATTATCTGTGTACTTTTTAATATACATGAGTGACCTCATATTTTTTGATGATGTTCTTATTCCTTTAGTTGTCCAAGATTTATGACATTTAGTTTTAATGCGGCTTGGAGCCATCGCAAGTTGCTTCGCAAAAAATGATACATAAAACGAGAGATATAAAATAAACACAACTAATTTAACTAATCTATGCGGCCTAGCTAAGCAACCCGCTATGGCTCGAGACCGTTTACATTAGGTAAGCTTTTTCTATTAAATATATTTTCGATCATTGTTCTCTTCGAACAATTTTCTTTTCGATCATTTTTGGTTTCGATGATTTTTCTTTTCGATATACAGGGTGGCTCACGCTCAACGGGACGGAGCTTTATGGGAAAACGACCAAAGATATAAAAAATTCGTTTGGGAGGAATACGTAGGTTACAGATGGCTACAATTTAAAATTTGTTAGATGTATACAGGATGTCCCACATAAGAGAAAATATACAAAGTTATATTATTTTTAATGGAACACCCTGTTTTTTATTTTAGAATTAAAAACTACATCAAAAATAATGTCAGTTAACTAAAGGTTCCCTATTACTATTATTATTAGTTTTCGATTTATTTGAATTTTTAAGGAAAAAAAGTCTCCCAGAAATTAATTGTTTACTCTTGTTTGAATAATTTTTATTGAACTATTTTTTTTCTTATGTGGGACATCCTGTATAAATCTAACAAATTTTAAATTGTAACCGTCTGTAACCTACGTATTCCTCCCAAACGAATTTTTTATATCTTTGGTCGTTTTCCCATAAAGCTCCGTCCCGTTGAGCGTGAGCCACCCTGTATTGTTTTTTCAATCAAATTTATTCGATCAAATGTGTTCAATCAATTTTGTGTAAAATACGTTTTGAAAAAAACAGTGTATAACTCCATTAACTGGACTAAAACGAAACAATGGAAACCAACGGGAAAAAATACCTACTGACGTCACAAACTGTTGATCGTGCAATGTCATCAAAAGGACGGTAAACCTGGCAACTTGATGTATCGATTTACCAAAGCCCACTCCGTTAGATTTTCTCCATTACTTTCTTAATGGCGTGTGTGGATTTACATAGAATTTTATGCCGGTTTCCGCACAACAGTTTGAAATGCTGCTTTGCAGATTGTTTCAGTTGCGTCCAGTGTCTTTGAACAATTTTGTGGTGGTGCGTTTTTTTAATATTTTTTTGGTGGTGTTTTGTAAAAGGTTTAGGTTATATGGTCCCTTCAAAACGTTTATTTATAAATATATTGATTGATATATTTTGATGAAAATTTGTTTTTTAACCTTAATAATGTTATTTAAAAGATGCTAAATCTTTCATATAATTGCTGTTTCTATAATTTATTTTTGATTCAGTCAGTTAATTATTAACGTGTGATTTAAGTATAATAATTTTTCAATAAAAAATTAATATGCATATTGTAAGTAAATAAATACTTATAGGTAAATTATTAACAATTTTTTGATTAATAATTTATAAAAAATAATCAATAATAGAAAATAAACATAAATTAAGAACGACCCAGCAGTTTCCTTAAGGCAAATTGCCATTATGTCAAATCTGTAAAATGTCATATATGTTGCAGTCTTTAAACTCTTATTTCAAAGTATCCAGTTCATCTATGACTTGTTTTTAAGAAACAGGGTATTGAACTTGTAAATTCTTATAATTGTCAACATTAAGACGTTAATGTTTGTAATTTTAAAACATTTGTGACAACCAAAATACAATAATAACCTTTTTGGAAAACAACTATATTAGGTGAGTAATTTTTTAAATTAAAGTATAAAAACGGCTTGTGTAAGAATCGTTTAAGCTCAAAATAATAATAATATATTTACATAGGGTTCTAAAAGCTTGTGTAAATAAGACTTTATTTATTATTGTGAAAAATAAGCGTATACGAGGAGTCAAAATGGTTGTTCAGTGAGTGTCGGATATCGTAATGTTTCCCAAACCAGTACAATATACAGGGTGGACCAATCTTGTGGAAAAGTTCGATATCTTCCTTGTTGAAAGAGATATTAAAAATCTGATGTGTCCAACACATGACTTTCCTATCTAGTTATTATAGGCTTTTTCCAGTTATTTTGTACAACCTATTGCAGCATCTCTATAAATGTTTAGAGGATAAACTAAATATATACATTGTCCACATACATCTACCTCGAAACATTTTTCTATAGATATTCATGAAAAACGAAAATACTGAAAAATTAAAATTTCCTACAATTTTTTCATTACGGTCCATTTTAGAAAAATCATGTATAAACAAAAATTATAGTGATCGATATCGCAAACAACTTTTATTTCAAAAACTTTCATAAAATTCAGAATTTTGCACATTTTGTCAAATTTCTCGAATACGGACCATTTCAGGAAATTTTTACATAAGGCAAAAATTATAGATAATAATATAAGAAGTAACTTTTATTTGAACAATTTTTTTCTCCAAACATAAATAGCAGATATATTCCATAAAATATATAAACGGCCTCCCATAAAGTACCCCCCAGATGTTCTGACTTTGTCCAAAATCTAATCATTTCACGTCAGGCCGAAACAAAACTTAAGTTTAAAATTTATTGATTTTTTCTTTATCCGTTTTTGAGTTTTCTTCAAATTTCGAAATTTACACATTTTCTCAAATATCTCGAATACGGTCCATTTTAGAGAAATTATCTGTGGGACAAAAATTATAGAGAATTATATTACAAACTTTTGTTTGAACAATTTTTATAAAAAAAAATATTTTTTTACATTTTGTCAAATTTCTCGAATACGGACCATTTTAGGAAAATAAATGACAAAAATTATAGATAATAAAATAAGAAGTAACTTTTATTTAAATTTCTTCCCCAAACGTAAATAACAGATATATTCCATAAAATATAAAAATGACCACCTATAAAGTACCCCCCCAGATGTTCCGACTCTGTCTAAAATCTAATCAGCTCATTAGACGCTGGAACAAAGCTTAAGTTTAAAATTTGGTGTTTTTCCGTGCATCGGTTCATGAGTTATGCGTTATACAGACACACACACACACACACACACACACACACACACACACACACACACACACACACACACACACACACACACACACACACACACACACACACACACACACACACACACACACACACACACACACACACACACACACACACACACACACACACACACACACACACACACACACACACACACACACACACACACACACACACACACACACACACACACACACACACACACACACACACACACACACACACACACCACACACACACACACACACACACACACACACACACACACACACACACACACACACACACACACACACACACACACACACACACACACACACACACACACACACACACACACACACACACACACACACACACACACACACACACACACACACACACACACACACACACACACACACACACACACACACACACACACACACACACACACCACACACACACACACACACACACACACACACACACACACACACACACACACACACACACACACACACACACACACACACACACACACACACACACACACACACACACACACACACACACACACACACACACACACACACACACACACACACACACACACACACACACACACACACACACACACACACACACACACACACACACACACACACACACACACACACACACACACACACACACACACACACACACACACACACACACACACACACACACACACACACACACACACACACACACACACACACACACACACACACACACACACACACACACACACACACACACACACACACACACACACACACACACACACACACACACACACACACACACACACACACACACACACACACACACACACACACACACACACACACACACACACACACACACACACACACACACACACACACACACACACACACACACACACACACACACACACACACACACACACACACACACACACACACACACACACACACACACACACACACACACACACACACACACACACACACACACACACACACACACACACACACACACACACACACACACACACACACACACACACACACACACACACACACACACACACACACACACACACACACACACACACACACACACACACACACACACACACACACACACACACACACACACACACACACACACACACACACACACACACACACACACACACACACACACACACACACACACACACACACACACACATACACACACACACACACACACACACACACACACACACACACACACACACACACACACACACACACACACACACACACACACACACACACACACACACACACACACACACACACACACACACTCACACACACACACACACACACTCACACACACACACACACACACACACACACACACACACACACACACACACACACACACACACACACACACACACACACACACACACACACACACACACACACACACACACACACACACACACACACACACACACACACACACACACACACACACACACACACACACACACACACACACACACACACACACACACACACACACACACACACACACACACACACACACACACACACACACACACACACACACACACACACACACACACACACACACACACACACACACACACACACACACACACACACACACACACACACACACACACACACACACACACACACACACACACACACACACACACACACACACACACACACACACACACACACACACACACACACACACACACACACACACACACACACACACACACACACACACACACACACACACACACACACACACACACACACACACACACACACACACACACACACACACACACACACACACACACACACACACACACACACACACACACACACACACACACACACACACACACACACACACACACACACACACACACACACACACACACACACACACACACACACACACACACACACACACACACACACACACACACACACACACACACACACACACACACACACACACACACACACACACACACACACACACACACACACACACACACACACACACACACACACACACACACACACACACACACACACACACACACACACACACACACACACACACACACACACACACACACACACAAACATCATCGCGAAAATAGTCAAAACGGATTCAGGGGACCTCAAAACGTAAAAATCCGTCGAAAACTCGAGGTCGAAAAAAATCATGATTCCTATACTTTCCTTATATTTGTATACAGATAGGAAAGTAAAAAGTGTATTAAGTTATGGACAGGTTTGAGGTTAACATTATAAAATTATTGGGAGGTATACAGGATGTTGCATAGCTCGTGTACGAACCAAACATATGTTTTTTTTAATTATAACCCCTTATATTATTTTAGATTCTGTTCACTCATCTTTTTTCCATTCAAATATATGGTTTGTCTATGTTATAATAGGGTACTTTTCAAGGAATTGACATTTTTGTGAGAGAATCGTACATAATTCAACGTCCAGCAGCCAATTACACACTGAAGAAAAAAAATTTTTTTACCCACACGAATTTTATAATATAATGTATTATACTTTTTTTCAGTTATATTTTTATTATCTGTTTATTTGTATACAGGGAGACTCAATACTCAGATCCTTGATTTTCTTGTTTTATTTAAATCGGTTCCAAGTCTTTTATTTTTATTAAGCATTCCCTATACCTAAAGTTAATATTTATCGATATTTTTTAACAATAAATGAAAATTATGGTTATTTCGATAAATTAAACTAGTTTTGTAATCGAATTTCGAATGACTGACTCACATTTCTCAGCATTTGAACATCAATACTTTGAAATACATTTTTGATTCGAGTTTTCATGTCCTATTGTCGTTGCAGGCACATTATATACTTCGTTTTTTACATAACCCCACAAAAAAATCCGGTGATCGCGCTGGCCATTCTATCGGTCCTCCTCTTCCGATCCACCGTCTTGAAAAGTGATTATTTAAATAATTATGAATTACTACAGTGTGATGGACTAGTGCACCATCGTACAAAAACCACATTTGTTGACGAATGTGAAGGGGAACATCTTCTTTAAGATTATGATTTTGCGAACAAATTGGACATGATATTTGATTCTTGCATGTTTTATTAGTGTGGAAG
>OV651827.1:8253837-8274837 GCA_927349885.1 Psylliodes chrysocephalus | reverse complement strand
ACTTATTATATGTAGTAGATGGAACAAAATATTTTAAACAAGATTGTCATGATAGTAGTTTGTGCATCAGAAGTGGATATAAAACATCCAGTAAAGTTGTACAGTATATTTTTTCTACGACCCACTAACCAAATTATTTTATAAATAATTTTAAAATAATTTATGACTTTTATTAATTTATACAGTAAAATAAACAATTTTATTTTATTTGAAATATGATAAAAAATTTTAATATTCGTTGAAATTTGTTTAAATATAATTTAATTTTTTTAAATTCAGCTCAATTTCGTTAACATTTGTTGAAATTTGTTAAAATTTGTTGAAATTTATTAAAATTTGTTGAACTAACAAAGTTATTTTATGACCAATTTTTAAATAATTGATGACTTTCATTAATTTATACAATAAAATAAACAATTTTATTTTATTTGAAATAAGATACAAATTTTTAATATTAGTTGAAATATTTTAAAATATAATTTAAATTCTTTGAATTTAGCTCAAATTTGTTAAAATTAGTTAAAATTTGTTGAAATTTGTTAAAATTTTTTAAAATTTGTTGAAATTTGTTGAAATTTTCTTAAAATTTGTTAATATTTGTTAAAATTTGTTAAAATTTGTTAAAATTTGTTAAAATTTGTTAAAATTTGTTAAAATTTGTTAAAATTTGTTAAAATTTGTTAAAATTTGTTAAAATTTGTTAAAATTTGGTAAAATTTGTTAAAATTTGTTAAAATTTGTTAAAATTTGTTAAAATTTGTTAAAATTTGTTAAAATTTGTTAAAATTTGTTAAAATTTGTTAAAATTTGTTAAAATTTGTTAAAATTTGTTAAAATTTGTTAAAATTTGTTAAAATTTGTTAAAATTTGTTAAAATTTGTTAAAATTTGTTAAAATTTGTTAAAATTTGTTAAAATTTGTTAAAATTTGTTAAAATTTGTTAAAATTTGTTAAAATTTGTTAAAATTTGTTAAAATTTGTTAAAATTTGTTAAAATTTGTTAAAATTTGTTAAAATTTGTTAAAATTTGTTAAAATTTGTTAAAATTTGTTAAAATTTGTTAAAATTTGTTAAAATTTGTTAAAATTTGTTAAAATTTGTTAAAATTTGTTAAAATTTGTTAAAATTTGTTAAAATTTGTTAAAATTTGTTAAAATTTGTTAAAATTTGTTAAAATTTGTTAAAATTTGTTAAAATTTGTTAAAATTTGTTAAAATTTGTTAAAATTTGTTAAAATTTGTTAAAATTTGTTACAATTTGTTAAAATTTGTTAAAATTTATGAATATTTGTTAAAATTTGTTAAAATTTGTGAAAATTTGTGAAAATTTGTGAAAATTTGTTAAAATTTGTGAAAATTTGTGAAAATTTGTGAAAATTTGTGAAAATTTGTAAAAATTTGTGAAAATTTGTGAAAATTTGTGAAAATTTGTGAAAAGTTGTGAAAATTTGTGAAAATTTGTAAAAATTTGTGAAAATTTGTGAAAATTTGTTCAAATTTGTTGAAATTTGTTAAAATTTGTTGAAATTTGTTAAAATTTGTTAAAATTGGTTAAAATTTGATAAAATTTGTTGAATTTTGTTAAAATTTGTTGAAATTTGTTGAAATTTGTTGAAATTTGTTGAAATTTGTTGAAATTTGTTGAAATTTGTTGAAGTTTGTTGAAATTTGTTGAAATTTGTTGAAGTTTGTTGAAATTTGTTGAAATTTGTTGAAATTTGTTCAAATTTGTTAAAATTCTTGAAACTAGCTAAAATTTGTTAAAGTTTGTTGAAATTTATTGAAATTTGTTGAAATTTGTTGAAATTTGTTGAAATTTGTTGAAATTTGTTAAAATTTGTTGAAATTTGTTAAAATTTGTAGAAAATTATTGAAATTTGCTCACTTAGTTTTGTTCGTAATATTTAGGTGTACGTATTAGTTTTTATCATGTTCTTATTTAAATCGATTTCATTGAATCTTGGTTGTCTGTGTGGAGGGGTCCTTGGCGTAAAAAAAATTATTTTTTAATTGTTAAATTTAATCATCCAATTAAAGTTATGAGTGATTTTTGTATTAATACGCTGATTTGATTTTTATAATTTTTCTCGAAAAACATTAAGTTTATTAAATGGATTAAAATAAAATTTCGCTTAAAATATAATGAAAATTTTATAAATCAATCAATGGACAAGAATGTTCTGCATGGTTATAAGGACGGGTTGTCCCCAAACCACATCTTAAAACGCTTCAATTAATAGTTTGCTACCCCCAAATTAAGACTCATGAAGTACTTAATGTACTAAAAAGTTTTTGAAGTTAAAAGGGATATTAATATTGTTTTGAAATTTTTGGCTCAATCTGTGGTCTCCGTATCTTTTTAGGGGTATAACTAGGTATACAAATAAGTTGCGATCAATCATCATATTTTGAAGTGTCAAAGACGCATCTGTTCTGTATCGGTACCTATGTGAAAAGGGTGGCTCAAAATTGATCGAATTTGAAATTTGATCGAAAATAAATTTTATCGAAAAGACAATAGAATAAAATTTATAAGATCAAAAGAACAATATATCTAAAATCACGAAATAGCGCTAAATTAAATAGAGCGTATCAAAAAAGCGCCTAAACAAGCACTTATATTCAAATACGGTCAGTCACAACAGTGCCCAATTAAAACAGCGTGTGAAGTCCTAATTTATTTTTACACAAAATTAATTATAAAAAACTTATATACAGTGCAACCTCGATAATCCGAACCCACGCTAATCCGAATTACGCTAATGCGAACGCAAATCGTGATGCGAGATAGTCCGAACGCCGCCTCTGTAATCCGAACGCTGCACCCTGGGACAACAAGCCATCAAAGTTGGCATTAAATCACAGATTTTCTTCATGAATTTGTAAGTTAAATATTGCTTTGTAGAGGTGTTAGTATTATAAATGAAAATACATAGAGGGCATATAAAGTGTTTGTTTGCTAAAAAATTGAAAGTTATTAAGAATATAATATAATAAAAATGTATATTCTATTCTTAATATCTTTCTATTTTTTTTTTTAGCAAATAAACACTTTATAAGCCCTCTATGTATTTTCTTTTGTAATACTAACATATAATATTATGAAAATGTCATGAGTCTAATGAGGCCTAAGTGCCATGGGGGTAATCCACTCTCCACACGTTAAAGATACAAATAATAAAAATGTAATATTATAATAATTTCATTTAGAAAAGCTATGATAATTGTAATCAAATTTCATCCTCTTTAGAATGTGATAAGACATTTTCTTCATTGTCTGCACGGTCATCATCAGATTCATGAATATACCATGGCTGTGAAGCTGGACGAGTCTAGATTTATACAAATCTACTGCTTCTTTAGGAAAGTGCTGCAGGTTCTTTCTTTTTTAATTTTTGTTTGCTCGTGATTACAAGGTCGAAACTAAGTAAAAACGAATTAAAGACGTCCCCATTAGTTTTCTCTGTTAATTGGTCTCTAGGCAACAAAGCAGAAGATATTATTTCAGGCCCATGTATAAAGTATTTGTGAAATGTCGGAGGCATATTGAGCGTGGGTACTTTTCAACAAAGTATCTAGCGGTGTTGTGAGCAAATTCTATTAATTTCATTCTTTTCAGAACTTCTCATGATATTAAGAAATTTCTTTCTCGATAAAAACATTGAGTCCAAATCGGTCAAAAATTAAAATAGCAGCGTTGCAAAGCATAATAATGTGTTATTATAGGCTTCTATGAAAACATAAAAACCAGACAAATTTGATTGTCTATATCTTACGATTGAATGGACCAATCGTGCTCGAAGAGGTCTTAAAATAAAGAAAATAAGTTAGATATGTAACTTTTGTTATTAGATTTTATATATAATTTAAAACTATTACGCAAAATAAGCTTAAAATGGGTTACTTTTAGGCTCGTTTTTTTTCTTCAATTAGGTCGGCCATCTTAAATTTTTTTAATTCCTAGCATTTTGTTATGTCTGTCTGGGAGCATATTTAGTTGCCTATAAAATGAGCCTAAGGACAATAAAATCGATATATTAATACACGAAATATATTAAAAAAACAGAATTCTTTTTTGAATGATCGTCCCGCCATATATTTATATACTTTGAAAAAAACCAAATAGTGAAGAAAAGTGCAAATAAGTGCACAGAAACTAAACGATTTCGAAAAGTATAAACAATGTTCATTATGAAAAGTCGAAATTTAAAGCTTGACCTGCTTTGGAACACAACAAATAGCCTTCATGTATTTAAGAATATTTTAAAATTTTAACGTTTAACCTTCATTTTACTTTACCCCAATATTATATGATTAAGTTTATTTTTCCACAACTTTTTACTTATTAAAATAATAATACATAGCTGAACTTGAAGGTTCCGTGGCGGAAATTTGAAAAAAAAAATCAAAATTTGTTAGATGTATACAGGATGTCCCACATAAGAGAAAATATACAAAGTTATATTATTTTTAATGGAACACCCTGTTTTTTATTTTAGAATTAAAAACTACATCAAAAATAATGTCAGTTAACTAAAGGTTCCCTATTACTATTATTATTAGTTTTCGATTTATTTGAATTTTTAAGGAAAAAAAGTCTCCCAGAAATTAATTGTTTACTCTTGTTTGAATAATTTTTAATGAACTAATTTTTTTTCTTATGTGGGACATCCTGTATACATCTAACAAATTTTAAATTGTAGCCGTCTGTAACCTACGTATTCCTCCCAAACGAATTTTTTATATCTTTGGTCGTTTTCCCATAAAGCTCCGTCCCGTTGAGCGTGAGCCACCCTGTATTGTTTTTTCAATCAAATTTATTCGATCAAATGTGTTCAATCAATTTTGTGTAAAATACGTTGTATATTTTGAAAAAAACAGTGTATAACTCCATTAACTGGACTAAAACGAAACAATGGAAACCAACGGGAAAAAATACCTACTGACGTCACAAACTGTTGATCGTGCAATGTCATCAAAAGGACGGTAAACCTGGCAACTTGATGTATCGATTTACCAAAGCCCACTCCGTTAGATTTTCTCCATTACTTTCTTAATGGCGTGTGTGGATTTACATAGAATTTTATGCCGGTTTCCGCACAACAGTTTGAAATGCTGCTTTGCAGATTGTTTCAGTTGCGTCCAGTGTCTTTGAACAATTTTGTGGTGGTGCGTTTTTTTAATATTTTTTTG
This sequence comes from Psylliodes chrysocephalus, assembly GCA_927349885.1. Taxonomy (NCBI): domain Eukaryota; kingdom Metazoa; phylum Arthropoda; class Insecta; order Coleoptera; family Chrysomelidae; genus Psylliodes; species Psylliodes chrysocephalus. The sequence continues at coordinate 8,269,645 of OV651827.1, read as the reverse complement.
GTGGTGTTTTGTAAAAGGTTTAGGTTATATGGTCTCTTCCAAACGTTTATTTATAAATATATTAATTGATATATTTCGATGAAAATTTGTTTTTTAACCTTAATAATGTAATTTAAAAAATGCTAAATCTTTCATATAATTGATGTTTCTATAATTTATTTTTGATTCAGTCAGTTAATTATCAACGTGTGATTTAAGTATAATAATTTTTCAATAAAAAATTAATATGCATATTGTAAGTAAATAAATACTTATAGGTAAATTATTAACAATTTTTTGATTAATAATTTATAAAAAAGAATCAATAATAGAAAATAAACATAAATTAAGAACGATCCAGCAGTTTCCTTAAGGCAAATTGTTATTCTGTCAAATCTGTTAAATGTCATATATCTTGCAGTCTTTAAACTCTTAATTCAAAGTATTCCGTTCATTTATGACTAGTTTTTAAGAAACAGGATATTGAGCTTGTGAATTTTTATAATTTTCAACATTAAGACGTTAATGTTTGCAATTTTAAAACATTTGTGACAACCAAAATATAATACCAACCTTTTTGGAAAACAACTATATTGGGTGAGTAATTTTTTAAATTAAAGTAGAAAAAACGGCTTATTTAAAAAATCGTTTACGCTTCAAATAATGATAATATATTTATATATGGTTGTACAAGCGTGTGTAAACAATACTTTATTTATTATTGATAAAAATAAGCGTATACGAGGAGTCAAAATGTTTGTTCAGTGAGTGTCACTATTTTACAATGGATCGTGTATATCGTAATGTTTCCCAAACCAGTACAATATACAGGGTGTCTGTAAAAGGTCTTTACAAAAACATACCACATATTCCTTAGACCAAAATAAGTCGATTTAAGTAAAATTACCAATTTGCTTCCTTTGGGCCTTGAAGTTACAATTTTTAAATCGTTTTTCCCCATATAAATTTAAAACGGCATTTGTGATTTTGCTGAAATTTGGTATATTGGTAGAGTTTTATGTGGAAAAAAAATGGTATTAAAATTTTGTCCGCTAATAATACATAGGCGTAGAACTTGATTTTTTAAATAATTGCGCCCCCAATGGAAGAAAAGAAGTTTGAGTATGAAATTTAGATTGCGCAACTCCTTTACTTTAAAAAAAGAACTCTACATAGGACTCTATTACTCTCATGGTTTTGACGAAATTTGCATTTTAGTAATTTTAGAACATAAACAATAATTATTAAAATACAAACTTTGTCAAAACCATGAAAGTAAATCGAGTGTTGTCAAGGGTACTTTTTTGTAGTAAATGAGTACCCAATCCAAATTTCATACTCAAACCCCTTTTTTGCCATTGGCGTAGAATTTTTAAAGGTGCAATTATTTAAAAAATCAAGTTCTACGCCTATGTCTTATTATCGGACAAAATTTTATACGATGAAAAACATAAAAATGTACTTTTTTCATATCTTCAACACCTCTAATCGAGACTTTTAACAAAAATACTCGATTCTTGCCATGTACGATTTTTTGAGGAATCTTAATAATTATTATTTGCCTCCAATAAGTATACAAAAACATTTATTGTTGGTATCCATTGTTGGTTTCATCTAAATAAAAATATTGTCAAGTTTCAACACCTAATCTCTTGTTAACTATTGTTCTATCTGATTCAATAATTAAAAAAACAAATGCGTGGTTTATTAATATGGCTGTACAATATACCAATGCAGAATATACCGATATGTTACTGACATTAGGATTTTGTGAAGGAAATGCTCGAGAGAGTGTCAGGGTGTACTCTGAAAGATTTCCAAATCGTCGTGTACCTAGCCACCCAACTTTTGCTGCTGTTGAGAGACGTCTTCGGGAGACCGGTTCCTTTGCTCCCAACACTGTTCATAATGGAAGAGAACGTTTTGTAAGGATTCCTGAAGTTGAAGAAGACATTTTAGAACGTGTTGAAGAAGATCCAGTATTAAGCACCAGACGAATTGGAAGGGACCTAGGAGTAAGTAAAGATGTCGTTGATAAAGTGCTTAGAGAACAATTGCTATATACATACAATACGAAGCCAGTACAAGAATTATTAGTCCATGATCCTCAAATTCGTTTGGGTTTTTGTCGATGTGTTAATATGCAAAAAGAAAGAGGTCCAAACTTTGTCAAGAAGGTTCTCTTTACCGATAAAGCAAGTTTTACAAGAAGAGGTATAACTAATACCCATAATGAACATTTTTATGCCGTTGAAAATCCGCATGCAATAAAGGTAAACCATTTTCAGCACGAATTCAAAATTAATGTGTGGGCTGGAATAATTGGTAATTTCATTGTTGGTCCTGTCATACTTCCACGAAGATTAACTGGAGAAAATTATTTGGATTTTCTACAAAATACGTTGCCAGAATTGTTAGAAGATTTACCTCTTCAACTTTGGAGAGATATGTGGTTTATGCAAGATGGAGCTCCACCACATTTTTCTTTAAACGTTAGAAACCACTTGAATGAACAATATCCACACAAATGGATAGGCGGAGGTAATGACGCACCTGTAAACTGGCCACCACGTTTCCCAGACCTAACACCGATGGATTACTTTTTATGGGGACATCTGAAATCCACAGTTTACAGGGAACCTGTAGAAAATGAGGAACAACTCTGGCAACGTATTCAAGATGCAATAAACAATCTTAGACGTGATGAAGAAGTTATGGAAAGAATACATTTTAATTTTCTTCGAGGTATAAATCTTTGTATGCGTGAAAATGGTGAAAATTTTGAACAATTTTTCTAAAATCTCTATTTTGATTATGTTGTAAATAAATATTTTTGTGAAACCTATACACTCTAAATTATTAGAACAGAAATTTAGCGAAAACCATGAGAGTAATCGAGTCTTATCAAGAGTACCTTTTTTAAAGTAAATGAGTTGCGCAATCTAAATTTGATACTCAAACTCCTTTTCTTCCATTGTCGTATAATTTTTAAAGGTGCAATTATTTAAAAAATCAAGTTCTACGCCATTTTATTATTATCGGACAAAATTTTAATACCATTTTTTTGCCACATAAAACTCTACCAATGTACCAAATTTCAGCAAAATCGCATATGCCGTTTTAAATTTATATGGGAAAAACGATTAAAAAATTGTAACTTCAATGCCCTCTTGAGCCCAAACGAAGCAACTTTGTACTAAGGTAATTTTACTTCAAGACCCTCTGGAGCCCAAACGAAGCAACTTTGTACTAAGGTAATTTTACTTAAATCGACTTATTTTGGTCTAAAGAATATGTGGTATGTTTTTGTAAAGACCTTTTACAGACACCCTGTATATGAACACAAATATACAGGGTAGCTAGCTCATTATCCTTTTCTCATATTCCGGACATTTTTACTTACACTGAATTATATCATAATCATTTAGCTAAAGGTAAAAAAAACATGTATAATTCAGTGGTTGGAAATTTTATTTATTTTCTTTAAAATTACTATTTTGTTCTGTTATTTTATGTATATTCTTGCATAACCGAGGGTACTCGATGAGTGGCCCACCGGATTTTATGACTTATCTTCGGTAATTACTATATCAGTGGCATTTAGAGGATAGCCACACCGAAAAAGGCAGGTTTATTAAAAAAAAAAGTTGATAAGAGAAGATAAATATCTCCAGAAACTGTAAGCTTAAGTATCGGCTGGTTTAATGGCTATATATGAGCCAATGAAAGCCGGTACGCGACAACTCGGCGATGCAAAGCCGGCGACGGTCAACTCGGCGATGCCAAGTCAGCGATGGCCAACTCGACGATGGTAAACTCGGCGACGATCAACTCGGCGAAAAGGAATACAATAATATAATATGCAATTATTTATTATAATACAATATAATATACAATCTATAAAAAAAATTGATTAGAGAACTTGATTAATAAAATAAAAATATATAAGAGATTTTAAAAGTGGCAATAAAATCAATTAACGGTTCTAACTACAATTAGGGTTTCTAATACATATTATTAGAAAGCAAATTAAAATATTAAGGGAAAATTTAGAGCTCAAGATTTTTCAATGCAAAATAAAGATATAATATATTAAAATATTAGGTTATGAAATAAAAAAATTTAAGTAACATATTATATGCTGAAACGGAATTAAAAAATAAAAACTGAAATAAAAAAAGGTTGATTATAGAATATTGTTATTTATTATAATACACATTACAATTATTTATAATACATATATTTATTATAATACACTCACCGGCACGAAAAACGGAGCAGTTGAATTTTTTTAAACAAACTTAAAATTTTAATGCTTTGTGATGTTTTAATATTATATTATCTTAAACATAAACAAAACAACGTGTTTTAAGCATTTTCTAACAACAATTGGACCTTTATTTGAAGAAAAAAAGCGCTTTTGAATAAAAATAAAAAATTGAACGAACCATGACCAACAATGCTGTTGTTTTCATTGTTTTGAGAAATTTGACAGATCGAAACACGTTTTAAAGTTGTGTTGCGTTTATTTCACCTACAAAATTATGGCTGTTAATCCCGAAATAGCGGCTGCTATTGTTGCGTTGCTTCAAGACGGAAGAAGTGAGCGATATGTTGCCCAACAGTATCACATATCCAATAGCACTGTGCACCGTATTTTTACACGTTTTTTGGAAACTGGAGCTTACACCAGACGACTTGGAACTGGTCCTCAACGAAGAACTAGCGCTCCTGATGATCGCTTTATCATCTTACAAAGTCTGCGAAATCGTCATGCTACGGCTGTTGAAATCAGAAATCGACTTCATCACGTCCGGCAAACCAACATAAGCGAACGGACAGTTAGACGAAGACTCAGAGAAGCCAATCTTACCAGTCGTAGACCTACAACGGGCCCAGAGCTTCTTAGGCGTCATCGTATTGCGCGATTTCAATTTGCCAGAAATCATGAGCACTGGGGTGAAAATGAATGGGGGCGCATTTTGTTTACGGATGAGTCCAGATTTAGCCTGCGGTCTCCAGATGGTCGTGAGAGAGTATGGCGAAGATCACAAGAGCGTTTCGCAGAATGTACCTTCAGTCCTACGGTAGGCTACCAAGGAGGCTCAGTTATGGTGTGGGCCGGAATTTCTATGGAGGCACACACAGAATTGTACATCCTTCCGAGAGGCTCCTTAACTGCTGCCAGGTACATTGATGAAATTTTCCAAGATTTTGTTGTCCCTTATGTTGACTTTATTGGAAATGACTTTCTTCTAATGCATGATAATGCCAGACCTCACATCGCGAGAATCACTCAACAGTACTTAAACGATGTAAACATTCCTGTTATGGAGTGGCCAGCGTTAAGCCCGGGGGCGAACCCAATTGAACATGTTTGGGACATGCTTGGGCGAAGGATGCGAAGTCCTGTTCCTGCTCCTTTAACTTTAAATCAGTTGCAACAAGCACTTTTAGAGGAATGGGAACATATTCCTCAAGAGGACATTCGCCACTTAATTTACGGCATGCCAAGGAGGATGCAGGCTAATATTCGAGCACGTGGGGACAACACACGTTATTAAAAATGCGGCTCCCCAGTTTTTGCTAGCAAGTCGTTTCAGTTTTGATTAATTTAAGGTCATTTAGCGACAGTACCAATTTGTGCTTTTCCGTCTTCGTTTTTTAAATTGTTACAAAACCCTTTTTTTCTTCAAATAAAGGTTCAATTGTTATTAGAAAAAACTTAAAACATGTTGTTTTGTTTTGTTTAAAAACTGCTCCGTTTTTCGTGCCGGTGAGTGTACAATATAATATAAAAAAACTAATTCATGTTGTAATTATGTGAGATTCCTCTGAGATACTCGATCAAATTTTGCCTGTTATAATTGGCCACTTTATTTAAAATCCTCTCGTCGGCTTCCTCGTAACGTTTCCTTTTTGATGCGCCATTGCGCCCGGCAATTGCTCGTTCATAGTCTGCATCGTACGAAGACTGTACCTTTTTTAAATTATCTATGAATGTCCATAACGAAGGATGAGCAATGCCAGAACCAAAAGCCAGTTGCAACTTGCGATGACATGCTTCTGCAAAATTATTTGTCCTATCTCGTCCATTCGATGTTCGAAAATAAACGGACCAAACTGCTGATGGAAAAGTTGCTGGCACTCTGGTTCCATTATTCCTAAGTCGACCGATATAATTGCTGGTAAACCATTCTAAAATTGGTTCTAATATTTCTGGCAACTCATTTTCCAATTCGGCAATGGCCTCAATAACATCCTCTTCTGGGACAAATGCCAATGCTTGTAGTGCAAATTCGGGATTAGTATTGTACATTCCTAGGAGATTGCAAGAAGATAAATGCTTTCGAAGATTTTTGACCAAGTGGAATAAGCATCCTCTAATTTCGGCTTCTGGAAAAACTTGTCTTACGGCCTGGTGAATTGCCAACTCAAAGTCGACACTGATGCTTTCCGGATTTAATTGCAGCCAAAGAACTTTTATCATGTTAAACACATTGAGATATGTTTCTGCACTTTTATTGGGCAGCAAGCAATATAGTACAGGAAAAACTGGACCCTTCTCTTCATGCGTATCTTTTCTTGCCAGAACAACAAATATTTGAGCAAAGAGGACATAATAAGAATGTGCCGTCAACAAATAATTCTTCCATGCTTGCACTCCATGTTGCATGGTATTCTCTACCAAATATTAGAATTCGATGTGGATCCACTTGATCTCTTCCGGAATCTGCCAGCAAAAAATTCTCAAATTGAGTAGGGCTGTAATAATATTGCGAGTACACTTCTGGGATGATAATTTCACTAAAAGTTTCTGGATTGGCGGGTGCTTTGCACATGGTTACTCTTACTCTTTGAATGTTTCTCCGCATAACACTGGAACTTGGAAGCATTCCTTTAACCGCAGCTGGTACATTCTCCAAAACTCGTCCTCTGATTTGGGCAGGATTCTCCATCGTTGTCGCGGCCAGGTGCTTCACAGTGGTATTCATTTTTTGCAGAACAACATTTGCTGCATTTCCTACCGTACTACATGTGTGTTCATTTCGTATACATTTGAACGAACCATCCATAATATTGATCCATATTCATCCTTTGCATCTTTCATGCTTGTTGTCGCAGCGCCAGAATTGAATGGTGTTGTTCTTATTCGTTTTATCCTTCGTGTATAGGTAGCCATCCCAGTAGTACTTTTCGTGACCCCTTTGGCTAAGAACTTTATTTTCCATCTTGAGTCTCAGTAAATAAAAAACTCACACAGACAAACAAAATTACACACAATGTCTTTACTTCTGAGATGAATTTGGAATATTAAGGAAAGTGAATATCACCAGTCTTTTATAGGATGTAGGTACAAGTAAGCAGGTAATTATCAGGTAATCTTATTTTTATTTTGTTTTGAAAAATCTTAAGCTCTTAAGCAGGCAATTATAAGGTAATCTTATTTTTATTTTGCTTTGAAAAATCTTAAGCCCTTAATATTTATTTGCTTTCGAATACTAGGTATTAAAAACCCTAATTGTAGTTAACACCCTTAATTGATTTTGTTGCCACCTTAATTTTGTAATTCCAAACAACTCTGGCCATTAAATTTTAATTTCTTAATCAAGAAGTTGCTTTTTCAGATTCTTAGTTTTAATATTTAATATATTTTTTTCTGTATATGTTGATTTACTTTAGTAATAATAACTTTTTTCCAGTTTCTTATTTAAAATCTCTTATATATTTTTATTTTATTAATCAAATTCTCCAATCAAATTTTTTTTATAGGTTGTATCTTATTTTGTATTATAATAAATAATTGAATAATATATTATTGTATTCCTTTTCGCCGAGTTGATCGTCGCCGAGTTTACCATCGCCGAGATGACCATCGCCGACTCGGCATCGCCGAGTTGACGTCGCCGACTTTACATCGCCGAGTTGACCTGCTCCGATTGAAAGCCCTGTTGTCTTGAAAGGGTTTGGAAAATTAAGCCGATGTTGAACAAAATTTTACAGATATTTTTTATCAAATCTCTCGGTATAGACGATTTCTTTTATATCCATATTTCAAACCAAAATTTAAATAACTTCTAGGAAGAGGGACAATATCAAAATTAATTCATCTCCTTATTTTTTAGTCCTCCCCAAATCAGATAGTGGTTTTCGATCTGTGTTAAATTTAATACAGCTTACTGAATATATTTTAGCACCTCATTTTAAAAAGGAGGACTACAGATCTGTATTAAAGTTAATAACTATAGATTGTTTTATGGCAAAAATCGATGTGAAAGATGCTTAAATACAAAGAAATTCTTTCTTTTTTTTTATTACACTCTCCAATAGATTTGCAAACAATTACCGGTTGGAACCATAAGTACATTATATAAATACCTAAATACAATAAAATTAGATAAATAAAATATAAATTACATAAATGCAATAAAATTACATGAATACTATTCTAACTACATTGTTCCATTGAAAAGAAAAAAACAATCAACACGTGCATCATGGGGTTAGCCTATAGCAGGATATGTTCCCTCTTGTTTGAAGGAAGCTACGCTGGACTGATTCTAACTTATATAAATACTATAGAATGGAGCCCAGATGACAGAGGAATATTCAAGTTTGGATCCGACATAAGTAAAGGGGCTATATTCATTTAAGCGCATTACTTATGTAAATGAACATGGTAAATCGCTAAGGTTCATTCTGCTATTTTTTACGGTGACGTCACGCGTCGAGAATCTTATCAGTAACTAACTTGTCGATCCACCAACTCTCATTCCTTAACCAGCTACTACAACAAGTGGTATATATTATTATAAAATTAACTTATATCCAGGGTGTCGTTCCTGCTGCTGGTTTGGAATGAGAGGTTTTTTATAAAGAATATATTTTTTTTATACTGGGTGCTGCTGCTGTTGTAGCTGCTGGAACAAAAACAATGTGTTTTTGCGACAAGCTTGAAAAGCCAAAAGGGCCTTGGCATGTTTCTCGGATACTACTGGTCCGATTCAAACGGGAAAAACGGAACTATATTGAGAACGTGGTATACAGTAACGTTGAAGAGAAAAAACATGAGTAAAGCCAGAATGGCCTTAGCGTGTATCACGTGGTCCTATTTAAGCGGGAAAAACGGCATTATGAAGAGAACTCGAAAACGTCAAACAGAAAAAAACATGCGAATGCCAGAAGGGCCTTAGCATGTATCACGTGGTCCGATTCAAACGGGAAAAATGGCGTTATGTAGAGAACGATTAACGTCGAATAGAAAAATCATGCGATTGCCAGAAGGGCCTTAAACTTGTATCCTTATTTCTGTTGGTCCGATTCCAATGGGGCAGACGATATTTAGCGTGAACTGTCATCTAGCTGTAATTTCTAACGAAAGAATTACCATCAAAGACAAAAGGGCATTAACGGATAATTGTTGTTGATGTTTACCTTGAACTGTTATCTGGGTGAAATTAATATATCAATACTACTTGACATACTAATAATGAATTTGCCAATCGTTGTGCCTTATTGAAACTTTTTGAATTAATGTCTCCAATTTCTGTAATTTTTGAGTATGTAATGTAATGCAACGTGCTTTTAATGAATCTGTTATTCAAACGTCATTTTAAAATTGATGACGAGCTAGAACTACGTGTGATACATCAAATATGGTGGCATATCTTGAGGTGGGTGTATAAGTTATTATTTAGTTGAATAAAGTAAAAAGGTGCTTCAATATTTTTTCTTCGTATCGAGAGTATATCCAGCATAGAATCTTGGACACCAATGCTTTTTAAATGAAAAACGTGTAGTTCACTCTGGACAGTAGAGTGCGGTATGGGCATTTAAGTGAAGATTGGACAAATATTGCTAATAATTTAAATGAGGATAAGTTATTTGTAATAGGGTAAAGTCAACATTGGACGATGAAAATAAAAATATATTTTGTTTCAAAATTATATTTTTGAAGTAACAGTATTAAGTATTTAAAGTAACTCAATGAGTTTTAAAATTGTCTCTCTTTGACGCTCAGCTTTTTTATTTAGGCTCATTTTCAGTAAACTTGCGCAGTAGTACAAACGAACGTGATGTAAGTGTCGTTGCGACACACGTTCACGTGAACGATTACATCACGTATGTTTGTACTACTGCGCTTGCGCAAAAATCTTGGTGGTGTAGTAATGAATTATTTGTTTAAAGTATTGAGACATTAAAGACTCTTCCAGTCTACATTTTCTACGAGTAGCTTCTCTAAAAATAACAAAAAAATGTCTACTGTCAAAAATTGATTATTTGACTCTCTTGAATCTAAATGAAATTAACGCTTTGTCGCCTCAGGAAAGAATGGTATCACTGAATATTAAATGAAAAGGACTTTAATTTACTTGCTTGTGCTCGAAATATTAAATGGTATTCTATTTGTCGATGTCGTCTAATACCAGACGATGGTAGTAGAGCACATGAACATCTTCATGCTTTAATACATTTTACTAAAGGAATTACAATGTTAGCCTACAAGAAAAGACTACAGCGCACTGGTACACGACTCCATTCGAAAACAACTTTTAAGAAAATAATTTGCTTGGATCATGCTGTTGGTGTCCTCAAATACATCGCCTGTGCTGATGGACAGAAGCCGCTTAGAAGGGATGGAGATGGTCTTAGAGGTACACCTCATTCTCATTACGATAGAAGAGCATTCAAACAAGATTTGTTACATTCTAGACGAAAACAGTATGGCTTAGTACGTACAGAAATTTCAGAATTAGCATTTGAAGGTGTAAAAGACTTAGAAAAATACACGTCTGAACACGAACTTTATGATAAATCTACATGCCGAAGGAATAACGCGGAGGGAAGAAGCTAACGAGAAACGAAGACAATTTTACAAAACAGAACGGGGAATGAAAATTAGGAATAATTACAAAAAAAAACAAATTAAGAAAAAGAAACTAATTACAAGTTTACTGAAAATGGGTCTTAATAAAAAAGCTGACCTTCAAAGAGAGACAATTTTGAAACTCATCGAGTTACTGTAAATACTTAATGCTGTTACTTTAAAAATATAATTTTGAAACAAAATATATTTTTATTTTCATTGTCCAATATTGACTTTACCCTATTACAAATAACTTTCCCTCATTTAAATGATTAGCAATATTTGTCCAATCTTTACTTAAATGCCCATACCGCACTCTACTGTCCAGAGTGAACTACACGTTTTCCATTTAAAAAGCATTGATGTCCAAGATCCTATATAATTAAAGCGTTACTTTAAAAAAAATTTAAAATCTACTTACTTTTAAACGACACGTCTATTCTCTATGCTTGATATACTCTCGATATTAAGAAAAAAATATTGAAGCACCTATTTGCTTTATTCAACTAAATAATAACTTATATCCCCACCTTAAGATATGCCACCATATTTGATGTATCACACGTAGTTCTAGCTCGTCATCAATTTTAAAATGACGTTTGAATGACAGATTCATTAAAAGCATGTTGCATTACATTACATACTCAAAAATTACAGAAATTGGAGACATTTATTTAAAAAGTGTCAATAAGGCACAACGATTGGCAAATTCATTATTAGTATGTCACGTAGTAATGATAACAGTTCAAGGTAAACATCAACAACAACGATCCGTTAATGCCCTTTTGTCTTTGATGGTAATTCTTTCGTTGGAAATTACAGCTAGATGACAGTTTACGCTAAATGTCGTTTGCCAAATTCGAATCGGACCAATAGAAATAAAGATATAAGTTTTAGGCCCTTCTGGCAATCGCATAATTTTTTTATTCGACGTTAACAGTTCTCTACATAATGCCATTTTTTCCATTTGAATCGCACCACGTGATACATGCTAAGGCCCTTCTTGCATTTGCATGTTTTTTCTGTTTGACGTTTTCGAGTTTTCTTCATAATGCCGTTTTTCCCGCTTAAATCGGACCACGTGATACACGCTAAGGCCATTCTGGCTTTACTCATGTTTTTTCTCTTCAACGTTAATCTATACCACATTCTCAACATAGTGCCGTTTTTCCCGTTTGAATCGGACCAGTAGTATCCAAGAAATATGCTAAGGCCCTTGTGGCTTTTCAAGCTTGTCGCAAAAACACATTGTTTTTGTGCCAGTAGCTATAACAGCAAGCACCCAGTATAAAAAAAATATATTCTTTATAAAAAACCTCTCATTCCAAACTAGCAGCAGGAACGACACCCTGGATATAAGTTAATTTTATAATAATATATACCACTTGTTGTAGTCGCTGGTTAAGGAATGAGAGTTGGTGGATCGACAAGTTAGTTACTGATAAGATTCTCGACGCGTGACGTCATCGTAAAAAATAGCAGACTGAACCTTAACGATTTCCCATGTTAATTTACATAAGGAATGCGCTTGAATGAATATAGCCCCTTTACTGAGTTGTAAAGTAGCTGAAGTGTAAGGAAATCATTGAAAATTTTTGAATTGCAAAAGACGAATCCTAAGGACTTACATGATTCACGCGTTTGCTTTTGCATATGTTCCGAAAAAAGGTAGTTTTGTGTCAAACCATACCCCAAGATCTTTGATTAATTCTGATCTCTGTATCGATGTAACATTAAGCAAATAATTATCTCTAATAATACTTTGTTTTAAGGAATAACTAACGACATGGCATTTAGGTTTAATAGGAGCCGATTTTTTACACACTATTCGTTAACCTTGTTTAAGTCAGTTTGCATTTTCGCAGTGTCACATGCATTTCTAATTTTATAGTAAAGTTTAAGATCGTCTGCATAGAGTAAACTATTAACTTTTAGATCTTTTAGATGTACCCCATTAAAAACAACGAATTAATAAAGCATATATCACTATTAAAAAATAAATCGGCAAGTGGCCTGGATGGATTATCGGTAACTACAATTAAAAATATACACCCTTACATCTTAAACTCGTTAGCACACATTTTCAACCAAATATTAACCACTGGCAAAATACCAATATCATTTAAAGAATCTGTAATAACACCCGTCTATAAATCAGGAAAAAAAGAACTAGCCACTAACTACAGGCCTATATCAGTCATAAATAATATTTCGAAGCCTTCTGAGCAATGTTTAAAAAAAAGGTTTGTTGAATTTATTAAACAAAACAAAATATTAAGTACAAGTCAATATGGTTTTAGGAAAAATCTTTGCTGTCAAGATGCGCTTCTAGACTTTGTGCAAAATATTATTAATGGTATTGACAACAATAAAAAATGCCTAGCGATATTCTTAGACTTAGCCAAGGCATTTGACACTGTTGATCACAGATTGTTGTTGGAAAGATTAGAAATAATAGGTATAAGAGGATTAACGTTGGACCTTTTCAGGGACTATCATCTATCACAGCGAACCCAGTTCGTTAGAATTGGTAGCCTACTTAGTGACCAAATGACCGTTTGTAGGGGCGTGCCTCAGTGAACGGTACTTGGCCCAATTCTTTTTTTAATATACATTAACTGTATTTATAATAATAAAAATATAGGAAAAATTATTTCTTATGCAGATGATACTGTCATCTATAAAGGAGAGAGCTGGAAAGAAGTCTTTCTAAAAGCTGAGGATGGTTTGAGTAAGATAAAGATGTGACTTGATAATAGTCTTCTGAGTCTCAATGTCCCCAAAACAAAATTTATTACATTTTCACTAACAAATGCTGATCAACCAAATCAACAGATTTTAAAGCTTCACAATCATAACTGCAATAAAGGACCGATTTGTCAGTGTGTAACGATACAAAAAGAAAATAAAATATTTGGGGTTAATGGTTGATTAACATCTGAGATGGAACGAACATGTCATTTTTTCAAACAAGAGATTAAGAAAACTTATATATTTATTTTATCAAATTTGAGATATTCTTAAAAAAGAACTACTACTACTTATTTATAATGCCTTGGCTGAGTCGCTGCTAAGATATGGCATTCTAATATGGGGTTGGCTTCTAGACAACGCTCTCGATGGGCTGGACTCGACACAGAATACGTTGTTAAAAATATTGTTCAGAAAGGACCTTAGGTATCCATTAAACCTATTATATAAAGAATTAGACATTTTCAATATTAAACAACTATATATTTACCAAACATCTTTATGGGCAATTTCTAATATTGAAAAACTTCCTAAGCTTTTACACACTACTTCCACAAGAGCTCTACTAAATGAGCATATGCCAATTCCTCTTTTTAAAAAAATGCACACCCAAAACTTTATCACGTATTTTGGCCCCAAAATATATAACCTAATTCCTACATACATAAAAAATATTACAAATGAACGATCTTTAAAAAATGAACTTAAAATATTTGTACAGAAAAACTACAGTAAAATTAAGAAGGAAATATTTAATGTTTTATATTAATTTCATGCTACATAATTACATATTCTTCAGTATCAGAGAGTAGCCTTTCTTTTCTTTTTCTTTATTAGTGTTGTATTTTATATTTTTATAATTTTTATTATTTTTGCTATTTTTATAATTTCCGCTAATTTTTATTTTTACAATTGTTTTGATTTTTGTATTTCCATATTTCTCTATCTTTTTTTTTTTGTTGTATTTTAAAATTCTAAATTCTTTGTTTTTGTTTCTATAGTATATACTTAGATATAATTTAAACGTAAAAAAAACTAATATAAAGATTCCGCACACAAACTTTGTTTAGGCGGGTCTTAAAAATTGTTAAAAAAATGTAAATTATTTTAATGAATAAATTTGATTTGATTTGAACTTTTAGATCCGCAATAATATCGTTGATAAAAATAATAAAAAATAATGGCCCCAGCACTGAGCCCTGCGGTACTCCAGAAGTGACCGTGAACTTAAAGGATTTTTCACCAGACCACTTAACTTGTGACGATTTGAAAGATAGGATTCACAAAATACTATCAGTCTTTCAGAAAAATTTAAACTTTCTAACTTGCTTACAAGAATGTTATGATCAAGTTTATCAAACGTTTTAGAAAAATTAGTGTAGATCACGTGCGAGCGAGAATTATTAGTGTCTAAACTGTGTTATGCAAAATAGGTTGGTAGTTGTGGATCTATTTTTTACAAAACCGTGTTGATAATGTGTTAATTGCCCAAAACTTTAGAAAAATTGTTTATTACTATTATAGTCCTATAATTTTCTATTTCATTTTTGTTCTCTTTTTTGATGATAGATAGTAATGACTTTTGATTCTTTCAATACGTTGGAAAAGTTATTAGTTTGTAATGATAAGTTGAATAATGTTTTAAGAGGTTTAAATAATATACATGCACAGTCATTTAGAATGAAAGCAGGAACTTTATCAGGAACTTTATTGGTATTTTTTGTTTTATTTTTTTTTTCAGTACTTCATAAACGTTTTTTGCAGAGAAGTATTCTAGAATTAACATGGCCGTAAAATTGTTAATTGTGTTTGGAGAAAATTAATTTTGAAATAATTTTGCAAATGCATTAGTTGTTTCTCGGTTCATTACAGTTTTGATTATTTTTATATACCCCTAGAATTCTTTAGAGTCTTGTTGGATTTCGCGTTCAGCTTTTTTATAGTAATCTATCCACGATGATTCAAACCAACCTATCTGAGTTCTACGCATCTTACTATCTGGGCTATCAAGGACATAGTCACCGACTTCCCAATTGTTGGAATCCAACCTCGTTTGCAGAATATTTTCAATTCTTCAAACAAAATAAAAATTTTAACAACTTTATTTTGTTTATTATATTAAAATCATACTTGATTTGATACTTACGAACCAACTTTTTGACACCCCTTATAAGTGTATTTTTCGTTATAATAAAGTGTCGCTTACACACA
>OV651827.1:8234804-8253337 GCA_927349885.1 Psylliodes chrysocephalus | reverse complement strand
AAATAATAACCCCACTAGAGAAACCTAAATTTAACAATTGTGAGACCATTTTTCTAGGATCAACCTTATCCAAAGCTTTAGAACTCTTTATAAATAGATATAGCATCCACTTGCTCTTGGTTATTTAAAACATGAACAGAAACATATTCAGTTAAGCATAAGTTAATAACCATTCAATGATTATTAATAAAACTTGTGAAATATTATCAAGGAAATAGTAAATAAATGCAATTGCAAAGAGAAATAATAAAAAGTACACAATAATATTGGTCTATAAATTGCCGTTTGATTTCGTCAAACTTTTAAATATTATATTGTACATATTATTGTTTCTTTACACAATTCACTATATTTTCAAGTTTTTTGTTAATGCAAAAAGAAAAATTTGTTTTATAAGTTATTTCACTGAATAAGTTCTAGTTTAACAATATACATTCAAAGACTTAAATTAATGTCACCAGTGTGTTATATAGAAAGAGTTTGTTGGTGATTATCTTTTTTCAGCAAATATTTCATCATGGCTGAAGTAACAATGAACTTGTAATATAACTAGTGAATGATGCAATACACATAGTAACGGTCGACACGTTTTTCTGTCTATTAATAATAATAATAATAATAATAATAATAATAATAATAATAATAATAATAATAATAATAATAATAATAATAATATTTTTATTGACCATTTAAAATACAATATTTGAAAAAAAATAAAATACAATTTAAAAAAAAAAATTAAAGTACCAGAAATAAACATGGTCAAAAGGTCCTAAGATCAGCTCAAGCTGTTCTTCCTCAAAGGCCTGCAAATGTAATCTAAACTAATCTAATAGGGTGTAACACATGTATATAATAAACAGAACTAAAACAAACAAAAAAGTACTATGGGCCGTTTGCATCGCTGGTCATCAAGAAACAAAAGACTTTTATTTTTTAAGGAAAGATAATAACGACGAGCGGTGCCGATGGATCCTAGTAATTTATATAAACCAAACAAAATCAAATTACAAACTTACAAATTTGTGAATTGGTCATCATATAATATTTTAAACATTTTTGTTTTAAATGATGCTATGGATAAATTAATTAGGGAAACAGGAATATTATTATACTCCTTTGCTATCTGGTATAAAAACGAGTTTTTAAATTGTTGTGTTTGGTGTTTTGGAATCTCAATAGAATTTTTTTTTTTCGTGTATTTCTACTATGAACATCAGAACGATAAATAATTTTATTCCAAAGATATGGAGGACTTTTTTTAATTAAAATTTTGTGAAACAGGGTTAATGAATGAAGTTTTCTCCTATTTAACATATTTAACCATCTGGCATTTGCTAGTGTATGGGAAATTCTATCAAATTTTTTAATTCCATATATAAGTCGAAGGCAGGCATTTTGTAGTTTTTGTAACCTATTTGAATCTGTTACTGAAAGACAAAGTCTATATACAAAATCACAATAATTTGCATTACTTAGAACGAGAGAGTCACAGAGTTGTATCTTTAGTTTTTTGTCAAATAAATGTCTGCTATGATATAAAGTTTTTAGTTTAAAAAAGAATCTTTGTAGAACATAAGAAACATGATCTGTGAATTTCAGTCGATTGTCTAGTATTATCCCCAAATTTTTTGCTTTTTGAACAGTTGGTAGAGCCACATCATTAATTTTTATAGACACGTTAGAAGAAGCAGCTCCAAAAAACATAACAGCTGATTTTTCTGAATTAATCATCAAATTATGTTGGGTAGATACTTTCACCAAGGCATTTAGATCGGTATTTATTTTCTGAATGCACTCTGATTCATCGTTTTTGTTAAAAAACATATATAACTGCGTATCGTCAGCATACATATGAGCTTTGCAATATTGTAAAACCGAACACAAATTGTTTGTATATATTGTATAAAAAAGAGGGCCTAGGATTGAACCTTGGGCTACTCCTCGCCCAACTTGCTCTACGCTAGACGATACACCATTATATAATACTTTTTGTGTTCTTCCCGACAAATAGTTTCTAAGAAATGTTATTGCGGTTGGCCCTAAGCCAATAAAATGCAAAATGGATAAAAACAATTTGTGATTAATCATGTCGAATGCTTTACTATAATCAAGCAGAATTAATAAACCAACATTTTTGGCGTCGGATTCCTTCAGAAAGTCATCCGTAATATTTAATAGGGCCGTACCACAGCTATATCCCGATCTAAATCCCGATTGTGTGAGTGGTAGAATTTTATATTTATCAATGTGTTCTCGAAGTTGTTCCTCTACAACTCTCTCCAAAACCTTTGAAAGTGTAGGCAGAATAGTTATGGGACGAAGATCATTTAAGTTTTCAGGGGAAGTGACTTTTGGAATAGGAAGAACTAGTCCCTCTTTCCATATATTTGGGAAAACAGAATTTTTTAGACAAAAATTTATAATGTAAGTTATATGTGGAATTAGGTAGGGACAAAGAAATCTAATTAATGTGACATTAATTCCATCGGTTCCACAAGCTTCGGTTTTAATTTTAAGAATAATTTTAATTATATTATATTCATCTATTTCTTTAAATTCAAGCAGATTTTCAAAATTTCCTTTAAAGTTGTTTTGGTAAAAATTTTGAGTTTCCGGGTGAGGGTTAATGACAGAACCATTAATTTTCAAGAAGTTTTTATTGATGTCATTAGCATCGAAATTCGAGGAAAGTTGAAACTTATTACTATTCTTATATCCGGTAAACTTATTTATTATTTTCCATTTTTGTTTATTATTGGCATTAGAAAATTTTTGATTAAAAAAGATTTTTTCTTCTGCACGTATGGCTTGTGTAATATAATTTCTTAAATTCTTATAATAATCCCAATGAGATTTTTGTTTTGTTTTTTTGTATTTAGTAAACGCCTTATTTCGTAAATTAATCATAAATTTTATATTGTCAGTGATCCATGGTTTAGGACTATTTTTAAAGGTTATGGTCTTAAGTGGAGCATGTACATCGAATAATTGGGTAATAAGTTTATTGAATATTTTGATTTTATCATTAATAGTGGCATTTTCATAAACATTTAAGATTAACTATTGGTGTTCATCAGTACGGTGCAGCCAAGTTCAAAGGATCATGGTACTTGTGTTGGAAAAATTGTACAATAGCATAGGTCACTAATAAGAAGCCAATAACACATTTGCCGTTTCAGCTAGTATCCTCAAATTTTCTGGGCTTATACTAAAGTCACAAAATGATTCAATGGTCTTCATATGGCTATCAGTTATTCTTTTCTAAAATTTTCTGGTATGCTACAACAAAACATACAAATTATTTGATTTTGTAAATACACAAATTATTGTGAAAACTTACACATAAAATGTTATTCCTTCCTTGTATCTTCTACCGTTAGATGCATTGTTACATTCAGGTACAAAACAACAAGAGATTTTGAAAATCCTGTAAAAAGTTAACACCAAACCACAAATGTTTTTTATTAAAATAAAACACTAAACGACTAAACTAAAAAATAATGTTTTAAATAAAACATTTACTAGAAGAACAAAATAAACAACACAACAGATAATAAAATCGATTATATACGTCGAATGCCGATCTTACGCTTATTACTAAACTTGCGCCGATTCAATCTTGTCAGTAGTGCCAACTTAAAATTTATTGACATTTATTTATCATGGCGCCCATCATATGGGGGGTCAAAATGTTTTTACGACGCGGTATCAAGACCTTCTGAGGGCTATGGGTATAACACTTGAAAATAAACATCAATTACTTAGGACCCGCCAACTAAAATCAATTTGGCAAACTTTATGAAAATAAGGACGGTAATTTGAAATTTGACCATTGCCGATTCACTTTCTTCTCTCTAGTAATTATAAGTGCGTTTCTTATCACCATCAAAAATAATTAGGTACTTCATGTTCAAAATGGCTTCGTAGCTTTACACTATTTATCGGACTGTCGTTTTCATTAACACAATATTTTTAAATCTGTAATTTTGACTGATTCTCCTAGTTCGGTTAAATTCCTCTAACGTATTAAGCACAAGAGAATAGAATAATGATCAGGTTTAGTTGGAAAGCTTTACACATCGCTGTGCTAAAACAATACTAGGACAACTTAAAAAAAGTCATTTCGAGAAAATCGACTTTTAATGCCGTAATTGTACTTAACTTTTTTATTACTCAAATTAATAATAAGATCTTAACGTAGTTCGTTGTGATTTGTACATAAAAATTTACAATGAATGTTATTATTGTTATTAGGTGTCAACTTTTTTTTTAAATAAATATTTTGTAAGATGTCCTTGTATTGTTCTAGTAAAAAAATAATTTAAACACATTTTCAGAAGTTGTCTGAGTTTTTGTTTTAAGTTATCTTAGTATTGAATTGACTTATTGTTTATTTATTTAAAATTATACCTCTTTTCGTTAAAAGTATCTTTGTATTGTCCTATATTTTTTAGATAATTAGCAAACTTATCTCTATTTTTTAAATTTTTAGTTAACCTAGTATTGCACGGTTTTCACTGTAAATTATGTTTATTGTCTTTTTTTTTTAATTTGTAAAATGTCTTTCGAATATTGCGTTAAAGAAAAACAGTTATATTAAAAAATAATATTTATTTCCACAGTGTTATTCTTGAATAAAAAGTGCTTATTACAACAAAATATTAAAAAAAAAACAAATCTCCGCTCTAAAAGTTAACCAGGTACTATTTTTTCTATTAAAAAAAAATATTACTAAAAAAACTACAAATAATTGCATAATAAACAACACAAACAAATCGGGTGATACATTAAATAAAAATAATGGAAACATTTAAACAAATTTATTCGCTATCTTCATACTCTTTTTGGCCCTTTTTTAAGGCTTTTAAGTTTTTAAAAAAATCATGGTGATCTATTGGTACATGTTTCAGCAAACTTAACAAGTCCTCTTTTTTTTTATAAGTTATTTTGGGCCTGTCAATGTATGCTGAAGTAAGTATATCGTCGTAATTTTTTTTACTAATATTAATTTGTTTGAAAGTATCCGTGTCAAAGGTATTTTTATAATAAATTGTATTTGGATCATCTTTAGTTATACGCAACATTTTTATATTGCTCCAATATACTTTCTCACCATCCGTATTTTTGATAAAATTACCGAAATTATTGCTAAAAGTTTTCCAATCTAATATATCAGTATATTTTATATTATTTATCAAGTAAGGCTTCCCTTGTTTTTTTGCTAATTTAATAATCATTTCCACTTGTTGTGGAGTATACAAAGGCCCACTTAACAGAGCTCTCTTTTTCGAAGACTCTATGCAAGAATGCATAAAATCTCCCTCGTTTTGGGAATGGCCAGCTATAAGAAATTTATGAGTTATGGATTTCACATCATAGTTTCTTACAACGTAAATAAACATAATAGCCATAAATTTATTTTTATTTTGACCCCCGCAGTTGTCCGAATAAAATGTAACATTTTTTCCAATGCAGTTGTTTATAAGCAAATTATAAACACAAGTTGAAATTTCATTACTACCTCTACGGGCTTCCCCTTCGTGCCACAAATAACATATTCCAGCTTTATTAATGAGATCGAAAGCAGTGAAATTGAGACAATTTAGCTTACTTTTATAGTAAAAACTAGAAATATTTCCGCAAGGTAACGGTATTACTGCTTGCAAATCAAGGACATAACAGCGTTTGTATCTTTATTTGATGTTGCTAACTCAATATCTGTAGCTTTTTCTTTGCGAGATAGTTCCTTTTCAAGTTGATGCGAATCATATTTTTCTTGCAAAATTGACTTATCACTGGCATGCAAATATTCATCACACAAGGTACATAAATATTTTTTTGGGCGAAAAAAACCAATGTTAAAACAGGTGTTAAAGATGTGAGAATACATAGAATGTTTTACTGCTGCATTACCTTTAATCTGGCAGTCCTCAAGGTAAAGCCTGTACATTTCTGCAATAGTAAGTCCCCCATCAATAAATTCCCTTTGATTATCTTTGCGGCAATAGTATGATTCGATTCGTGAAAATGTATTTATGTGATCAATTACACCTTGTCGTAAATATTCATCAAGTTTTTTATAATTATCGTGACATCCTCTAGCATCTGCTAAAACCAGACCGATATCATTTTTTTTTTTTTAAATTACGGTACTAATAGCTGTATTACTTAGGTCTAAAGTGGTTTTAAAAAAGAGTTTACAAACTTTTATCTTTTCATTGTCAATTTTAAAATGATAAAAATAATTAAGCGATCGTTTGCTGTCTTGTTTAGCATTCCGATATTTTCTTGCTTTAGTTGGGCTTATACAAGAATTTATGAAGTTCCTCTGATTATTCTTATCACCACATTTTTCATAAAAACTTGTAAAAATGTTTAGTCTCTTTTCATGATTTATTTTCTGGCTGCACTGTAGCCTACAAGTTTCTGTGCAACCCTGCTGTAGTCGTTTACTTCTCTTGATGTTTCCCCCTTCGGACAAATATTCTTTTCCGGTATTAACCTTTTTTTTTAATATTTCGGCGCCATGTTGATGGATTTCTGATATTTTTTTTGACTTTTTTTGGTAACACTTTATCATTACTGCGCGAACTCGTATTAGAGTCCTCGTCTTCTGGAGAATACTCCATATCGGCATCACTATCTTCGAATGGACTAGGAACATCTACCTCTTCGGAATCATCATTAAATTTCTGGTTTTCTCCAAAAAATACCTTGGGGTCCCGAAGGTTATTTTTTACATCTTTTTTTTCTATTCTAAACAAATATGTTTGAGTTTCGTTTTCTCTTTCAAGCCAAACATCACCAGGCTAAAAAACAACCGATTTATGAAAACGACTCTTAGAAGTTATACCTATATACCGGCAAACTTACCATCGTGATGTTCTTATTACCGCTTATTTTTGGCTTAATATCTTTCCGTATTTGAGAAGAATTATTTGGATTCTATAAAAGAAATAATCAATATTCTATGTATTTAGAGCACCCTGTATATTTACTTACTATATCTACAACAGGTCCACTTTCTGGTGAAACAATACATCTTGCGGCTTCTTGGAGAATTTTTTTCGTTCTAATTGATTTCATAATTTAAACTTAAACGACCCTACCCGCCGACAGACTAAATTCAGACTGAAGACTGACAAGTTTGAACAAAAATATTTGGTTCCATCAAAGAGCGCCCCATCCTATGGTTCAATACAGAGACATCTTTAAGGAGTTTAAAATTTTTATTTAAAATTAAATAATATCTTGGCACAATACAAAGATAACTTTTAAAATGCAGTCATGTTAAAATACTATTCTTATTATGTAGTGAAATACTGAGATATATTTGACAGTGTAATACTAGGACAACTTATAAAACCGAGATATCTTAAAATATATAACTTAATACTTGGGAAAAGAGTGAGACTTCTTAAAATATCCTACTATTTCACCAACAAAAATGTAAAATAACGATTCCCAACTCAAACGAAAGAAAGAGACATTTTAAGATATCTTACTATTAACTTAAAAACTAATTAAAATGTATAAATTGCAACACTAAGATATAAGTTAGACTGTGCCCAAATAAATGAATTTTGTATATCTGACTATAGCACCAGAAAGAGCTTTTTTTTACATTGTAATGATCCGGATAACTCAAAATCGCCATTTTTTAAGTTGTCCTAGTATTGTTCTAGCACAGCGACATATAGGAATACCTAAATAAAAGTAAAGAATCTGACTTACAATCGTGTCTTGCAGTGATCATTAATATATCAGATATAGTGAAAAATTGATTTGCCAGTCATTTAACGTTACTTTTCTTTTAAATAAGTTACCTATCATAGTCTTAACAACGTGAATTTAAAAACAATTTTAAATTCCTTGTAAATCCTTAAACAAATCCCAAAAATTAGGCCTATGGAATAATGAAAACCATTTTTAAAACTCAAAGTTGAATTTTTTTTAATGAAAATTTTTAAAAATCTATTCACGGGGGATTAAAACCAACCTATATGTGTTCTATATACGCCGCTATTACCATCTGGGCTATCGAGGACATAGTCAGTGATTTCCCAATTGTTCGAATCCAACCTCGTTGGCAGAATATTTTCAATTCTTCAAACAAAATAAAAATTTTAACAAGTTTATTTTGTTTATTATATTAAAATCAAACTAGATTTAATACTCACTGAACTAACTTTTTGACACACCCTTTATACGTGTATTTTTTGTTATAACAAAGTGTCGTTTACACACGCTTGTTTTACCATAATATAAATAATCAATTTATAATGATTATTTTAGGCATTAAACGAGTTTTTAGATTTGCAGTTTACCTACTTTAATTTTAAAAATTACTCACCCTATAAAGTTGTTTTTAAAATAGTCTGGTGTTATATTTTACAGAATTAATCACAACAATATAGAATAAAAAATGTTAATAACCATTTATATTATTTATTTTTGTTTTACTAATATTTCCAAATTTTTATTTAGAACAATGGTATTAAATTTACCATCTAATTTCTTTATTATCTAATTGTTAACTAATTCATTAAAATTTACAAATTTTCGTTAACAAACCTTATGAAACTAGCTTATATACTGAATATATAACATTTCAAATTTTTCGTATGGATTTATTTAATGTTTATTTTTAGGATGACAGTGCCAATGGTAAACAGCAACAGCAGATTTGGGCAGTTGATCCCGTCGTCTTCCATAAAAATGGACATACCAAGGAGAATAATAGTAAAGGTATTCTTAAATTAGTTAAATATGTAGACTTTTGCCATAATTGTGAGAAATTATTGTTTAAAATCATATAATTAATTAACATCCTTAACATAATTTTTCATTTTCAATTTTCAAATTGCTTATCAGATTTTAATTTTTAATTCATCAAAGCCACGCACTTTTCTTATGCAAACGGGAGTACCGTCAAAATGTCTGAATTTTTGATATGTTAAATAACTTGATGTCCCCATCAAAAGTGTCTATGGGCCCAATCGTATCCTATGACTAGATTTTAAGATACAGGGTGTTGAAGTTAGAAATCCCTAGTTCTTTAAAATGGACACCATAAATCACTCCTAATTATTTTTGGAAGTTTTTTGCTCATTCTGTGTAGTCAAAATACATACTTAACTACAATAATTAAAATATTGTAGGTATTACCACCGAACAAAAATGGCTAAAATAACGAAAAAAAAATATATCACCGTCAAAGTCTCTCAATATTTGATATCGTATAGTACTCGATGTACTTGTTCAAAATTCTTATTGGTAAAATTAGATCCTATGACTAGTTTTCCAAATATAACTTAATATGTACCAAATATATGAATTTTAAACAATAAATATATATACTGATATGAAAAATCTTATTTGTTATAGAATTAAAAAAAAATAATGTTATGAAAATCAAATTGTAATATAAAAAAAAATTAACTCACCCTTTATTCTCCCAATATAATTTTAAAATCCCAGGGTCCGTGGGTTCACACAAACAAGGATAGCAATTTGGATTTCAGCACACAGAAAATTCTTACCTACACCTTAATCTAACCAATTTCAATGTTCCATGGGTTCACAATATTGAATTTTGAAACTAAAAAATTTAAAAAAAAAATATTAATTTAACAATTATATTAAATAATATGTTCTTTCTTCTTTCACTTAAAAATCTCTGTCTATGTGCTATCGTCTCTGTCCGTTCTCCGTGTCCAACTGTCCCTAGCCTGCACCTGTCTCTTCCTGTCTGTTTGTATTTACCTGCTCCTACTCCTCTCTATTGTCTCTACTTATGCTTTTTACAAACTACCCTCCTGCCAAATCTGCTCTCACTTCGTTGATTTTTTTTTTTTAATAAAAATTATTTTGCCTTTTACTTTTAAATCTTTTTATTTCAACTTCTAGTATTTTCCCATCATTTCAATCACATCAATATTCCTTTTCTTTTCATACAAATTCCAACTACCTTTTCCTTCAAAATTTCTAATCTGACAATCTTTTTAAAATTTTTTGACAACCCTCAAATTCTTATGACAGATCGATGTCCTGATTTTCTTTCCATTTCAATTTTCAGGACCGACCTTACCCATGAAACATTGATTAAAACTTTTATAAATGTGAAAACCCAAAATATATATAACTTCTAATTTTGAAATAAAATATCATATAAATACTGACATAAGTAGATATTTTAAAGAGAAATATCTTATATTAAATATTTTGACATACTGCTTTAGATTAAGAATATACCCCTTGTACTATTTGCAAGGGGAAAAAAATTCGTACTTACAGGGTGATCGCAGTTGAATATGTAAGTTAAATCAACAAAATTTTGAAATTGTTATACTTCATTTCGGTACAAAAAGTTGATTATATGGTAGATCTCAGTAGGATGTGCAGAAATGATTTATGATCGGAATACAGGTTTATTTGGCTCGAGTATTGTCATAAGTGCCTCTTTGTATTGTATATTTAAATAAGATTATGAGCTCCATTCACGCCACCAATGAAGTAAAGCCCCCAATACATTTTGTTTTAAGTCGCATCTCTTGAAGAATGGTTACAGTTGGATTTGCAAGGTGGAAAAATCAACAATATATAAAATTATTGCCAAATATTAGAAAATAAATTGCTTGTGAGTTCTTTATTGAAAAAGATTATAAATATACATACATTAATATTTTAAATAGCCAATACCAAACTTTGTCAAACTGACATAGTTTTTGGAATAACTAGAAATTAAAAACATTTAATGGAGCCTCAGAATGAAGTAGTCAATGAGCAAAAAAATCTGGGAAATTATCCGTTTCTTAACTACTGTTTCATTGCGAGTTTTCTTCTAGGAAATCCATTGAGTAATAGTTATGCACACAATGAAGTATAAATGTCATATCTACTTATTGGTACTCATCCATATAAGAAATAGTATTTTCATGTTATTGGTTTTAAATATTTAACATAAGTCGAGCAGACATATTATTGTAATTTAATTTTCACGAAACATTTGTTGATATTCTTATAGTTTACAGCTTACCTGTTCCTCTTTTGATTTTTCAAGGGCTTCTCAAAACAATATGATATGAATATAGGGTAATAAAATATCCGTAATTTTCGAATAACCTGCCTGTTTTTATATTTTTATTATGCAAAGGCATGCAAGTCGTTTTGTTAAGTATTTAATGATTTAAACTTGGAAATATAGATAATCTTTAACATCCTGTAATTCCGTAATTTTTCACTTTAGACGTTAAGCTTGTTGTAATCGACACAACCAAGGCATTTTAAATCGACTTGGATCTGATACCGTGTTAAGAATCACCCTGTATACTCGTAATGATAAAATATAAAGCTAATGACTGTCTGCATGCCTGAAGTTTTGCTTTTTTATATCTACTATGATAATACATAATTTTTCCGAAGATTTTCACTAAAATTGATTACCCTGTATATTTTGTAACCTATCAGTTTTAAACGATTGATAGATTTTATTAGTAAATTCTAAATAGTGGTGAATATGCCTACAACCTTATAGGATATATAAACATGCTTACACTTGATTTATATATATTGATCTAGAAGGCTATTATTAAATTATTTCCGAATAATTGAACATATTGTTGACTTTTATAATAAATGACGTTTGTATTACTTTAAGCGAGCATCAGACCGTTCTGTATTAGTGTTTTAAATAAATATTGTTGTAAATATGGCGTTTGCAAATAGGATTAGCTGTTATGTTTGCAATAGACACTATCAACTTCGACTCACTATTCGTTTAGACGAGGACAATAATATAGATGTGCTTAATATTGCTAATTTTAGAAGACAAGCTGCCGGACATCCTGCAGTCGATAATCTACAAGAAGTAAGATTATGTTTAAACTGTTATCACGCAATTACACAGGAACTTAGAAATATTGAAAATGATCCATTCAATTTTTGTCTAGTTTAAGAGCGGCTGCTAATGCTAATAATAATTTAAAAAATTGGGAAGATATAAATACTTTTAGTTTAGAAGAATTTAAATATTTAACTTCAATTTCTAAAGAGAATTTTCAAGAATTATATGAATTTTGTGAACCAATAGAACAATATGGTAACTTAAGAAGCATTGCTCAAAAAGATTTACTTGCCTTCCTTGTTAAACTAAGATACGGATTGTTAGATGAGTTCATAAAATTACTTTTTAATTATTCATCCCGACAAGTCACTAGTATAGTCATATCTAATGTCCGTATGTCCCTGCTTCCAAGATTTGTACCTAGTAATATTGGATTTAGATCAATAACCAGAGAAAACTATATCATAAATAATGTCCCTGAATTCGTAAACGCGCTTTACAACCCTATAGCAAATATTTCAAAAGCCATATTTTATGTCGATTGTACATATAACTCAATTAAAAAAAGTAGTAATTTTAGAATATCACGTCAGTCCTATTGCTATTTTAAGAAGGAACATTTAGTTAAGCCAAAAATTATAGTAGCTCCTGACGGGTTTATTTTATCAATCAATGGTCCTTATTTTTCTGATACATCTAATAATGATGCAGCAATCTTACGGCAACAATTGGTTAATGATAATAATGAATTTAGAAACTGGATTACAGAAGGAGATATAGTAATAGTAGATAGAGGCTACAGAGACGTTATTCCTAGATTAGAAGAACTTGGGTTAATTACTTATGTGCCACCTTTGCTTCATCAAAACCAACGGCAATTATCAACAAGTGAAGCTAATAGAGCGAGACTAATAACTAAAACTCGTTGAGTTGTAGAAGTCAGAAATGGACATTTTAAATCCATTTTTAAATTTTTTAAAGGCCGCATATCTACGCATCATGCAGTTAATTTGAGTGGTTTTTATCAGATTGCAGGTGCGTTGTTAAATAAGTTTCATCCTCTTATAAACCTACCAGGTACAATGGACATAGCAGTTGAAATTTTAAACAAACTAGATGACGTTAATATTATACAAGCACGCGTCGAAGCCCAAAATCTGACTACCAGAAATCAATTTCCTAAAAGACTTGGTAGGTTCTTACCATATTTATTTAAGTCCATCATATATTCAAGATAAACTGCAAAGAGAGGAAAATAATGTTTTAAAAATAGACGAGTTTGGAGAAGAGAATAATTTTTTACGTTTTAAAATTTATTCTAGTTTTAGAAACGCAACCAAATATATGCTTTGGTTGGCATACGAAGAGGAACTTAATGAAAAAATTGATCCAATTTTCACTATTATTGTACATGTCCATGCGGTTCAAAAACTTTAAGTACTTGCGCACATGTTGCATCAGTGTTATGGTTTCTTGGTTATGCAAGGCACCAGAATAATATAAGATTTCCAACAACACGTTCACTAAATAGCATCGATGATGCAGCAGACCGATTATTTCCAGAAAATATCGATCTCGGTCCCATAGTAGAAAAAAATTAATTGGTATTACCAACTCGTATTTGCACCCAATACTTAACGTTAACGTCTTGGTTCAGTTACGTCAGTCATTTGGTCGTTTATCATTAGTTCAGGCTGTTCTTTTAATTTAATATTTGACTTTTGTTTTCTTATATACCTTACAAAATATCTGAATTTATATATTTAGTGTTTGTAATAAATTCAGTTGTCCTTTGTAATTTCTATTATTGTTATATTTTTCCAAGTTATGAGAACATTAATAACAATGCCAAAAAAGAGAAAAGAGAATTGGGTGTTGTGAAAATTCTACGTACATACGTGCTAAACTTGATACCAAAAAAGACTTGCCAAAAATGTAATGATCTCTTTATATAAATAAGTAAGATATATTGAGATAAATGGAGAAATGGGTGGGTGTAACTCGAAGTGCGGCCACCTCCTCGTGGTGAGTTCTGGGTTGATTTAACATTCAAAACCGGTTTTATTATCTTGTAGCTGCCCTAAACCCCTTGATTTTTAAATCAAGCGAAGAGTTGCACAAAGCTGAATTTTTTTAGTTTTTTAATTTCTCACCCCTAAGGTCCCAACTAAATATTTTATTTTTTCACTAATTTTTATATAGGGTGTAAACCACATAAAACACATTTTTTTCACACTAGCCTAAATTAATGTTTTTTTGTAATTTTTGACCTGCCCTATTATACAAGCAGTGCACTATTCCTACAGGGGCTAACACTTTACGCGGAAAGGAGATCCCAATCTGATATAAATATACAATATAAAGAGGCAATGCTCCAGTCAAAATAAACATTTAATCCGATCATTATTCATTTCCCTAGATCATACTTATACCTACCGTATAATGAACTTTTTTGTAATGCAATAATGTATGGCCCTGTATGTAAACTAATAAGATTTTTTTAATAAACAACTCGCAAGTAAAAAGGCAATTATTTTCTATTTTTTGCCAACAATTTTAGCATTTTGTTGATTTTTTCCTTTTACATATTCAACCGCAATCACCCTGTAAGTAAGATTTTTTTTTGTCCTAGAAAATAGTACAAGGGGTATATTCCTAATCTAAAACAGTATATCAAAATATTTAATATAAGATATTCTCTTGAAAATATCTATTTTGTCAGTATATATTTATTGTTTAAAATTCATATATTTCGTACGTATTAAGTTATATTTAGAAAACTAGTCATAGGATCTAATTTTACTAATAAGAATTTTGAACGAGTACATTGAGTACTATACGATATCAAATATTGAGAGTCTTCTTCGGTAATTTAGCTATTTTTGTTCGGTGGGAATACCTACTTTGACCAAAAAAGATTTGCCGAATCATTACAATATTTAAATTAAAGTAGTTAAGTATGTATTTTGACTACACGGAATGAGCCAAAAACTTCCAAAAATATTTAAGGGTTTAAGTGTAAGGGGTTAAAGAAAAGGTCCTTTATTTCTCACAAGTCAATTTAATTGGCGACCGGTTTCGAAGCTGTCACTTCATCATCAGGCACACCTAAATGGAATGTCAAGGAGTCAGTTGTAATAAAAAACAATTATAAAAGCATGAACGGACTTTACTATAACAAAATAACAGAAAAAACACAAAAGAAAGTTAAACCATAACCTTGACTCACCTTGACTATTTCCATAAAGGAAGCGCTACATAAAGTTTAACAAAACGAATTAAAAAAGTCATATATAATACAATAGTATTTTTTAAAAAATATTTTAGGTTAGGTTAAACCGCGAGATGTCTGTTTGAATAAATTAATTAAAACACATGTAAGACAATTATTAACTAAACAACACAAAATAGTTTTACAAGCACAAACAGTTTAAAAAATTTTTTAAGTATATAACGCTACCCTCACTCCAAATATTTAAGGGTGATTTATGGTGTCCATTTTAAAGAATTAGGGATTTCTAACTTCAAAATCTAGTCGTAGGATACGATTGGGCCCAAGGACACTTTTGATGGGGACATCAAGTTATTTAAAATATCGAAAATTCAGGCATTTTGACGGTACTCCTGTTTACATTAGAAAAGTGCGTGGTCCTTTCTCGTTGATTAAGCATAACTTTAGTAAAATATGCAAAATGCAAAGTGAAAACTTGCAAAGTAGTTTTATGAAATAGGCCCCAGGTCATATTTTAGAGCAGATCCGTTACGTATTTTAGACACCAACTAGCGTTCAACATTGTTTAATAAAATATTTTTTTCAAAACTATTTTTTGTAAATTCACTAGCTGTTTTTGCTACTGAAGGTCGGGTCAAAGCATTGGACGTCAAAGGAGTAATGCTAATTCATGCTCAAATTCCGGTATGTCAGTCTAATAATAAATTGACAAATGGAATTGCTAATATTAAACCAATAAAAGATGAAAAAATGGAAGTTAAAATGTCAAACAAGAAGTGAATTAGAAATTTTGTCAGTTCAACTCAGGTCGGAATAAAGTTTATAATTTTTACACAGACATCATCGCGAAAATATTCAAAACGGATTCAGGTGACCCTAAAACGTAAAAATCCGTCGAAAACTAGAGGTTGAAAAATATTATGATTCCTATACTTTCCTTATCTGTATACAGATAGGAAAGTAAAAAGGGAAATGCGAAAAGAAGAAGAAATGGGTGGAGACAAAGGTTAAAAACGTGGTAACGACTAAAGGACAGCGGTTTTTATTCATTTATTATTTAACATCGGCCTTTTCTAACTATAGTCTATTTTTATGTATGAGAGAGTATTAAAATAATGAAGCGTTCGTAATCCATAGGCATACCACTTCTTTTAGTAGACAGTTAAAATATTTTTTGAAGTTATTCCTCGAGTATACACAAGGTATACACAAGGTATGTTAAGAACATTGTGTCAAACGGGTTATGTAGGTATAAGGGTTTAACTTTGACTTTTAAACAACGTTACGTTCATAAATAATAATTTTAATATAAAAACTACTTCCTACCTACAAATCCAAATCAGAATCGAAATCAGAAGATGAACTGTTGCAACCAATATTTACAATGAATGGCTCGATAATTTCATCAGTAATATTGTCCAATTTTCACAATTTCTCTTCTTCTTTAATCGTATGATTTACTGCCTTTTTCCAGTTTTCAGGCTTCACATTATTTACAGCCTCCAAAAACAACTGTTTAACATCACTCATTTTAAAAGAATTATTTTTTCTTAAAACTTCTCCCTTTATCTGTGCCCATATCAGTTCAATCGGATTTACGTCGCAATGATATGGTGGTGATCTAACCACCGTCATCCCACGATTTCATATTTTTTAAATTTCTCTTTATGAAGGGAACACAAATGATACAGTTCTTTTCTCACAGAACCGGGATGGACCTTAATTTTCTTTGAATTTAGCCAATTCTGTAAATCTTTTTTTAACCTCTTGGTTGTGGGCATTTTTTCTATAAGTCTCGAGTGTTAATTTGTATTATTCAATACTATTATACAGTTCTCTGAGGAAGAAGATCTATAATTTGTTCGAACCACTCTTTAAAGACATCAGCATTCATGTCCTCATGGTAGTCACCGGTACGTGTAGATTCAAAAGTCAATAAACGACCTTTAACAAAACCGTTTGAACTGCCGATGTGTACTATTATTAGTCTGCGCCCCTTTCCTGATGGTGGATTTAAACCAGTGGATAAATTATTTAAAAGAGCTTGTCTTCGACTTGTAACAGTTTCATCTTACCAAAATTTATTTGGCTTATGTCCCTCGTTGATCCATATTTTATGTAAATAAAATATATTTCTTCTTTGGTTTCTCATTTCTTTTATAGTCCTTAGGTAATTTCTTCTCCATACTACAATACCGCTTCTTTTTATTAAAATAGACTTTCTGGAATGCTTTTTCCATAGAAAACCTATTTCTTTTAAAAGTTTCCATAGTGTGCTTCGACTCATTTCAGGGTAATCCTTATCATCTCGAACCGTGGCAAGAACGTTGTCTACTGTCGGAAATTCTTTTCTAAAGAAGAACGCATGCGCTCTCCTTCGAAGTCTTTCTTTCAAAAGATTTTCTAATTAAAATTTTGGTTTTCGTGAAGCTTTACGTGCTGTTTGAAACTTGCCACATTTCTCTTCTTTAACAACTCTGTAAATCGTATATTTCCCAACACCAAGCGTACTACTAATTCCACTGTGTCATCAACACTTTTACATAAATGTTTGTCTGTAAATGATTTAAAACAATTAAATATTAATGTTTTTTCATTAACTGTTAAAGGACCGATTTTTTGTCGTTTACGCGGCCCTTCCAAATTTTCCATGATCACACTAGAATTCACACTGCACCTTGCAAGTTGCAACTAAACGACATTTAGTAAACTGTCAAGAATACACAACTTGGACCTCCTTACTAAATGGAAAACCTATAATCGCATTTTCAATGAAATTTGTTGAGAAGTTATTTATCTACTTATAATTCGATTACTGTAAGAAATTCTTGGAATTAAAATAAAACAAAATTGGCAAATAGGTACTTATTGAAAATAATCTTAAGATACGGCTATGTAATCTTTAATACATAGGGCTTTTGGCCTGTCCAAACCTTTTTCTATTGTTCTGTACATCTTATGTTTATAAAGGACCAATAAAAGACCCAAAACTTGTAATAGCTCAGGTACATTTATTACAATTTTAGGAAATATTTAGATTATTCTGTAAAAATATTTAAAATGACCGTACTAAGTTTTGCATTAGAAATTCTGTTTTATTACTCTCTCATACATAAAAATAGACTATAAAAGGTTTAATGTTTATCATTCATTTAAAATTATAAAGTGGCAAAAAAATAAAAGCCATATTGTATCAAGGTTGTTATGTTAGACAGATACTTTTAAAACTAAGTACTCTGTTACAAATAAGGTTACTGATAAATAATCAAAATTTATCGAATGAAACACTAAAAAGGGGTTGGAACTGGGTCATTTACATTGTACTTACTAAATAATTTAATTTTTTTTTATATATACTTTAGGAACAAAGGGTTCGTAGAAACGTTGCTCTAAAATACACAGACAGTATAAATAAATAATTATGTAGGTATCTGCTTCAAAAAATCCAACTTA
>OV651827.1:8164804-8229804 GCA_927349885.1 Psylliodes chrysocephalus | reverse complement strand
CAATATTTACTAATTTAGGTAAATTTTTACAACATTAATTAAATTAATAAAGTAATTGTTTTAATAACAACTAATTAAATTCAGGGCCCGTGAAAATTTTCCCATAATTAGGCATATATAATGTCAGTAAAATTTTCCCATGGGAATTCAGTTTTCGTATTCTCAACACAAGCGGTGGAATATTTTCCAATGAGAAGTATGGGAAAATATTCCCCTGCTTACGAGCATTGGAAATTGTGTTTTCCAATGGGAATTGTCCTAGAGTTTGCGCATTAAAGTCAAAAATTTGACGAAGAACTAACACATAACCAAAGATTTTCGGATATATTGGATTTTTGGTAAAAACATTTTTTTGGCGTATTTATAGATTTTTACTTGTTTGTATTTATTATTTAAGTTGATTGATATTATTTTATTTATATAGGTATATTATTTTTACTTTTCTTTCACTAAGAAACTGTACGAACTAATTTTTTTAAATTAGTTAGCAATTGTGGGAGCTGCTAAGGTACTGGTAAATAATACAAATTGAATAATGAAGTAACCCTTTCGAAAATTTTATTATTTTCGTTAACGAAGGAATTTCTTAGTTTCTCGAAACTTTCGTTGCTCTTCCGTACAAAAGCTACTTTTTCTTTTTTCAACATGTAAAAAGAAAAGCTAATAATTCAATAACTTTTAATTATACAATAGAATATTTTCCCTTGTTCCTCGGTCATGCCAGCGATTGCTCGGCACGACACCTGCTCCGGAGCAGGGGCTCGGCAGGTAACAGATTGAGGTTACCCATAAACCACAACAAATACCGATAATGCCAACAGTAAATTTTAAAATATCTTTAATGTTATTGGTTGTTTCGAAATATTCAGACATACGTGAAACTACTATTTCCATGGGAATGTCTATTCCGACAAGTTCGAGAATTGGATAACCTATTACCATGGGAATATAAGTAGTGGACTCTTTTCCCATGAGAAAATTTTCCAATGAACTCGAGAATCGAGCCCCAGAGGTTTTGAAACAAAAATGTAACATTAAAATCTTTATGTAAAATATTGACAAATAAAAATAGTCGACACTACATATAAAAATAAATATTAACAGTTTCCATCTTATATTACAGCAACTCCGTCGATGCTCAGACCCGTCTATATTCTGCAACCGGAGGCGGTAACAGAGGGAGGCAGAGGACACCGCCGATATGATAGAGGCAGATCCTTTTCACCCCCCAAACCGAATCACAAACAATCGCCTTCGTCATACGTCGGAGCATCAGCTACGCAGCATCTAGCCACCACCCCTAGAAATTTCAAGTACAAGGAGGGTGTGAGAAAGAGCTTTTCGTCTGAACAGTTATTTATTAGGGAGAGGGAACATCATGAGCCGTATTCCTTCTCGTTTTCGAGCAGGTCTTCTACGACATCAACAGGTAACTTTACGTTTATTATTGTTTATTAAGGTGATTACAGCACCCCCTTATAATTTTCGGACAAGGATATCTCAAAAAGTAATTTTTTTTTAATTAAATTTAGGCAAAATGAATTAGGCAATAATATCTAGAATATGCATATTTCCTGAAATAGATGAGTCTTGTGAAGTGGTGGTGTGAGTTTGGATTTAAACCGTATATTTATATTATGTACATCTTGCTTGCTTGTTTGGGGTTCTATGACTGCGGATTTTACATCCATTCGCCTATCTTTATCGTTTTTAGTCCTTATTTTGATTTTACAATGTTTTATTTTTGTGTAATTCCTACTAACTAACATTTGTAATATAAGTAAATTATATTTTTTTCCAATTTTTTTTTAAATCATATTTTTTAAATTCCTTTTTTTTTTTGTTTGATTTTTTTTTTTTTTCCTTTTTTTTTGTTTTTTTTTCTGTTTTTTTCTGTTTTTTTTTTGTTTTTTTTTTGTTTTTTTTTTGTTTGTTTTTTACGCCTAACGGTCTTTTTAGACGATTTGTACAATAGCATGGACGACCACGGTAAGTTTGAAGGGTTTGAACGAAGGTAAAATACAAAGGATTTATAATATAATTTTACATTTACAATTTAACATTAATATTTAACAAATGCGCGAACAACAGTTGATATAGATCGGAATTATCGTTAATTGAAATTAAATAGCTTAAATTAATAGGTTGATGGATGCCTGGAATTTTTAACAATTTATCTAAAAATACATTTATTTCGTTTGTAAAATTTATACAGCCTAGAATTATATGTTGTGTATCGCCAAACTCCCCACAGGAACAATTTGGGTTATCGTTCATATTAATTTTGTTCAAATGAGACGGTACAAGGGAATGGTTAAATCTTAATCTACATATAGATTTTACCATTGCTTTTGTGACTGTGATTTTAGAAAACCAAGGCTTGTCTAAAATATTTGGTTGAATATTTTTGTAATATTGACCCTTTGTATGATTTCTATGTTTATTAATCCATTCTGTTCTATATAGTTTAGCCATAACGGCTTTAATGTCGTCCGCTGTACAAAGGTATTGTGTTATGGTATCTAAGTCCGTAGCATTTTTGGCTAGTTTATCAACTTTTTCATTGGCATCTATTCCACAGTGACCCTTTACCCACGAAAAAACTACTAATTTTCCAACTTGCTTTAAAGCGTCAGTTTTAAGTATTATCTTAGCTTCGATATAATTTATTTTGGACCGCGGTTTTATATTGCTAATCTTTTCCAATGCACTTTTACAGTCACTAAAAATGTCAAATTGAGTATGTTGTATAGTTGTAATATAATTTAGTGCTTCTAGCAATGCTAATAATTCTGCCGTATATATGCTCATCGATGAATTTAGTTTAAACATTTTGCTGTAGTTAGCATTTTCGTCGTAGATTGCACAACCAACGGATTCGCTGCTTTTAGAGGCATCTGTAAAAAAAGAATAATAATTCTTAAATAAGTTGTTAACGTCAGATTTAAAAAGACTGTTTCTTATAATGTTTGGAAAATTTGTATAGTTTCTTAGGTAGTAAGTTTTAATTTTGTCTATTTTGATAAAATCTATTTCGTATATTTTATTTGTTTCTGTCTTGTAAAGGGAGTTTTCATATTCCTGTAGATTTTCATAGCATTTAGCTAAGCATGGAGTTTTCTTCTTTATCCAATATTTGTTACATAAATCTGCTATGAATAATTCGTGTATCTTTGAAATAAGAGTGGATTTTTTTGCATAAATTGTTATTTAAAATCGGCTTGCTAAAATGTTTCTTCTAATGTTCATTGGATATTCACAGCATTCTACCTGTAGATTGTTAATGGGAGTACTTCTTAAGGCTCCAATCGATAGCCTAAGACATTTGTTAGCCACTACATCTATTTTATTAAGATGACACTGAGCAGCATCTGCATATAGAATGGAACCATAATCTATAATTGCTCTGATATATGATCTATACAGTAATAGTGATATGTTTGGGTCCGCTCCCCATTGTGAATGAGAAACAAACCTCAATAGGATTACTCCCTTTTCCGTCTTTTTTACAATGTTTTCTATGTGTTCTTTCCAAAGTAATTTTTTGTCCAAAGTAATCCCCAAGTATTTAATAGAATTTCGAACAGGGAATTGCACTTCATTAAGGGTAATATGTGGCGGAACATGTTTGCGTTTTCTTGTAAAAAAGCAAACCTGCGACTTGGAATTCGAAACTGTTAGTCCATGATTAGATGTCCATTCCAGAATTTGTTTGTAACTTCGCTCAACTTCATTTACGCCTTCCATTATTTCACAATTGTGTCGATAGATGCAAATATCATCTGCAAATTGGATGATCTTGACATTGTTTTGTTCTTTGTCCAAATCATAGGTATATATTAAATATAATAACGGGCTGAGAATTCCACCTTGAGGTAATCCATCCATAGCGACTCGTGGACCTATTTGGTTATTATTAATTGCTAATTATAAATTTCTACCGCTATATAATTTGGTAATCTTCTGTGCAAAACATTCAGGCAGACCTAATTGAAGCATCTTTGATTGTAGTATTCTTAAGTTAACATTATTATAAGCTGACTCTATGTCGATAAATAGGGCTACCACAGACTTATTATTTGTAAATGATAGGTTAATGTCGGTTACCAAATGACTAACACTTTCTATTGTAGAACAGTTTTTTCTAAACCCTAATTGAGTGGATGTGATTTTTTGATTAATTTCTAACCATCTTTCTAATCTTACTTTCACTATTCTTTCTAACGTTTTGCATATACATGAGCTTAAAGATATGCCTCTATATGATTCTGGTGAGTTAGGATTGCGATTTGGTTTTAAAAATGGAATAACTAAATACTCTTTCCAACCCGTAGGTATATCCTCAGTTAACCATATCTGATTTAAATTATTTAATAACGTCTCTTTCCCCGATTTTTCCAAATTAGCCAACATAATATAATGTACGCTGTCCAGTCCTGGAGATGTATTTTTGTTATTTTTCAAACAAGCTTCTAACTCCAACATATTAAATTGTCTTGATAGTGTGTCATCTGAATTTTTACTTTCTGCTATTTTAATTTGTGGAAAGGTACTCGGTGGTGCTAATTTTCTTAAAAACGAATCCACCCATTCGCCTTTCATAATCGGGGAGATAGGCGGTTTAAAAATATTTTAAATCGTTTAACATGATTCCAAATATCTGCTATGGGGGTATTTTTGTTTAGGGATTTACAAAATTCTCTCCATTTTTTTCTTTTGTTATGGAGAACTATTTTTTTTGTTAAAGCTACACATTTATTGTAATTTATATAATTCTGAACATTTGATTGTTGCTTAAACTTTTTTAAAGCGTCTTTTTGGTCTTGTATTGCCTGTTTACATTCATCATTCCTCCAGGGTTTATTAAATTTAGGATTTGTCCCTTTTCTCTTCTCTGGAATGCTCATTTTGCAATAATAATTAAATTCCTCTAAAAAATCTTCATATCTCATATTGTTATCATGTTTTGAAAAATTATTCGTTACAGATGAGAATAGAGACCAATCTGCTAAATTTATATTCCATCTTTTCCTATTCACATTTAGGTTACTATTAACACTACTACTATTTACATTATTTTTTATTTTGATTATGATTTATACTATTATTTGTTTTTATTACAATCGCAAAATGATTTGATCCTAAGGTATCTGTAACAACGTCCCAATCAAAATAAGGACTAATATCATTCGAGCATATAGTAAGGTCTATTGCTGATTTGTTATTGCTTCCTGGTCTATTCAATAATGTCTCTTTACCGTTATTTAAAATTATTAAGTTGCAATCTTCAATAGCTGTCAGTAAATGTCTACCACCTGTATCCACAGTACTACAACCCCAAACAGAATTGTGACAATTAAAGTCTCCACCAACAAGAAACGGCGTTTTTAGGGAATTAAAAAAATGTTTCCATTCATTTGTGGTTATTTTTAAACCTGGTTTATTATAAATAGAATATATATTTACCTTTTTTCCTAATTTCAATTTTATTGTTAAACTTATGCACATTAAATCTTTGATTTTATAAAATGAGGGACTGTTATCAAATGGTATAGATTTTTTTATTAATATGGCTACACCTCCATAGCCGTCGTCCCTGTCTTCTCTAAAAATATTATATCCTGTAAAATTAATAAATACGCGTTCGTTGAGCCACGTTTCTGAAATTAATCCTATGCCTATATTGTTTTCAAAAAGAAATCTTTCTAAATAACCTTTGTTTGATCTAATTGATCTAGCATTCCATTGTAATACTGATATGTTATGATTATCCATTAAGATCTAATATCTGGGAAATATTATTTTTTAATAATTCTAATGTTTGTGAATCAAGTGAATGGTTTGCTTGACTTAAAATAGTAATTATAAAGCTTATGATTAATTGGCACATATTGCTTTCTTTTTTTGTGATGTGTTAACATTTAAATTGTGATATTGTGGTGTGTTACGTATAATTGGTTGTGACTGTATTTTTGGAATTTCTAATATTTGTTTATGCGCCTCTTTTATGGCACTATCGCTATTGGTGGAATCTATACTACCAGTCCTTTTTCTCTTGGTAATTGTATAACGATTGGAAGTTGATTGATTAATTTTGCTGGCAGTAGAGTAAAATTTTGTATATTTTTTATTTGCTTCGAAATATGTTATATTTTCGCTGTTCATAATATTTTTAATGCTTTTTTGTTTCTCAAATTCGGAGCAAGATGCAGCTCTATCAGTAGCACTGTGATTTCCATTACACAACACACATGTTTTGTTAGTTTCTTCACATGTTACTTTATTATGTTCGCCTCCGCATTTTTCGCACCTTTCTTTTCCCCTACACTGAGAACTTACATGACCAAACCTCAAACATTTTAAACACTGCACTAATCTAGGAATATAATGTTCTACATCGTATACTAGTCTTTCGATTACCACTTGAGAAGGAATATTTTGGCCCTTAAATGTAACGACTATTGTTCCGGTTTTTGCGTATGAAGTGGTTCCGTTTTCTGTTACTTTACGATTAATTCTTTTAACATGCAATATTTTAAAATGTATTCCGAATCTGGGTTGGATTAAAGATATTAAATCATTTTCTTCAATATCTTTATCGACCAATTTTATTACACCTTTTTTTTGTAAGAAGAAATTTGGAATATATGCCTCATAATTTTTAATTTTTAATTTTTCAGACTGTAATAATTTATTAGCAGATTCATGTGAATTCAACTCTACCTTTACTTTATTTCTCCCTATAACAGATATTTGTGAAATGTTATTCTCTATTTCTGGTACCGCACCTAAAATTAATCGGGCCGTTCCAATCCTGTGTAGTTTACCTATATTACCGTTTTTATTTTCTATATGTACGATGTACGGTGAACTATCGCTAAATGTATATCGGTTTTTACTTCTTAAATTGATATAATTATTTTAGTTTGATTTATTTACTTCTTTTTCATCATTTAATTTTCCTGTTCTAATATTATCACTAATTTCACTTTTAAAAATATTTAATTTTCAACCATAATTCGGCGTGGAATTTTCTTACCGAATACCACGCGAGGTCAAATTAATATCAGGAAATTTTTTGACCTCTAGTGGTATTACTAGTGATAACTTTTGAAGAAATTAATAGAATTATACGTAAATCCAAAAAAGTGCAAAAGAAGTGAATGATTAATGAGGTCGAAAGCTTTCGAGTAATCAAGAAGAACTAAAATGGTCAACAGATTATTATTACATGCTCTGTAAATATCATCAGTAACTTTAAGTAATACTGTGGTACAGTTAAAGCCACTGCGAAAACCAGACTGACTGAAAGGAAGTAGATCAAAAGTGCATAAATATTTTCTAATTTGTTTGTCTAGAATTTTTTCAAACATTTTGGATATGCAACATAAAACGCTTATGGGTCGTAGGTCAGAAAATGACTCAGATGATGATTTCTTGGGAAGAGGAATGACATATGATTTCTTCCAAAGGTCAGGAAAACAAGCGTTTATTAGAATAAAATATATG
The DNA here is from genome assembly GCA_927349885.1 of Psylliodes chrysocephalus. NCBI lineage: Eukaryota > Metazoa > Arthropoda > Insecta > Coleoptera > Chrysomelidae > Psylliodes > Psylliodes chrysocephalus. The sequence continues at coordinate 8,222,295 of OV651827.1, read as the reverse complement.
AATTATGTAAGGGATAATTAAAGGACAACAATATAATAATATCTTGATATTAATTTTGTCCACACCCACGGATTGTGTTTTTATTGATAACATTTGTTTGTAACATTCCTCATCGGATATATGACTGAATGAAAAATTTCCTTGGTTTAAAATTGTCGTGTTTTGATAAAATTGTAGTAGATCATCATCAGGTACTTTATAAGGAATTAGTAATGTTAATGAAGTATTTATTAATTTCTTGAACATTGCATACATTTTCAGATATATCTGTTACTGGTTTACTGTGTACATCAAGTTTTTTTAATTCCCTCCAGATGTTGTTACGCTTTGATTTAGAAGTTGAAATTTAAGATAAACTTTTTTCTCTAATCTAATAGTTTTGTTGGTTAAATTTCGTAGGTCTTTATAGTAATTATAGTGAGCTACTTGTTGAGTACTTTTAAATTTATTTAGTGCTTCATCACGTAGGGACATCATTAGTTTTAAGTTTGCAGTAAGCCACGGAGCTTGAATGGCAATCGATCTAAAAGTCTGTGACCTTGAAAATTCTAAATATTTTACGCGGGTAAAATGTATCTAATCTAATATAACCTAGCTTTCTGATATTTTCTCTTTTTGATTTAAACATTAATTTGTAATCGAATTATGTTATAGATCTGTATTTTTTAATACAAATCACATATTAAAGGTCTGTGCAGTGAAACACTGCAAAAATCAATTTTCTAGATTATTTTTCTCATGTTACAGCAACCAATGTTCTGATTGGTGACGCCAGACTTGTCAAAAATACTCCAGACCAATAGGGAGGAGGCATCGAGGTCAACATTACTTTAAAAAGCAAACAAACATAAATTTTGTAATAACCACACTAAATTTGTCCTTAAGTGGCATAAAACCTGAATAGTTTTTACTTTTAGATGTAATATTTTTCATGTATCAACAACCAACGTGTTGATTGGTGACCCCAGACTTATCAAAAATACTCCAGACCAATAGGAAGAGGTACCGAACAATCTATATATTTATAGACTATTGAATTTTTCTTTTTCTTACCTTTTTAAAAATATATATTAGTATGCACTTTTTCTCAGAAACACGACAATAATTGACAATTTTCTAATATTAAATGCAAAATTTAATAGTAGGCCATGGATATTGTTTATGACAATAAACAAAACATAAATGTTAAATAGTTGTCTTATCTGTTTTTGGATCGACTTCTGGTTTATACAGTGCTTCTCAAAAGTCTCCTCCCCCCTCTTTTCATTTGAACGGTGATACTTAGACTGATAAAATTTAGAGACTGAAAATGAACTATTGTAAGCTTCTCTACTAGTGGTAACAGGTGACATAATAGACATCGGTGACGTCACCAAGCAACTGAAACCAATAATAATAAATGGGACCTTATTTTAACCATCAAAAACATCGTGAATCTAAAAAAAATAGTATAATTGAATAGGTATCTTTAATACCTTTCAAACGAGGTGTCACTTGATATAAAGTCCCATTTATGTATAGCAGTTTATTTTTGTTCTTTTGGTATTTTTATTTAATTGATATGTAACCCTACAAAAACCTATTATTTTGTTTATATCTTTACTATTAAATATTAACACTGTCCGTATCGATTGCCTGAATCTTCTTATATACGCACCTATGGCCACGCTATTTTATTATTTTAAATAAATAGATTAAAAATAGTATTTTTGTTTTAGGTTCTTCCACAAAAAGTGGTACCTGGTACAAAGAAATGCGATCTGGAATACCAGTCCCAATTTCTTCAGAAACAAAGTTTCGTTTACGTACCAACACTACGACATCCAACACAAGTGCCTCAGGTCCTATCATAGCTCGTAGGTAAGTAAATGATTTAATTTTCGATTAGTGATGTAAAAATAAATTAAATCGCAGCTTTACAAAAAAAAACTACACAGTACTCAATCAATAAATATAAGGTATAAGTTATAAAATGTATGCAATCTTGCAATTTGGGAAAATACACAGAACTAAGTAATGTCTGCTTATAAATTCTTACTTAGGATAAACACTTTCACAATTTACTTAAGAAATTAGTACCGAATATAGTGGCGTTATACCCCATTGTGTTTCTTATATTAATGACGCATGTGATCCTCTGCCTAAAGTGTACAATTTTTAACATCAAATTACAATCGAACCTCAAATGTAAGGTACGAAAACACCGAGGTGTTCGTAAAAATTATCCCATTTTTACTTTCCTATCTGTATACAGATAAGGAAAGTATAGGAATCATGATTTTTTTCGACCTCCAGTTTTCGACGGATTTTTACGTTTTGGGGTCCCCTGAATCCGTTTTGACTATTTTTGGGATGATGTGTGTGTGCGCGCGTGTGTGTGTGTGTGTGTGTGTGTGTGTGTGTGTGTGTGTGTGTGTGTGTGTGTGTGTGTGTGTGTGTGTCTGTGTGTGTGCGTGTGCGTGTGCGTGTGCGTGTGCGTGTGCGTGTGCGTGTGCGTGTGCGTGTGCGTGCGTGCGTGCGTGTGTGTGTGTGCGTACGTGCGTGCGTGTGTGTGTGTGTGTGTGTGTGTGTGTGTGTGTGTGTGTGTGTGTGTGTGTGTGTGTGTGTGTGTGTGTGTATGTGTGTGTATGTGTGTGTATGTGTGGGTTTGTCGGGAAATCACTATGTGGCCATGCGCATAATTCATACTATAGTAGTGTGGCCATCCTGAATTGTGTGGCCATTTTTGGGACCCCACAAGTTAAAAACAGCTTTAATGCATTCTACACGTTATGCTGATTCGAATGGTACCTACTTTAATACATTGACCCCAAAAGTGATGTTATTGGTTGTGCCAAAATGTGTGCTAATCGATGAGATGAGAGCAAACATTGTGTGGACAAAGTAGTTGATCAGCAAGTGCTGCCCTCTTTAACCTTTTTATTCGGCGAACTATTTTACACGGATTATAACCTACCTTACGGGACACGTCCAAATATTTATAAGTTTTGAATACGTTATTTTATTATATGTTACAACGCGGTGTTGCCGCTTCTGTAGTTGCTTGTAACTATTGAATATTGAATAAGTGTCTTGCGTATTTGAATAATGTACGCGTCGGCCCAGACACTTTTATTTATTATACAGGGAACAGAGAGTCGAAAAGACGCTTCTTAAACATCGAACTGTGCACTCGAAGATATACTTTTAAAAAATATGTACTATGTGGGGAATGACCCTTCGGATGCAAATTCAGAGGGCTTCGGTAAATAAGCAATTGCAAAACAGAATAAAAATATATTTTTCGATTATTTGGATTTATCGTAAAAAAACAATTTGTAATGTTTAACTCGCGATTGTGACGCCGTTTTTCAATATGACTTAGACTTAAACATCGGTAAAAAATAACCATCAGGGTTTACATTAATATTTATTTAACCTAATAATTTATATCGATACTATACATTTGTATATACTAAACAAGAATATCGGTAAAGTTTTTTACCCACAATTTCCCTCGATATAGAAATTGTTAAAACAAAGAGCTGATTAGCTGCATTTAAAATGGTCTAGTTACATAAACTAAATGGATGTTTTTTTATTATTTCCGTTCAAGGGAGACCTTTTTCGATTAAATACCGATTCTTTCAACGCCATTTTGAATTTTTAAAAACTTATTTAGGATCTGTTATCTTTGACTCTTAAAATACTCAGCAAACCAATTTTAGTCGAAATTTGTCGTCTTTGCTCCCCCTGTATATAACCATACCGGCATACAAAATTTGAAGTTTTTCTATAAAGCCGTTTTTGAGCTATCGCGCCAACAGACGACAGACAGACAAACCGACCGACGGAATGGGGAAACATGTTTTTCGTAATCTAGGAACCCTGAAACATGAAAATCTGAAATAATCTCGGAGGGTGCCTTTTTCACGATTACAATACTTTCCTTATATCAAGGGCAGTAATAATGATAACAAAAAAATAAATGTACTTCGGAGTAGTTACGTTATAAACTATAATAAGGATAAAAAAAATGTATAAATCCTATATGGGTAACTAAACTAACTTAATTTTAGTTTAAAGAACACCCACCCTCGCAATAACAACCTATTATAAAATCTTTTAAACAACTGTACAATTTCTAGTACATTTTTAAAAGTTTGCATTTGCAGCACACATTTTCGAATTGTACATCGGGACGAACACTTATTGTGGTCAATTTTGGAACGAGAAAATTATTTTCTTTTAAATCTTAACGAAAATCAAAGGGGATGGGAATTTCTGGGTTTATTAAACTATTGCTCTTCAAGACAATCAATTGATACGCAGCTCTTAATATATGCTAATATATGCTAATAATTCTGGCCAGCATTTTCAGGGTAACTTATAAGTGCTTTTAATTCACACGCTGACCTTCGACGAACGATGCGCGATGGAAAAAGGTTGCGGCCGACGCGCATAAGCGTTTCACAAAAAAAAATTGCTTCTCAGAAACCATAACCAATAGACAATTTTTGTTTTTACCAAAAACCACGCAATAAGAAATGTAAAAGAACACCAATTAGGTAGGTCGAATAAAAAAGATACCCGCTTCGGTGTGTTTTCAAAGACCCCACAATGTGGGTAATAGGTTTTGTTCATAGTTTCTTGTTCCGATCGACGGCGATCCTGTTTATAACGGAAAACTGATAGTAGGCTATAATAAAATAAAGCTGATGCGGTATCCCAACTGCAAGTTATAAAAATCAGAAATAGACAATAATTAACTAAATATAATAAAATTGAAACGTGTTAGGTTTCGACTAATTCTGTATTTTAAAAATATTACATGTTTCATTCATTTTCAGGTAAATTAGAATTGATTTATTCTTTTAAATAATACATCACCCCCAGCTGTTACATTATTTAAATAATCTAGTTACCTATATCGTTTTATTATTGAAAATAGAAAAAACCACGACTATAACATTTAGTTATAGGGAATGCTTAACAAAAGTAAAAGTATTTTGTAAGAAGTTTATGAAAATGATGTTTCTTTTTAATTAATCGACATCTTGTAGGTAATCGATGTACTGACAAAGAAAAAAAAAAGTTCAGCTCTTTGAAATGTCGGACATAAAAATTTTAATATTGCAAAATAAATATGTTTTTCTACAACCACATAGTAATTAGCTAATCTACGCACAGAATACAAAACGAAAAAATATGCCGTTGTGTTTAACTGAACTATTATATTTCATAACCATTCTACTTGTAAGAAAACTGCATAATAATGAAATCTGTCAAATCTGTCAAACTAATTGTCATACATTATGCAACTCACATACTTTGATTACTATACGGGGCAAGAGAGAGGTCCGACACGCCCAACATAGGGCGCGGCCATTTTGATTTCTGTGACATAGTTTACAGCTAAAGAATCAGATCGCTCACTCTGCGTCGGCACTTTTGATCTCAATGTTCCAGTTTATACACTGTGCAACTCGGATAATACAATATATGACAACCGCCTATAATAAAACAGCAGTCTTCTGCGTATCCTGAATTTGTATCCCTGGAGTGGATGTTATTTTGGAACTTTCAACTGGTCCGAGTGAGCTAACTGATTCTTTAGCAATAAACTGTGACTTCAAAAATAATATTCACTGACACTGACAGCAGCTAGCAAAATATCAGGTGCGTTTTAATCATCCGCTTCTGCTTCCGGAATTGACAGTTTAGTCGTTTTAACCTGTCAGATTAAAACAAGAAAACCGACAATTCCGAAGCAGAAGCGGATGATTAAAACGCACCTATTAAAAATATTGCGCCAAGATGTAGGCAACACGTAATAAGGGTTCAAAATGGTGGAGTTTTCTATCTTCTTTTAAAAGGCACTCAGAAAGCTGCGCAGTGCGACCATTCTCCGTATAGTAAAAGAAAATCAAAGTATGTGGATACAACTAGACAACTGAAAATTCTCGATTATACGAGACGTATTGCCTGACTTTTTGTTAGGCAATACGTCGAGTTTTGAGAATTTTTTATTGTCGAGTTGTATACAGATTGACTATATCAGGAAATAAAAAAAAGTTATGGGGCAGAATCAAACCCTGGCCCACCGCGTTGAAAACAAAATTTTCGTGCTCAAATTTCGTCTCGTGCGATAATGGCTATCATATCCACCCTTGTTACAGAAACTACTATTGAAACATGTTTTAAAATAAAAAAAAAACATTGGTCTATATCTGCTACCAGGACTAATCAACGACGCCGGGAGTACGCTACCCCTAACTGGGAATTTTGACGAACTCTCTGATGTCGCAACCATCAGAAATAAGTATCGGATTTCGATAGACAATTAGTTGTCAACCTGATTAAGCTAGGCCCCCTTGCCTTGAAGTTAAACATACCTCTCAAATTCAGCTATGTTTGAAATTTCGGACAATAAAATTTTCAAATGACTTATATTTTTACTTTCCTATCTGTATAAAGATAAGGAAAGCATAGGAATCATGATTTTTTTCGATCACCAGTTTTCGACGGATTTTTACGTTTTGAGGTCACCTGAATCCGTTTTGACTATTTTCGGGATGATGTCTGTGTGTGTGTCTGTATCCACCATAACTCATGAACCGATAGAGAGAAAAACACCAAATTTTAAACTTAAGCTTTATTCAGGCGTCCAATGAACTGGTTAGATTTTGGACAAAGTCGGAACATCTGGGGGGGTACTTTATAAGTGGTCATTTTTATATTTTATAGAATATATCTGTTATTTACGTTTGGAGAAAAAAATTCTTTAAATAAAAGTTACTTACAATATTATTATCTATTATTTGTTCTATACAAAATTTTCCTAAAATGGTCCGTATTCAAGAAATTTGACAAAATGTAAAAAAATAATTTTTTAAAAAAATTGTTCAAATAAAAGTTGTTTGTAATATAATTCTCTATAATTTTTATTTTATACATAATTTCTCTAAAATGAACCATATTCGAGATATTTGAGAAAATGTGTAAATTTCTAATTTTGAAGAAAACTCAAAAACGGATAAAGGAAAAAACATTAAATTTTAAACTTAAGTTTTATTTCGGCCTGAGGTAAAATGATTAGATCTTGGACGAAAGCGGAACATCTGGGGAGGTACTTTATGGGGGCCGTTTTTATATTTTATGGAATGTATCTGTTATTTACGTTTGGAGAAGAAAATTTTTTAAATAAAAGTTACTTTTAATATTATTTTCTATGATTTTTATTTTATGCAAACTTTTTCTAAAATGGTCCGTATTCGAGAAATTAAAAGATGTTTGTCATATCGATCTCTATAATTTTTGTTTTTTTTTGACATGATTTCTCTAAAATGGACCATAATGGAAAAATTGGAGGAAAATTATAAAATTTAAATTTTTCGGAATTTTCGAGTTAGATGTATGTGGAAAATGTATATATTAAGTTAACCTCTAAATATTTACAGAGGTGCTTCAATAGGTTGTACAAAATAACCGAAAAAAGCCCGTAATTTCTAGATAGGAAAGTCATGTGTTGGACACATACATACTAATTGAAAATTTGAAGGAAGCATAAATATACGCATAAGTTCTTATACATTCGTTCACTGTATATGAATAATCTTTAAAGATGAATTCTTGTAATTAATACCACAAGATGGTTTTGATGAATCTCATTTTAGAAATAATTTTGTAAAGTATACTACCACATGTTGTTAGTCAGTCTCTTTATTTCGCATCTGCATTTGCATTTATATTTATACTATCACAGATTTATCAATATAAAATAACAATTAGCAATATTTTATATTTAAAGGTAGATTAGAAAAATATTATTATTTGAATTTCGATCCCATTTCAATGTTTTGAAATGATTTTAAAATAACAATTCAGCATTTTTGTTATTACGATATACAATGAACTTGAAATGAAATTGGAATAGTTTATAGTACCTGCATATGAAAATAAACATTTTAATTAAATAGAATTTATTTCATATACAGGATGTTAATTTAGTATGTGAATATAACGAAAAATGTTCAAATCTGAACATACTGGCGACTCTTATCTTGATTCTTGAGGATTTTCGTTCCTGACACACGCTATTCTTTAAAGTTCGATCATCTTTGCGTGGTTTGGTGATGCTGGTTTACCAGGGTGGAGATGGTGTAGATCTTTTTGTAATGAACCCATAGAACTATTAGTGTAGGTAACACAATAACGGCTGTGATGGCATTCGATATATATCTTGAACTGCATTTTCTTCGGAAATTTTGAAATTTAAGTTATCCGTCTAAAGCGTTGATGCTTCTTGAATTTGAATATGAAGAACTTCAATCGGGCAGAAGTCCCTTGAATGTATAGTTGTCGAATTTACTTGATACGAGCTTCAATTTGTTATTAAAGCATTGGTGCTTCTGGGGTTTTAGTATGGAGAACTGCAATTGAACGGAAGTTCTTTGGTTATTTAAAGCGTTTAATGTTTCTTGGGTTTGAGTATTAAGAACTTAAATGCAACAGAAGTATCTTGGTTGTATGGTAGTCGAATTCGCTTGACACAATTTTCGATTTGGTTTTAAAGCGTTGCTTCTTGGATTTTGGCTTGGATTTGGTCGAATTTGTGTTATTGAGGTTGGCAGAAGGACTTTATGTTCTTTTTTTATTCATGTTGAAGTTTGCTTCTTCCATAGGTTTTTCAAAATTTTTAAACTTTTGCTCGAAGGACCATGATTAGAGTTCAGAGGTAAATTTTCATAATTGATGGTTTCCATGAATCTCATTTTAGAGGTACTTTTGAAAAGTTTACTACCACATGTTGTTAGTCAATCTCTTTATTTCTCATTTGCATTTATATTTATACTATCACAGATTTAACAATATAAAATAATAATTAGCAATAATTATTATCTAAAAGTAGATTAGAAAAATAATATTATTCGAATTTTGATCACAGTTCAATGTTTTGAAATAATCATTAAAATAACAATTCAGCATTTTTGTTATTACGATTTAAAATGAACTTGAAATGAAATTGGAATAGTTTATAGTACCTGCATATGAAAATAAACATTTTAATTAAACGAAATTTGTTTCATATACAGGATGTTAATTTAGTATGTGAATATTAAGAAAAATGTCCAAATCTAAACAGTATATCTGAGACCATAAACTTCTTACAATGCAATACCATTATACCATTATAATTAAATAAAAAATCAATTCAAATAAATAACAGTAACTCACAATTTAAAAACCCTCTTTTATTGGTATGACATGGAACATAATTATTATTTTTAGATTTTTCTTGAGACCACTAAAAATGGGGGATTGAGTGCGGGTAACCCCCATCGCTCTACTGTATCCGACCTCAACTATCGATTAATTGCGCACTGATGGGACAACCTGTACATGTGTTATTGGCTAACATATTGGCATCGACAGGGCCGCCGAGAGCCAGGTCGGGCCCCAGGACAATTCCCTAGATCGGGCCCCGTGATAAAAAATGTTTAACCAATAAACTGTTCCTCTTATAGGGGAAGGTCGGGCAAAGTGGAATAGTTAACGTTTGATCATTTCCTGTGGTCTTGTGGGTGCACTCAGAAAAATAATCTTATGCGCAATTGTTTTCTATATTATACATGTTTACTATGTATTAGCTAAAAACCGCTGACCTAACGACACCCGGGAGAAAAAAAATTAAAATCGATGAGAGTGCAAATTTCACTTTGCCCGCCATGTTGCGGGCAAAGTGAAATTTTCGTGAGGGCAAAGTGAAATACTATAAAATATATCTAAAACCTCATTTTAATAATAAAAAAATTAAAGTCAAACACATTTATATAACATCACATATTATAAAGAAAATAATAAAATGTTATGGGGTTGCATAAGTACCCAGTTCGGGTACATTAAAAAAACCTCGCCTCAGCCTTTTTGGCTTTTTAATGACCATGTAAATGTCTTCTTCCCCATAAGTCATTATATCTTCTTTGTTAGGCCAACGAAAATATTTTTGACATTTTTCCATGCATTTTACAGTCACTTCTGTGTTCGCACGGTTTATGACCAAACCAGGAAAAAGGTTTCCTTCATAGTTAACTGCAACCCAACTCCCTTCTTCCAAATCCGTAATCGTGCAGCATTTACCTGTGGGGCCAGTTGGAGAGGTTTGGTCATCCAACTCGAAGCTGCTCTCATCGTCCAGGGGTGGATCTATCTCACTACTCTCGCTGTCAGTATCATTCTCGGGAAACAATTGCTTCTTGAGTATCTTTTTTTTCTTTTTCGCCGCTGGTTCCTTTCGTTGCTTGGAAATTTTCAGCTCCTCCATAAAAGGGGTTGAAGTCGCAACTACTGTGGATCCATGACTTCTCTTCCTTTTTGGGGCGCTATCTCCTTGATTAAAAACTCGAGGAATCGGTAGTATTTCCTGGGGAGAAACAATAATAGAACCTTCCGGAATCACATTTGACGGTGTTTGCGGTTTTTCTTGGACGGCACATGTTCTTTGATCTTGACTTGTTCCAGCAGTTGCCTCACGATTAGTTGTTTCAGCTGCATCAAAGGAGCAAAGGAGAAAATTCTTTGAAATGGATATATGCCCGTTTTTTTGAAGCCGGAAATCGCCGTTTCCATCGTGGCTGCCTTTAAGTAGGCTTCGCCAAATAGGGCTCCAATTTCATGAATAGTTACGATTTTTCCGGGGTGTTCTCGCAGCCACACTCTTACAGCTTGCTGATAAAATGTGGAAATCGGATACATAAAGGAAACATCAAGCGGTTGTAACCGATGTGTACAATGCGAAGGAGGAACGAGAATATCCACAAAACTTACTTTGGCTACAGTCAGCATGTCAATATTTTTTATGTGAGTAGAGTGGCCATCTAAAATGAGTAGGACACGGTCTTCAGCTGTTGGCTTTGCAAATTTTAGAAAATGTTGGAACCACTCAGTAAATATATCTGTTTGCATCCAACCTGTTGGATGGGTAAAAATTTTTGTGTTTGGAGGAACACCGTTTTCAAAAGTCACATTGTGTCGAACCCTTGGAAATACCAAAGCTGGAGGAATATATTCTCCGGCCGCATTGAAGCAAATTTCAGCAGTAACCAGCTGAGGCTGAGGACAGAACTCCCACCTGTTTTTTCCCCTTTTTTGATATAATTTTGGAAGGCTTATTTGGAACTGTTGTAATTCCCGTCTCATCACAATTATATATGCGATTCGGGGGGTATCGGTGATTTTCATATAATTTATCAAGTAGATCGAAAAACTTTTTAACATTAACCTCATTAAAGGCCGAGGCTCTAGCTGCTGAGGTTTTCTGGAAGCCGCAGTGATAATGTTGGAATTCTTTTTAAAAAGCCATTAACCCAATCTTTGCCGGCTACCTGTTTTTCAGTATTAAATGGGTGAGAAATGTTGTTCCTGACAGCCAATTGATATGCGACAGATTTAAGATCTGCTAAGGTTAAACCAAAGTTAAACCATTTGTAAAACGTAGTCAACTAAAATCTTTTCTTGTTCTTCACTAAATACAGAACGATATCTTCCAAATTTTTTATTAACACATTGATCTGCTGGTGCTTTTATTCTCCGGAAGAGCGTCGCAGAAGGAATATTGTGCTGGCGAGCTGCGGCATTAATTGATGTTCCAGCTCTACAAGCCGCTATTGCAGCTTCCATGCTATTTTTCTCCCATGATTGTTGGGTAGTCTTTCTAATATATTTATGCACCATCTTATCTGAAAATAAAAAAGATAGCACTAAGCTTGGTCATATATCATGCGACAACAACAGCCATTTTACATTGCCCTAACTGAGCGGGCAAAGTGAAATATTTCACTTTGCCCGCAACACCTTTATTTCATTTTGCCCGCCTTGCCGCGACCGTCAAAAAACAAATCCACCTTTTTACCAAAACGATAAATAGGGACCGTAAACACTTTAAAATGCTTCTAAATATGTATAATATAAGCTGACAAATAGACAGGAATTAATTACTTACCGTTTTCGTATGGTTCGTTCCAAAAAATGGTACGAATATTACAGTTTTTCACTTAAAAACACTAAAAGTCGTATTATCACATGCGTAACTTGCATTACAACTTTCATATTACATTTATAAGTACCAACTTAAGGAAGCTAGCTTCTTGTAGCAATTTCAAAAAATAATATACCAAAATTTCACTTTGCCCGCCTATTTCACTTTGCCCGACCTTCCCCTACTGAAATAGAATTATAGAATTTTTTATAAACAAAAAACTATTCTCCCTACTTGACTTACTTCTTCCGGGCCCCCATTTAAGCTCGGGCCCCGGGAATTAGTCCCGGCTACCCCCCCCCCCCCCTCTAGTCGGCCCTGGGTATCGATGTATAGGCGAATGTATAAAGAATTTTATGCTGAGATTTTATAAAGGATGTTGTATTTGAAAAAATTGAACTTAAAATTAGTCATATTTAAAACACTCTGTATAGATTAAACTAGTTCTATCACGACTATTCGTTAACTCAGTATCTTATAAGTCTGCATATTAAACAATTTTGAAATCTACCTAAATTGTTATATTTAATTTGGGGTCTGCATCATTCTCTCATTTAAAAAAAAAATAGTTGCTTGGAATTACTGTAATATTTTTTTAAAACATTCTAGTGTTGAATACAGTATTACCAAACCATTCTAAAAATAAAATACAGGGTTTTCTATTTAAATAACATACAATGTTATTTGCCAGGCAAAAACGCAACACCCTGCATATACCCAAAAATATTTTTAAAATTGTAGCGTACTACTAATTATGCAACCAACTCTACATGGTAACAGGAGTTTTGGCCTAGCGGAAAAAGAGAAGCGGAGTTAACCTAAAAGGAATCGTGAGGAGTTCGTTTGGTGTATTATTTTAACAGTTTTACCTTTTTATTTCGTTTAAATAGACTTGCCTGTCTCAGTAACTGCTATTTAATTATTATTGCATGTTATCAATTCGTCATTATTAGCTGTGATCAGTTAAGAGCAAACATGACGGGCGCTCCTCCACCAAAAATCAATTTTACATTTGAGGCAGTTAAAAAAAATTGTAAAAAAAATGGTTCAGGCCAATCGTTGTAAAAATGAACCAAGAATTTCGCTAAACCGCGAAAAACTTATATTTTTAAAGAAAAACAACAAAAATTTCAACTTCTTAATAAATTTAATTTTTTGGCCCTTTACCGGCATTCTATAACAAATATCTTAACTATTTTCTAAATAACTTTTTTTCAAAAAGATTACCAATTTTAAACAGGACCGAAGATTAACATAGTTTTCATTCCGATACTAATTCTATTAAAACAATGATACCAGTGAATATGGCAACGCTGCTAGTCTTTGAAGCCCGTGGTTAAAAGGGTAGCTGCCGTTTAGTTAAATTTGTTAATTCCTGTGTCGAAAAATAGGTAGTTGTTTTTGAAGAGGTGCGAAATTATTGTGATCGTCTTAGTTTGTTGTTGAGGCGTTGTTAGGTTTTTGTTTAATTTAGTTTTTAGTTAATTTATGAAATGAAAAATTCTGAAAGGCAAAAATGCACAGCTGAAAAATTTCTATTTTATTTGTTTGCTGCCAGAGTTAGTAAATCCTAGAAAAATACGACATGTGCCAATTAGGGAAAAGAGATTGTCAATAATTTTGCACGCTTAAAAAAATGTGTAATATACAGGGTGTTTCTAAATACATGCGACAAAATTCAGGAACTGAGTGCTCGTATGAAATTAAGATGGTCTTTTCTATAACAAGATTTCCTCAGCCCACCCCTTTTCGAGATATCACCCTTAAAAAGTGGTGACTAAAATTGAGTTTTTATTTTTTTTCTAAAATTTCAGTAAAGCTAGAAACTTGAAATTATGTAATCGCAAAGGACTAACCACGCGTATTTTTTCAATATTTCTGTTACAATATAGGGGGTGAAATTAGCAACACTTACTTTATTTCATATCAAAACTTTTTTTCGAGATGAACTTTTATGAAATCTTTGATTTATTTAATTTTTTTTATTCTTGAATTTTTTTCCCAAAACCAATAGCTTTAGAGAAAAAAAATTAACACCCTAATTTATTATTATTTTTTTTTTAATAAATTGAGTGGAAAACAGTGTAACGGACTTGTAACTATCGTATCGTACACTCTGTCATTATTCGTTTCTTGCAATAATTTACACCAGTTTACACCAGAAGATAGCATTTAACGAAGTGTTTTAGCCACTAATTTTGGCGAATTTTAAGAAATCATTAACAAGACATTAGAGGCTTAAATTTGGAGATTATATTAAGAATAGTGCTGTCGAGGAATGCATTTATTTTCATTATGATATTTCAAAATTAAAGCCCTTTAAGTTTTTTTTGGGAAACTGGAAGGAATTAAAACATTAAAATATATGCATATTATAGATATTATTGCCTAATTTATTTTGCCAGAATTTAAATATTTTGAGATATTCTTGTACGATAATTATAAGGGGTATGAACACCTTAAGATTGAAAGATAATTAACTTTAATTCATGAGATGCAAAGCATCATAATTGTCGCGTCACAAAAACCACCTGCTGCCAAGAGAAAACTTTGATTCAACAGTATTGTATATTTTGTGTTGTAAAAGAGAAAAAATTAACATTTCGTGTTTTAATAGTTACTTTTTTAATTTAATAATCTATGTGAAAAAAAATTTGTTTAATACAGACTTTAAAAAATTGTTATATTAATATACTTATTTAATTGTACTTATATTTGCTGTTCCTTTAATACAATAAATACAATTTACCTATCTCCAATTCATCACTTTCGGTATCCATATACCTAGGGTCCGATTACAATTAGAAAAACACCGCTATGTCATAACTATTATTTCGAATTTCCAATATACAGGGTGTCCCGAAATTAGACGGTCATATTTTAACAGCGTAATCTACATCCTACAAGTATTAGAAATTAAAAATTAAAAAAACCGAATTCAAAAACGTGCAGATGCCCTCACCCAGAGCTGGGACGAATCCTCGAAAAAATGGATTCGAATCACGGATCCAATGTTCGAATCCTTTTTCAAAAAAAAAAAAAAAAAAGTGATTCCTTTTTTTCGGATCACGGGTACGAATCAGTGTTATACTGTGATAATAATTGTATTTGCTTTCGAAACTAATACTGTTTTATATCTCGGTCCTAAAATATTTAACGCACTTCCGGTGGAATTTAAAAACCTAAATTCGATAGGTCTTTATAGATCTAAATTGCAATAATGGATATTAACTAAACAAGGATAAATATTTTAAGATTTTAATAATTTAAATATAACTAAAATCTAAAATCATTTAGCTAAAAAGAACTTTACTTATTTGCAATTATCCAATTATTTATGTATATGATAATTATTTATAAAATATTCAATGCTGTAGCTAGTTTGTATCTATAATAA
Source organism: Psylliodes chrysocephalus (assembly GCA_927349885.1). Classification (NCBI taxonomy): domain Eukaryota; kingdom Metazoa; phylum Arthropoda; class Insecta; order Coleoptera; family Chrysomelidae; genus Psylliodes; species Psylliodes chrysocephalus. The sequence continues at coordinate 8,206,882 of OV651827.1, read as the reverse complement.
ATAAAAAAAACAAGTATTAGAAATTAAAAATTTAAAAAAACCGACGAAACATTATTTTAATCGAGTTACAATAAGGAATTTTAAAAATGTTTTCGACAAGATCATTGTAACTGGTTGTTACAATATTATTTCAACAAATATATTTATTTCTTCCTATCCTATCCTTAAATTTTAAAGTTAATATGTGCAGTAATACATTATTATATGCTAAAGGAATTTGCTGGTCCCACAGATCTTAAATATTCTATTTTTGATGATTAACACTTCTGTTTGTTCTTTTGCTTATTTTCGGTTTAAATTTCAGGTTAATATAAAACAGTTTGTCAGAAATAAGACCATGTTGAAAATTAAGAATATGAGGTAGTTCTTTGCATATTTTTGCATACTCTCAAATTTTTGACCAGGAAACTTTGCATTTATTTTTGTCTAAATCCCAATCTGGTATCGATAAATCGATAGATAAAATGTAATGAGCATTTATTGTCACAACAAATTGGGCTAGAAATAATAATTTTGCTATTTCAGAAAATAAGTCGTCAGTCGTTACATTCACTAGAAAACGTTTTAATCTTCCTAATTATGTACAGTTTGAAAACAGTATCTTCCCTTATAAAACTTCTTGGTTTATATTTGGATTACAAATTGAACTGGAAAGTACACATAAATTACATTTTACGAAAGACTGAAAATGCTATGAATATTCTCAAGACTGTAAACGTTAGTGATTGGGGAGCAGATCCAAATATCCCTTTATTATTATTTTAAAATCTAATTAGATCTATCTTGGATTATGGATCAATATTCTATGGCTCTGCATCAAATTCCACAATTCAAAAAATTGAACGAATAAAAAATAAAGCTTTAAGACTATGCATTGGTTATCTGCCTAGCACACCTATCAAGGTTATGGAAGCGGAACTTTGTGAGCCCTCATTAATTTTACGCAGACAATTTTTAGGAATTAAATTTATAGTTCTTTTAGTTGTAAGTGGTAAAACATTGCTAAATAAAATTGTACAATTAACTACCAGCTGCTTAACACATCAATATTGGAAAAAGAAAAAATTGCCATTATTTGTAGAAAGTTTTCTTGATTATTCAAATATATTTACCGGAATTAATCCAAAAGAACACATGTCCTATTTAAAGTTAAATTACGAAGACTATTTAGTACCGTTCAGTTGTCATTTCAGTAAGATTCAAGTAACTGACGCCCTGACAAAAATTGATCATTTATTATATGTTGAAAATTACTGGGAAAATTACCAAAAGCTATACACAGATGGTTCAAAAAAAGACGGAAAAGTTGCCTATGCTACAGTTCATCAAATTTCTAGAGGCTTTCGACGGCTAGACAGAGAAAGCACTACTGAGAGGCATCGGTTGGCGGGGCCGACGGATTTACGCAATGAAAGTACACTCTGCGCATCAAGTATTTCACTATTTTATTCAGACGTAAATGTCAGATGTAAATTTCGCTAAAACATTTCTTTTATTTTCGTTTGTGTTTTTTGCTCATTACAGTTTAATAGAACCTAAGTATGGAGTTTAATAGCAAATTAAGAGGCCGCGTGATTAACAGTCAATCTCGCGAAATAATAGCCAATGTTATAGAGTTTATCAGAAGAGAAGGAAACTTTCACCTTCAGTACCATGTAAAAATGTAAATGATCGTGTTGCTGCAGCCACAGGAGTATCTAAAAACACTGTCGTCCGCATTTCTGGAGAGAAAAAAAGAATCGATAACCGTGAGATATCGGAATTTTCATCACCAAGAAAAACCATTAAAAAACCAAAAACAGTTAATGATATAGATAAAGCTGACAAAGGTATTTTAAAAAGAATTATTCTGTTCATGTTAATCTCAGAAAATATTGTTCCAACATTAAAAACAATTCTGACTAAATTTAGAGAAGCTACAGGGTACAAAGGAAGCTATGAAAGTTTAAGAAAAATAATAAAGTCGCTAGGATTTCGTTGGCGGAAAACAAAAACAAACAGAAAAATATTAATGGAAAGGTTTGATATTCAAAAGCTACGTTTAGACTATCTGATTCGTTTAAAAAGTTATCGAGCAGAGGGCCGTCCAATTGTCTACTTATATGAAACATACATTCATGCCTCCCACACACACCAGAAAGCTTGGAGTGATAATTAAAATGAGGGATTAAAGAAACCAATTAATTAAGGTGATAGACTAATTATTGTCCATGCAGGAGGTGAAATGGGCTTTATTCCGAATGCCCGGTTAATTTTCAAATCTGGAACCAAAAGTGGAGACTACCACGATGAAATGAATTTTAATAATTTTTCTAAATGGTTGAAAGAAAAGCTGTTTCCGAACCTCCCTCCAAGAAGCGTCATTATTGTTGATAATGCTCCTTATCATAATGTCCAGGTAAGTAAAGCACCAACGTCAACTTCTAAAAAAGCTGACATGCAGGATTGGTTAAGGAATCATAATATTGCTTACGAAGAGGATATGCTCAAAACGCAATTATACAGTTTAGTGCTATTGCATAAGTCACGATTTAAGAGGTATGCAATTGAAGAAATGATAAATGAACATGGTTTTAATTGTTTGCGTTTGCCACCGTATCATCCCGATCTTAATCCGATCGAATTAGTGTGGGCATCATTGAAACAATATGTGGCTAGTAACAACACTACATTTAAGAGGCAAGACGTACAACTGTTGTGTGAAGACTTTTTTGATACGTTTTCTAAAGAGGAGTGCAATCTCGTTGTAATAATGCTAAAATGTGGGAATCTAAATTTTATGACAGAGAAGTTACTTTGGATGAGGCAACTGATAGATTTATAATTAACTTAAACATTGACAGTGAGACTGATTTTGAATCTGATATGGAAACTAAAGAAAGTTTTTTGGAAGACCATTAAAATTATATCTGTACCTAAGATCAAAAAAGTATTATCTATTTTTACAACGAAGATGCACAAGAATCAAATTTTATTTTTTTATTATTAGATAGCTATTTTTGTTTCTGAGTTGTGTTCATTTACAGGCTCAATTTTTTTCCGTTTCTCCATTTTGATTTTATATGGGGTTTCAAGTTGTTTTTGACTTATTTCGACGTAAATCACAACAACACACTTTTTTAATAAAGCAAACAAGTGTTAAGAGGTATATGTACGTGTAAACTACAATTACAAAAAATTGATATGAAACCCATGAAACCACCAACAAAAATGTAAAGCTAGCTTCCGTACTAGAACATGGTGCCATTCGTCGAGATAATTTATCGTTTTGTTTAATAGATCAAGAAATGTAAATATTCCCCTTTTATTTTTTATAAAATTATAAGAGAAATAATTTTTTTTCTAAATAGTATAGTTTATTATTTTGTAGAAAAATAAAATTTCGAAAATTTTAGTAATGTTTCAGAAACAACCGTTATTAATAATAGGTACCATTTTCCTTAATAAGGTAGAAATAAAATATAAACTATTTCCACGATTTACAAAGGCCTACAAAAAAATTATAGGTATTTTCCGATATCCTATAAAATTTATATTTTCTGACTCAATTTCAAAAGGTTGAAGGAATTCCAAAACACCTTTTATGGCATAATAATTATTTTCAATTCTACATACTATCTTTAGCTGCTTTTAAAAACGTTCTAAGAAAGTCGAATCAGACCAATTTAATCCCTAAACTATTCCACACTTTTAAAATTTAATTACCTAAAAATATTAAAAACTATTTAAAATAACTTGTTTAGCAGACTGTACAATAGCTATCTTAGTCACACGTAGCGCGTTCTCTGTCTGGGCGTCGAACACCTCTAGAAATTTGATGAACTGTATATATTATCCACAAAAAGCTATTAAAATTCAAAATAGATTACCCGATTTAATGACAATTTATACAGCAGAACTTATAGCAGTTAAAGAGGCTTTCAAAATATGTATAAAACAAAAAGAAATAGATTATATAATTTTTACGGACTGCAAAAGGATTGTTTAAAAATTAAGAGATATTACAATTAACAACGAAATAAATTATATTATCTATGAAATTATTGCTCTAAATAGTGAGGCAAGAAAAAAGGGAAAAAATATAACGTTATGTTGGATAAAGTCACATATTGGAATTAAAAATAACGAAATTGTAGATGATTTGGCAAATAAAGGAACTGATGATAATATCATCATAAATTCATATCAAGTCCCAAGAGGCGATTTAAATTGCTATATTAAATTATTTGAAATAAGTAAGTGGCAAGACAATTATAACTGTTCAGACAAAGGTCAATTTTTTAAAAACATTCAAAGCAAGATACCCTCCATACCATGGTTTAGCAAATTCAGCAACAGAAGTTTTATTAGAATGACTTGTAGAATTAGAAGTAATCATTGCCTGACTCGAAATTATAAAAGAAGAATGGGATTGACAGACAATGATAAATTCTTCTGCGGCGAGGTAGCCGATTTACAACATTTACTTTTAGAATGTATTTTAAATGATATTCACATATCAAATCTATATACCAAACTTATTCAACATAATGTCCAACTACCTATTAATTTGTCACACCTTCTCGCCCTCAAGAATTTCGATGTATACAAAATTATTTATAATCATGTAAACTCCTTAAATTTAAAGCTCTGACGAAAATAAATAAAATATGTACAAAAATAAAAAATCTGATGTGTCCAACACATGACTTTCCTATCTAGTTACTACAGGCTTTTTCCGTTTATTGTGTACAACCTATTGCAGCATCTCTATAAATGTTTAGAGGATAAACTAAATATATACATTGTCCACAAACATCTACCGCGAAACATTTTTCTATAGATATTCATTGGAAATGAAAATACTGAAAAATTTAAATTTAGCACTTTTCCTACAATTTTTCCATTACGGTCCATTTAAAAAAAATCATGTATGAACAAATATTATAGAGATCGATATCGCAAACAACTTTTATTTCAACAATTTTCATAAAAATCAGAATTTTGCACATTTTGTCAAATTTCTCGAATACGGACCATTTCAGGAAATTTTTACATATGGCAAAAATTATAGATAATAATATTAGAAGTAACTTTTATTTGAACAATTTTCCTCTCCAAACATAAATAACAGATATATTCCATAAAATATAAAAACGGCCTCCCATAAAGTACCCCCCAGATGTTCCGACTTTGTCCAAAATCAAATAATTTCACGTCAGGCCGAAATAAAACTTAAGTTTAAAATTTATTGATTTTTTCTTTATCCGTTTTTGAGTTTTCTTCAAATTTCGAAATTTACCCATTTTCTCAAATATCTCGAATACGGTCCATTTTAGAGAAATTATCTATGGGACAAAAATTATAGAGAATTATATTACAAACAACTTTTGTTTAAACAATTTTTATAAAAAAAAAATATTTTTTTACATTTTGTCAAATTTCTCGAATACGGACCATTTTAGGAAAATTTTGTGAATAACAAAAATTATAGATAATAAAATAAGAAGTAACTTTTATTTAAAAAATTTTCTTCCCCAAACCTAAATAACAGATATATTTCATAAAATATAAAAATGACCACCTATAAAGTACCCCCCCCCCCCCAGATGTTCCGACTCTGCCCAAAATCTAATCAGCTCATTAGACGCTGGAATAAAGCTTAAGTTTGAAATTTGGTGTTTTTCCGTGTATCGGTTCATGAGTTATGCGTTATACAGACACACACACACACACACACAGACACACACACAGACACACACACACATCATCGCGAAAATAGTCAAAACGGATTCAGGGGACCTCAAAACGTAAAAATCCGTCGAAAACTCGAGGTCGAAAAAAATCATGATTCCTATACTTTCCTTATATCTGTATACAGATAGGAAAGTAAAAAATAATATAACAAAACTAAATAAAAAAAAAAAAAAACAAAATTAAAACAAAAAAAAAACAAATTCAAAAAAAAGAAAAACAAAAAAAAAACAGAAACAAAAACAAGTAAAAAACAAAAACAGACGAAAAAATCAAAAACAAGCAAAAACATGAGCTAGAAAAAACCTATTATAGGATTTACTTCTTAATAATGTATTTAGAGAAATTTGTATTTTTCAAATAAAATGTGAACTGTGAAATATTGTAAGGATAGAACTTAAAATTGAATTAACACAAAATAAACTTTATTAAAATTAATTAAAGATTGACTGGCCAGTTGGTTTTGAAACCAGTGCCAAACAGAAATACATACACACACCAATCTGGTATCTTTTTTAAACATGACTTACAATCTGAAATATCATTTTGAATTATTTCTTTTAGGTTATAGGGTTTTCCTGTAACTTTGGCACACCTTATTAGGGTATGTTATTTAAATTTTAAATAAACATTATTAAAAATTGATCCAAAAAGGTTCAACTTTTTATCGGCATAAAATATTAAAATTAATTTAAGTATAATTTTGCTACAACTTCTATAAAAAAATAATATTACCGTAATAATTAAAAATCTAGAATGTATCTTTTAACCTCATTCAAAAACAACAGATACCACCATAAAAGAATAATTAGTGGATTGAAAAAGTTATAATTAATAGGTACGTATAATAATATATCAAATTAGTTATTTTTTAAAAACATTTCTCTTATCATAAATGCATTTATTAACTTTTATTGTAATTATATTGACTATCAACTGCGGGCAAATCAATTACCTACGGGCTATAACGGGAATACCTGTACTATACTAATTAACTATGCTATAAAGATATTTATTTTATGTGTTACAATAAATTTAAGAAATTGATAGTTTCTAAGATTTTTTTAAGGACAGATAAATAATAGCATATTTATATATAAATAGGCAAAGATAAATTAGTTCAGTACCATTTTCTCTTCTTTGACAAGGGGGGTAGCCATGTGTGAATTGAGGTAATTTTAAGGTGAAGGGGGAGAAAAAGTCCTTTATATCTCACAAGGAAAGTCAATGTTTAATTATTTAACAAAACATTGAGTGCGACCGGTTTCGAAGTGTCATCACTTCATCTTCAGGCTCGCCTAGTGGAAAGGAGAATATGTGATGTAAGGTGTGTTAACACTTAGAGCAAACGATATATAAAATAGTAAAAAAGAGAAAACTCACCATACTCTCCATCCACTAGGGAATACTACAAAACAAGTTTCATCAAATGTGGGGTGAAATAAATTGTAAAATGAACAAAGTTTACAAGTAATAAAAAGTTAAAAATATTTGAAAAAACAAATATTAGTCAATTGAAATAGTAAAAATTTAAAATATTCAAGACCATACAAAACAAATCACATACATTGAACAGATTAAAAGATAAGGCTTATTTTAAACAACCTTGTTGTTTTTTCAAAAAACTAACATTTTTGAAAGGAGACCTGTCAAGTTAAGGCCTCTACAGGTGGTGGCAAGTATTAACAAAAAAATTCTTGGGTAAACCCATGACAGGGTATAGGTAATAAGATGTAAACCATGAGTAAAGAAATATTTATTATTTATTATATAAGATTTGGGCCATGAACCAATCACCAAGTGTATGTGATGTTGTAGGAAGAAAAAAGAAGAAGATATGACTGGGTTAACTGTTGTGAAGCAACTGAAGAATAAAAGAAGAAAATGACGGATGTGAATATCACACAATCTAACCTAATCTTTAAACATGCTCGTTGGTTTCTTGTGGGAAAAAAATTACTTACTGAAATGTACCCCTTGCAAGAAAATATGTAAATAGAAATAAAGGGGGAGGTTAAAAAGGAAGTTAGAACGATAAATTTAGATTAGTGTTGAGAAAACAGGAGGAGTTTCTGACATTATCTGGGTATTTAAGCAACCAACAGGATTTAATTTTAAATTTCTCTTAATAGCTTCGAAAGCCTCGAGATATTGAGAAATTTAAAATTAAATCCTCTTGGTTGCTTAAATGCCCAGATAATGTCAGAAACTCCTCCAGTTTTCTCAACACTAATCTAAATTTATCGTTCTAACTTCCTTTTTAACCTCCCCCTTTATTTCTACTCACATATTTCCTTGCAAGGGGTACATTTCAGTAAGTAATTTCTTCCCACAAAAAACCAACGTGCATGTTTAAGGACTAGGTTAAGTTGTGTGTTTTCACATTTGTCATTTTCTTCTTTTCTTCTTCTTTTATTTTTCAGTTGCTTCACAACAGTTAACCCAGTCATTTCTTCTTCTTTCTTATTTTATCCTACAACATCACATACACTTGGTGATTGGTTCATGGCCCAAATCTTATATAATAAATAATAAATATTTCTTCACTCATAGTTTACATCTTATTACCTATACCCTGTCATAAGTTTATCCAAGAATTTTTCGTTAGTACTTACCACCACCTGTAGAGGCCTTAACTTGACAGGTCTCCTTTCAAAAATGTTAGATTTTTATAAAAAACAGCAATGTTGCTTAAAATAGGCCTTATCTTTTAATCTGTTTAATGTATGTGATTTGTTTTTGTATAGTCTTAAATATTTTAAAATTTTTAACTGTTTATATCGACTAATATTTGTTTTTCAAATATTTTTAACTTTTTATAACTTGTAACATTGTTTTGTTTTACAATTTATTTCATCCCCCACGTTTTGATGAAACTTGTCTGTAGTATTCCCTAGTGGATGGAGAGTATGGTGAGTTTTTCTATTTTTTACTATTTTATATATTGTGGGCTCAAAGTCAACACACCTTACACCACATATTCTCCTTTCCACTAGGCGATCCTGAAGATGAAGTGATGATACTTCGAAACCGGTCGCACTCAATGTTTTGTTGAATAATTAAACATTGACTTTCCTTGTGAGACATAAAGGACTTTTTCTCCCCCCTTCACCTTAAAAAAAAAACATTAAATTTTAAACCTAAGTTTTATTTCGACCTGAGGTGAACTGATTAGATTTTGGACAGAGTCGAAACATTTGGGGGGGTACTTTATTGGTGGTCATTTTTATATTTTATGGAATATATTCGTTATTTACGTTTGGAGAAGAAAATTCTTCAAATAAAAGTTACTTACAATATTATTATCTATAATTTTTGTTCCATGTCAAATTTTGCTGAAATGGTCCGTATTCGAGAAATTTGACAAAATGTGCAAAATTCTGATTTTTAAGAAAATTGTTAAACTTAAAGTTGTTTGCGATATCGATCTGTATAATTTTTGTTTTTAATTGACTTTTCTAAAATGGACCGTAATGGAAAAATTGGAGGAAAGTGCTAAATTTAAATTTTTCAGTATTTTCGTTTTTAATGAATACCTATAGAAAAATCTGATGTGTCCAACACATGACTTTCCTATCTAGTTATTATAGGCTTTTTCCGGTTATTTTGTACAACCTATTGCAGCACCTCTATAAATGTTTAAAGGATAAACTAAATATATACATTTTCCACATACATTCAACTCGAAACATTTTTCTCTAGATAACGAAAATACAGAAAAATTTAAATTTAGCACTTTTCCTTCAATTTTTCCAATACGGTCCATTTTAGAAAAATCATATAAAAAACAAAAATTATAGAGATCGATATCATAAATAACTTTTGTTTAAACAATTTTCCTAAAAATTTGAATTTTATTACATTTTGTCAAATTTCTCGAATACGGACCATTTAAAAAAATATTGTGTAAAACCAAAATTATAGATAATAATATTGTAAGTAATTTTTATCTGAACAATTTTCTTCTCCAAACATAAATAACAGATATATTCCATAAAATATAAAAACGGCCTCCCATAAAGTACCCCCCCAGATGTTCCGACTTTGTCCAAAATCTAATCATTTCACGTCAGGCCGAAATAAACCTTAAGTTTAAAATTTAATGTTTTTTTCTTTATCCGTTTTTGAGTTTTCTTCAAAGTTCTAAATTTACACATTTTCTCAAATATCTCGAATACGGTCCATTTTAGAGAAATTATGTATAGAATAAAAATTATAGAGAATTATATTACAAACAACTTTTATTTGAACAATTTTTATAAAAAATTATTTTTTTTACATTTTGTCAAATTTCTCGAATACGGACCATTTTAGGAAAATTTTGCATAAAACAAAAATTATAGATAATTATATTAGAAGTAACTTTTATTTGAAGAATTTTCTTCTCTAAACGTAAATAACAGATATATTCCATAAAATATAAAAATGACTACCTATAAAGTACCCCCCCAGATGTTCCGACTCTGCCCAAAATCTGATCAGCTCATTGGACGCTGAAACAAAGCTTAAGTTTAAAATTTGGTGTTTTTCTGTGTATCGGTTCATGAGTTATGCGTTATACAGACACACACACAGACACACAGACACACAGACACACAGACACACACACACACACACACACACACACAGACATCATCGCGAAAATAGTCAAAACGGATTCAGGGGGGGACCTCAAAACGTAAAAATCCGTCAAAAACTCGAGGTCGAAAAAAATCATGATTCCTATACTTTCCTTATATCTGTATACAGATAGGAAAGTAAAAATGATTCGAGGTAAATGTATGTGTAAAATGTATATATTTAGTTTATCCTCTAAACATTTATAGAGATGCTGCAATAGGTTGTACAAAATAACCCGAAAATGCCTATAATAACTAGATAGGAAAGTCATGTGTTGGACACATCAGATTTTTAAATTTTGAATTTTAATATTCTGACTGGTGTCTTCATTCATTCTATATTTTAATGCCGATGTAATTGCAAGTCGCACGCGTAAAATATTTTTCTCCAGCTGTTTTCTTAAATACGGCGAAACATGCTCATTAGTAGTGTGTTTTTGGGTTTCTCTAAAAAAATATGATATATGTATTTACCTTTATAATTCTGATATAGAATAATGTTTAAATACTTACTGCACAGTTCCCTTTTTTAAATAGATTCTGAGCAAATGATTCAAGCATTAAATTTTTCTTATAACAACGATTGGTCCATAAGGTTATTTTTCTATAAGTTTTCCGTGTACAAAACTATCGCCATCTCCTACTAACGCAGTGTATTTTAGTCCATGCATTTCCATACTTGATAAAAACCCGCTAACTATTATATCTGCTTCTATACTCGTCGAGGAGCCTGTCCAATTCTTGTAGCAAACATGATTTTTGACATCGATTCCCGTAATAATCACAGACACAACAATATTTATTACGAATTCCTAAATACAATGTTTTTCCTGTGCAATGTCCAATAATACAACCCTACAAAGTACATTATCATGAATTATATTGATATCTGCTAGAAAATAAAAAAATTACCACTCCAGAAGCCGTATTATAATTAACGTTATATGACCTCTTGGACCATGCTCCATCAGCTACAATATACATAGAATATTTTTATAAACACTCAATTCAAATATGATTAAATCTATTTTTAAAAAATATATTGTAATAACGAGTAGACAAGAAACTAGAACCTTAAAAGAAAACAACCTGTACTGATAAACATTCAAATTCGTAATATTTTGTTTATAACTTATACAAAACCATTTAAATCATCCTATAATCACTTGTATCTTATGTTTATCTAATATACACATTATAATATCCTCGTTTTCTATACTTTTAAAATGGAATCTGTATTTTTTTTATTTTTCTAATTTTGTATAAATATTACAACAAAAAATTGTATATGTATTGAAAGAATAAACATAATTATTAGTATTATAATTTATGAAGCTCGTCTGGTCGCTTATTTTTCTATTAAAGTTTATAGGAAAATATTGAAATGTAAAACTATTTTTTTTAATTACACGATAGTTATTCTTCTATAAGAATTTAATTCTTAAAAAACGGAACTTAAATTTTTAGATAAACTTTTATTTTACGACTTACCCAGCACATGTTTCCTCAAAATTCTGCAATTCAGTTAAAGGCTGAACAGTGTTTTGCAATCTCCGATTTTCATAATAGCTGGAATATAAATTATATTTTACTTTTCAAGAAGAAAATTAAAACTAAATATAGCTTTTATAAATAAAATACTTACGATTTAATTATATTTCGACGACTTTTCCTTTTAGCAGACAACGTTAAATGTCCTTCATCAAAACTTCTTCTACCCATGTTCACTCAAAAGCACTTAAATCGATAAAAATGTTATGTTCTCTTCGTATATAAAAGAAATAACTAATTCGACGCGCGCCTCTGGTAACCCTTCGATCACAATGTGTAGCCAAGATGCAACTAAGAATAAGCGAACAGGTTAAAATAAGCGGTAGCAGCACCTTACGGGTTTTAATACAAAAAGGTGGGAATACTTATCATTTAAATTATAGTTGATATATAAAAAAACAAAATCGGCAAAATTTTGCAGGTTTAGTACAATTTTGAGGAGAAAACTTTTTTCCAAAAAGTCGATTAAATATATACAGGGTGTTATTGAAATACACGTACATATTAAAATGGGGAATAGTATGTAATGACCAAAAACGATTGGCACCAATTTTAACTTCAAATTCTAAAATTTAAATATTGGGGAAGAGTCCCCTTTTCCGACCTACTAGTTTCCATATTTAAAGAAGTAAAATAAATCGAAATTGAACTTACCCATAGAAATTGCACTGTTGCCGTAGCAAAACCAATTAATTCAAAATAAAGTTTATTACAGTAATTGTTCAAAATGCCGTCCATTATTATTTACACACACTTGCAATCGTCTTTCCAAAGAACTTTGAACATTAGAAATTAGTCTTGGATTTTGTCGTAGTTCCTCGGCTACCGCATTAACTTTATTGGTTAATTGTTCAACACTATTAATAGGTTCATTATAAACCAGTTGTTTTATGTGACCCCACAAAAAGAAATCGCATGGATTTAAGTCCGGAGATCTCGGAGGCCACTTAGTAGGTCCATTTCTGCCTATCCACTTTTGAGGAAATCTAATGTTCAAAAACTGCCGTACGTTTAAATAAAAGTGAGGAGGAGCGCCATCTAGTAGGTACCACATCCGTTGCCTTAATTGTAACGGTATCTCTTCTAGGAGTACTGGCAAAATATCTTCTAAAAAGTGGAGATATCCTGGCCCATTTAATCTGTTCGGGAGAACATAAGGCCCGATTAAATACTGATCTATTATGCCAGCCCAAACATTTATTGAAAATTTTCTTTGATGCCCAGTTTCCCTAATGGCGTGAGGATTTTCATCACTCCAAATATGCGTATTGTGCATATTGAACACGCCATCACGAGTGAATGAAGCCTCGTCAGTATACAATAATATTTTTAGAAAATCAGGAATATCAACACATTTTTTAATCATCCATTCACAAAACTCCACTCTTTTCTTCATCACCTGGATATAAGGCCTGGACTTTTTGGATGTGATAAGGATGTAAACCTTGTTCTTTAAGTGTCCGCCACACAACAAATGAGGACACTCCAATTTCAAGACCTAGTCTTCTATTAATTGAGGCCGGTTTTCAACAGCTTCCAATATTTCTTCTTCGGCCGCCAATGTTCTTTGTGTTCTTGTTCTCCCTCGATCTGCATTGACACTCTCAAATTTTCCATGGTCTCTTAGATGCTGAACAGTTGAAATAAACGTACGACAGTTCGGAATTCTCCGATTTGGAAACCGTTCGCGATACAGGATTTGTGCTTGCCGAGAATTTTCTCCAGCTGCCCCATAAACCAGCACTATATCCGTTAGTTCAATATTCGTAAATAGTGGCATCGTAAACAAATATTTAAAAGTAATCGTAACAACACTTTTTACCAACTTGTAAATGACGCGCTCGTGTTAGCCAGATTCGTAAATCAACTAAAATTTTAATAATCTATAGTTTCAAAAATGTATAGTTTAAAAACAATCATTTATCAAATATTCTAGTTTTTTGATAACGAGGGTAGTAAAAACCAGTCTTCGGAAATAGAAATTAATTCGAAAATCTTGGCAACATGGTTATTTCTTACAAGACTAGTTTTCTTATCATCTGACAAAAACTTGCATATTAATTACTGTTGATGTTTAAAATAGGTAAATAAACCTAATTTATATGGGTCATCCTCAACATATCAGTGAAGTACGTTTGTTTTAGAATTAATTTTCAAAAATTAATAACTCCCTTAATAAGGGATATTTTTAAAAAATAATATTTTTCTACATTTAGTGGGGATCTGCGCAATATCCAGTTTTATTATGTACGTGTATTTCAATAACACCCTGTATATATATATATATATAGAAAAAAAAATTTAAGAAGTTTTACAAAAAAATCAAGGACTGTCACGGAAACAATTATTACTTCTGAATTACTATCTGAAATTCCATAAATATCGAATAAAAAATAACAAATCTAGAAGTAATCGCAGTTATGTGTGTGTCCGGTTTCCTCTTAATATTTGTAAAAATTTTTACAGAAGTTATTAGCAGCAATTACGATAATTGTAATAAATTTCTACTTCTACAAACAAATAAAATATACTAAATATTATGGACTTCTTTCCTGTTGTGGCATTTTATGCGACAATTCAATTGCTACAATAATGAATAGTTTTTAACTATAAATTGTAGGAAAATTTTCTACAAAAAGTTAAATATTTTTCTACAAGTCTACTACTACAACATTGTAGTAAAATTTTCTAGTCGCATTTTTTTCCGTGTAGACACACAAACAAGTTTCAAATAAAAGTTATATGGATATGAAAAAAAACATATGTTGAAAGGGGTGAATTCCCTGGGTTTTTATCACTAACACAATAAAATTAACGCCTTAAAATAGGAAAGCTATTTAATATTAAACACTAAACATAATATTTATATTTAAAGGAAAAGTACTGATAGAAAGTAAAACTTCTTGCATTACGCTACTAACAAATACGCTGTCATTATCGCTAATTACTCTTCTGGGTACACCATATCGCAATATCACTTCATCTGTAAGGGTACGGGCACAGTTTTCAGCAGTTGCTTGCTGTAAGGGGAAGAGTTCAGTCCAACATGTACAAGTATCTTCTATCACAAAGAACCAATGATAACCTTCAGGAATTTCTGGCAAAGGGCCAAATAAATCGATGCTTATAACTTCAAACCGCGCAGCCATGATAGGAGTTTGGATTAAACCTGCTGGTTTTACACTACTCGGCTTAAAACGTTGGCATTCTATGCATTGAGAAACGTGCATTGTTATATTAGCTCGCATCCTTGACCAGTAATATCTACTTGCGATTCGTTTATATGTTTGATCCGCACCGTTAGAGTTATGGTATTCTTCTAAAATATCTGGTATCTGGGATTTTGAAACGACTTTCTGTGCATCTTCTTTATCAGCTCCAGGTACATATCTAAATAAAACTCCGTTGTTCATTATGTAACCTCGTTCCAGCCATCGTTTAAGATCAACTTCGTCTTTTTCTAGCCTCTAGAAAGAGCTAATAATTTTCTGCAATTCCTCATCCTATAGGTATAGACGCCGTTTTTCTTCAGCTGATTTCCGGGGCATATCGACTGTAACTAAGTGGACCTCGACATCGGAAATAGGTGGACGAGACAATAGGTCTACGACAACATTGAGCCGTCCTGAGGTGTACTCAATTCGTAGGTCATAAGATTACAGTACTGCCCTACTTCAGAAAAAAGCCGCATGTAAAAAAGTTCTTGTTTTGAATAAAAAGCGTTTATATATGTCCCACATTTTGAGTGTTTTTATTTTGCTTATAGTTTTTAGATAAGTAGAGATATATTTATGATTCCTTAACTAATAATAAAAGGGCAATTTGTATTTTGGTCTAATAACAAAAGTTATTGACAACTTATAAAAATATAATAGATTTTAAATTATTTGAGTAAGAAAACTGTGACATACGGCATTTTGACTAATGAAATTTAAATAGCATTAGTAAAAAAGCCACATGTCAGTCACATATGGTAATTTTCCTTAAGTAATTTAAACAATACTAGCGAAAAAAGTCGCATGTGAAGATTTCACCTATTTGATAGGCATAACAAGTGTAGAGTTTAGACTAACAGTAACAAACATAGTTCAAAAAATCTAAAAATTCAGTAAAATTTTGAGCTTTGGAATAAATTAGAATGATTTCAATGACTGAGTTTGTATTGGGATCGTAAAACACTCCTCAAACCTTATAAAGAAAAAAAATAAGGACAATTAAAATATTTTTTCTCCGATTGGCATTTCTCAATCATCGAAGTAACACTTTTACTGCCCAAGCATTAAAAATCATTTTTATTGCTTAGGCAGTAAAAGTGCTACTTCTATGATCAAGAAATGTTACTGAAATAGACATTTAATGTCAATCGGAGAATAATATATTAATAAAAAATCATAAAATACGATTAGAATAAATTTATAAAAATGTGTGTGAGTTATAACCGTTATACCTACTTAAATCAGGTTTCCATTTTAATTCCATTTTTTTTAAACAGACTTTATAAACAATCGGAGAAAAAATTATATGTTTTACTCAGTAGAGAAACATGATTACTGACATGGCTAGTTTCATTGCATCGGCTTCGCCTCAGCAGTAAATCTGTTACTTATCTGCCTAGTTAAACAAATAATAACTATTAGTAGCCGAAAAAAGTTTTATTGAAGTTCAAATAATAAATGTAAACACAGAAAAATATTGTAGAGTATTAAAACAAATAAAAATTCTCTTATATTTCAATATAAACAAATAAAAATAAATAATAAAAAAATTTACTAAAATTTCAAACTAAAATGTTTAACCTTCATCCTCAATATGCTCTATGAGATTTCGCGAATTATTTTTTACTGCCAAGTCCTTCCAAAACTTTTTTTTGCAAAGTCTTAAGCTTCAGCCAGCATGGATAATTTGGTTTTTGGTATAAAGAAAAGAATTTTGCCGTCACCATTAAATTTTTCTTTATAATATAAATGTGTCTCTCCCCTTTTCTCCGTTATTTCTACCATGCTTTTGAGCAGAGGTTTTACTGAGTTCAATTTTTTAATTTGGTAATCAGAGGTTAAGGTAGGCTATTTTTTGAAGTTTCTAAAACTCATTGCTTTCACAATGGTGTGACTATTTGAACAGTTGCCTACAACTTCGACAAAATCTTGGAAGTCGTATATTTTTGGGGTTTTCTTCATTTCCAGCTCCACGAGGCGATGAAAAGAATCAGCTGACACAAACGAGTGACCAGGCTCAAAATATTTTATTGTAATGGTGTCAGCTGCAATTTTCTCTGAATTGATTGCGTACACTAAGTAGCTTAATAGACGCCAGTTTTTATTTTGGCTGAAACAATTGTCAGCCCAGAGAACAACGTTTTTGCAGTCACGTGAGCTTTCAAGAAATGTCTCATAGGTACTAACTATGTCCTCCTTTTTTCTACCAGAAGTAGCTTCGTGCCAAAGTACAGCAAGTGGTTTATTTTTGCTTGTTAACTTCCCAAGTGGTACAAAGGACTGATTAAAAACAATGAGTCTTGGAGTAAAAGTAACCTGTTTAAACATGTCTAACCGGGGCAGCATGATAAATTTCTGTAAATCAACAGAGCAGTAGACTGTAGTTTCATCATTTAGCTGCTTCGTACAATCTTTTTTGAACTCATCTCGAGATTCTCGTACAAACTTATTATGCTCTTTCCAAGAAATACATCCATCACATGTATTGATTATGTTATCCTTGGTATGGGTCTTGTCATGGAGATCAAAAGCCTCACATTTTTCGCATTGCTCATGACCTAATTTGGTAAATGATATTTTCATATCGTTAGTTACTACAGATCAATAAAATTCGTACGAAATTTGTTTATCTGGAAATTTTTCTAAAAAGTCTTTATACATATTAGTTATAGTTATCTCATTGGGTAGTTATAACTTATTAGGTGCATGTTCTCTTCGATAATGAGATACACTAGGAGAAAAGTACTTTATATGCTGCACAATAATATTCTTATCAATTGGATTTTTTCTTTTCCAAGTTCCTCGATTATCTTTTGGAGGGCTTGACAAATTTCTAAGAATCCTATCATTATGGCACGCATATCCTAGAGTGCCTAGAAAAAAATTCTTGCAGACTTTTTGTTTTTCACCCAAATCGTCTTTTAAATGAAAATTTCGGTGAATATTTTTTTTTAAATCCGTTTCCACCGTATTTGCACGTCTTTTCAATACTGATAGAGTCTCTGTATAATCTAGTAAAAATTGTTTTTGTTGTTTAAAATTTTTTCGCCAATATTTTTCGTTAATTATTAGTCTTCTCTCCTGACTAAATTTCATAAAACATTTGCCTCTGTACTTGGAAACAGGTTTTACTTGATGCAGTTTTAATTTATTGTTATGAAAAAATTTCTTTCGTTCTGTTGGAGAAAACTTATATTTTTTTCTTGATCTTCCTTTTCCTCGTTTTGTAGTAACAAATTCATGTATAGCGAATACTTCTTTTCTGGTAGGTGATAGATTAGTTTCTTCTTCTGCTATGTCTATCCTATTTGTTTCTAGTTTCTTAGATTCCTCATTGATATGTCCAATGTTGTCGAGGTTGTTTAGTTCCCGTATTTGTGTCAAATTCTGTACGTGCAAGGATTGAATTTCTTTCATAACGTTCTGGTTGGTGATGTTATTTGTCTAACATTTTCTACAACTTCACTTGTGAAACTGATTAAATGTTCTTCAATAAAACTGTTTGTAAGAATAGGAACATTATTTTCATCAGTCATTATCAAATTTTCAATATCAAAAGATGAATCCACAGAAATAGCTTCATGGTTTTCAATTGTTGTAAAAGTACTGTCTATAATTAATTATAATATTTCTTAAGCTGCGCAGGTATTCGTGCCGCTTCTTTTAACTTTTAAATCTTTACTTGGCCTTAAATTTTCAATTTCATCAGGAGGGTGCTTTTGAGACTGGCGTTTTCTTAAACTAGTTTCATGTTGCTGATTTCTCCCATTGAAAATTAATGGCGATGTTGATTTTGTCGCTAACATTGCAATTTTTTTTCCTCGGTTCATTTTATCTATAACAAAAAAATGGAAATTCAAAATTCAATGTCACTAACATCTTTGTTTCTCTATAACATAATTTTGATACGATCATTAATCATGTTGCTATCATTATTACTTAAAAAGAAAAATTAATTTACCTTTATTATTAAAGAAATATTTTTAATACGTTAAACTAATCTCTAAAAAAATACAACACGCCACTTCGAAAGACTAAATATTCAACTGACAGTAAATTTGTGTTGTGATAGTTTTGTTGTAACGGTTCGCGCAGGTATTTATGGACACAAGAGAAGAGTGCCGTATGTAATAACATACGGCATTTAGTACTGATATACTGACGAAAATTCACAAGACTACTTAAAAAGAAACCCGGATGTACAATATGAGTATACCAGAAATTGAAATATACTAGTAAATAAAGCCGCATGTGTCTACATACGGCGTTTATAACTTGCATTACTGACCGACAAAGTCTACATGCGGCTCTATTTTGATACATGCGGCATTTTTTACTAGTGAATTAGGCAGAAAAAACAGTTCTACACCAATCAGATAATTTTTAAAATAACTTTTTTTGATATTATTTACTTAAAAATAAAGATAATTTTGATTTTTTCTAGAAAATAAGACCTCATAGTATTCAAATATAACATTAACTCAATTTACTCAAAATCTCGACATGCGGCTTTTTTTCGAAGTAAGGCAGAGTAAAAGACTCTACCAGATGGTAATTTTAGGGTCATTAGCCATTTTAACGGTTGGTGATTACTTTGTATTATAACCGTAGCATCCTCGACGTATCCATATGACAGCGAGTGCTTCTTTGTCCGTTGTATAAAAATTTCATCTAGCAGTTGTTAGAAGGCGACTTGCATATTCGATTGGCCTCTTGTCAGCTCCCTCGCCCTAAAAGAGAACCGCTCTCAGTGCATAGGAACTTGCGTCGGTCCTTAAAATGTACGGTAGTTCCCAGTCCGCTTGTCATAGAATGTGAGCGCTGGTTAACAAACCCTTTAGTTTAACAGAAACAGTTTCATGTATTGCTTCCATTCCCGCTGAGCTCTTTTTTTAGTGAGATTACTCAGAGGCCTGCAAAGTTTTCCATAAACAGGCGAAACCACCAGCAGCTGCTTAACATTTTGTGAAGGTTTCATTGCTACAATAGCAGTCACTTTGGAGGGGTCTGGCTCTATTCCCTCTTTCGTGATAACATGACCAAGGTAGCGTACTGAAGTACATGCAAAAGTACATTTTATCCGGTTTAGCTTCAATCGGAATAAGATTAATCTGTCGAAAAGTCATGAATATGGTCTTCATATGATGATAATAAGATTATTTAATCATCTAGATAAGCAAGAATTAAAATATCTTGTAGTCCAGCCCGGAATCAATCGATTTATCGCTGGAAGGTTGACGGGGCGTTGCGTAAGCCAAAGGGCATACGAATGTAACGAAAAAGTCCATATGTCCTTATAAAAGCTGTCTTGTCTCGATCAGACGGACGAACTGAGATCGGCTGGTATCCTGATTTAAGGTCTAGTGTAGACATAAACTTTGTTCTTTTTGCTGAATGCAGTAGATCATCCATTCGTGGCAGCAGATACCTATCAGCTTCCGTGAAGATTCACATTCTTCAATTATTTCATCTTTTAGAAGGCGGTCTAGTTCTTCAGGATCTTTCTTTTCGGTTCCGACATTCTGTAAGGCGGCACTGATAATGGGAACATCGTCTTTTAATTTTTATTATGTGTTCAGCAAATGGCGTCGCTTTCGGAATTCGGAGAGAAAACTTCATGATATTTGACTATTAGTTCATTAAATTGTTCTCTCTCTCCCTGGTCCAAAGAACTACCTTCGTCTTCGCGAAGGTATAACGGTTCGAATTGTGTACTGGATAACGAAGTGGATGGGATGCATTTTTCTTCGTCTACGAAAGGATAATATGTATTAGGATTCTCCTTGAAATACCAGAGATTGGATGAGACATCTAAAACCATTTGGGAGGTTATAATGAAATCTACTCCCAGTAGAGTTCTGCTGTTAGTATGTTAGATATAAGTTTTATTGGTACTTGTTTCTGTTCAATACCAATGTATACAAAAAAGACCGAGGCGTCTACTAAGTGATCTTTCCCATCAGCCAATGTCATGTTTGGCCACCCCCTAAAATGATTTTAATGTTCCCAAGTAGTGTGAAAATTCGAAAAATAAAAAGAGGAAATTCGATTTTCATATTTATTATGTCCTATTGTGCCTTTCTGACCATTGATCTATTTTTCAAAGTTAAAATTCATCCTAGAACTCCTGTTTTTCTATAATTTACCACCTTTAAATTATTTTAAGTGGTGACCATTAATGTTTTTTTAAAATATTTAGGTTTCTGAGGGTGGTCAAAAAAAGTTAGTGGGTGATATCAAACATGGTCAATAGGTGGTCAAACGTATGCCGCTTCTAAAACTAAAATTTTCGAATTTCGGGGGGCCAGCTTCACAGAGTTCTGATTTTGTAATATTTTTTTTAGTATTTAGGCTCCGCCCTTAAGTTTTTCTACCTACTAAACTACCGTTGCCCCGCAGGCCTTTTAGTTTGTAATATAAATTTTCCTCTTAAGTTGATTCCTTTCCTGCCGTGGCAGATATGAAAATTAAAAATGTTACAGGTAAAAGTAACACAATATTGTCACGTTATGCGTATTCTTAATAAAAATATCACGCTTTACGTGCTTTTTATAAATTGTGACACTATCTGTGTCCCGGAGTTATCAAGCAAAATATATAAGTTCACACCTCAATCATATAAACACAATTTAGCGTTAAAATTGGCTTCGTTGTATTTAACTGTATAAAGGTTTTACTCTTGATGTTAGAACCTAACTTGTCCCTAAAGAAGGGCTGAAGAAAACACACTGATCTCAAAACAAATATAATGTAATGTCAAATTCTTCTTTTTTAAAAAAATCAAATGTCACTCTAACTTTATAACACCAACAGAATATACTCGTGGCCTCTCCAAAGTCTTGGACATCCTGTCAAATTGTTTAAATTTATACTATAAAATTTGTCACAGAACTAATTTAGCATATTCAATTTAACTAATGTCAAATTTAATTATTATTATCCCAACCATAATTGTAACTACGTGTCTTCCATCATATGTCAGTTGTCAAATGTCGTAAATTCTCCACCATTTTCTCATTCAACTTCACCCTTGAATGACGAAGGTGCTAAGTAAAATTCCCTAAGTTTAGAAAAGTTATTAATTAATGATACCCCTTAAGCCTAGGCTTAAGGGTATACACAAACCAAACTCCGTCTACCCCATTTGTACTGGGGATAGGGGGAGTAATGGTATTTTTCTAAAAGTTACATTTTTCACATGGTGCCTTAAGCACACATGTGGAACTTTAAATTTGATATTATCTTTTATAACCACCTTCATTAGATGGAGGCAGGCGAGGTTCAAGATTGAACAATATCCAACCTCGAATGAAGGAGGCAATACGTGCCAATTTATATAATTTTTACAACAATTTTTACAATTTAAAATTTTAATTCAACATATTTAATTTTTTCTGTGGACACATAGTGGTAAGACACCTAGCATTTCTATAAAAACGTTCTGTTATCCTAAATTATTATTGCAGATTGTACCTACCTACATACTCACTTACAAAAAATTTTTTGCCTGATGATGACCTTTTAGGTCGAAAGCGCTTGCAACCCAACCTAATAAATTTATGTGGTCGACAGACTTTGAGCCTTTTACTTCCCTTTAATCTACTTCGGACCACTTTGAGATATGGATAATATTTGGAATTTACAAAAAAAAAAACTTTTAATTTAAACTATAGAAATCCTGAGCTGGAGCTGCTACCGGGAATCTTCTACAAAGGGAGCCTTCTATGGGGAGGATCCTTTCCTGTGGAGAAAGCCCTGCGCGTCCCATCGATATTACCTTTATAACTTCTCCATAGTTTATTATTATGAAACTAATGTTTAATAATTATTAAATAACCAACCTTGCACAAAATTGCAATTTAAAACAAATTGTCGACATAATTAAACAAAGTTTTATGTACAGGCTGTTATTTAAATTATTAATTAAAATTAAAAAAAATATGAATTTATATAAAGCGTGACAATATTAAAGGTAAAAATAAAACAATATTACAGGTAAAAAAAAACAAACAAAAATAGCTCTACTATAGTCTATTTTTATGTATAAGAGAGTATTAAAATAATAAAAACGTTCGTAATCCATAGGCGTATCACTTCTTTTGGTAGACAGTTAAAATATTTTTTGAAGTTATTCCTCGAGTATACACATATTTTCACCTAATTAACCTGCTTATAACTTCTAAACAGCTGAAGGTAAAAAAGTGCAATTTTTTCTAAAATGTTTTATTTTTCCACAAGGTATGTTAAGAACATTGTGTCAAACAGGTTATGTAGGTATATGGGTTTAAACTTTGACTTTTTAACAACGTTACGTTCATAAATAATAATTTTAATATAAAACTACTTCTTACCTACAAATCCAAATCAGAATCGAAATCAGAAGATGAACTGTCGCAACCAATATTTACAATGAGTGGCTCGATCATTTCATCAGTAATATTGTCCAACTTCCACATTTTCTCTTCTTCTTTAATCATATGATTTACTGCCTTTTCCCAGTTTTCAGGCTTCACATTATTTACAGCCCCCAAAAGCAACTGTTTAACATCACTCATTTTAAAACAATTATTTTTTCTTGAAACTTCTCCCTTTATCTGTGCCCATATCAGTTCAATTGGGCTTACTTCGCAATGATATGGTCGTGATCTAACCACCGCCATCCCACGATTTTTTGCAATTTTATCAATTTCATATTTTTTGAATTTCTCTTTATGAAGGGAACACAAATGATACAGTTCTTTTCTCACAGAACCGGGATGGAACTTAATATACTTTGAATTTAGCCAATTCTGTAAATATTTTTTTAACCACTTAGTTGTGGCTATTTTTTCTATAAGTCTCGAGTGATAACTTGCATTATCCATTACTATTATACAGTTCTGAGGAAGAAGATCTATAATTTGTTCGAACCACTCTTTAAAGACATCAGCATTCATGTCCTCATGGTAGTCACCGGTAGGCGTAGATTCAAAAGTCAATAAACCACCTTTAACAAAACCGTTTGAACTACCGATGTGTACTATTATTAGTCTGCGCCCCTTTCCTGATGGTGGATTTAAATCAGTAGATAAATTATTTAAAAAAGCCTGTTTTCGACTTGTAACATTTTCATATTGCCAAAATTTATTTGGTTTATGTCCCTCGTTGATCCATGTTTCATCTAAATAAAATATAATTCTTCTTTGGTTTCTCATTTCTTTTATAGTCCTTAGGTAATTTCTTCTCCATACTACAATATCGCTTCTTTCTATTAAAATAGACTTTCTGGAATGCTTTTCCCATAGAAAACCTATTTCTTTTAAAAGTTTCCATAGTGTGCTTCGACTCATTTCAGGGTAATCCTTATCATCTCGAACCGTGGCAAGAACTTTGTCTACTTTTGGAAATTCTTATCTAAAGAAGAACGCATGCACTTTCCTTCGAAGTCTTTCTTTCAAAAGATTTTCTAATTGAAATTTTGGTTTTCCTGGAGCTTTACGTGCTGTTTGAAACTCGCCACATTTCTCTTCTTTAACAACTCTGTAAATCGTATATTTCCCAACACCAAGCGTACTACTAACTAATTCCACTGTGTCATCAACACTTTTACATAAATCTTTGTCTGTAAATGATTTAAAACAATTAAATATTAATGTTTTTTCATTAACTGTTAAAGGACCGCTTTTTTGTCGTAAAATAAAACAAAATTGGCAAATAGGTACTTATTGAAAATAATCTTAAGATACGGCTATGTAATCTTTAATACACATGGCTTTTGGCCTGTCCAAACCTTTTTCTGTTGTTCTGTACAGCTTATGTTTATAAAGGACCAATAAAAGACCCAAAACTTGTAATATCTCAGGTACATTTATTACAATTTTAGGAAATATTTAGATTATTCTGTAAAAATATTTAATTGTACGTTATTATCTGTTAAGAGGATGCTCAAATTTTAAAATTTTAGGTTGTTTCTTGTCTTGTATGGTGTTAGACTTTGTTTTTTAGACGTTAAATGTATTTTAAAATTTCTGAAGAGTTTTGATATTTATATATTCGGTTTTTTTATATGTATATACTTATACTTTAATTGTTGTTTTAGCTTTACGACTGTGCCATTTGGAATTCATATTTCTGTAGTGTACTTAAGACAATAAATAAATAAATAAATAAATGACCGTACTAAGTTTTGCATTAGAAATGCTGTTTTATTACTCTCTCATACATAAAAATAGACTATACAAATAACAGAAAAAAGAAATAAATGAAAATTAAATATTCTTATCAAACTAAAAATAATTAGTGAAAGAGTATTTCGAATAAATCATTATAATCATCTACTTAAATTTTGTACAGGCAGAGCTCTTAGACTAATAAAAATTGTTAATAATAGAATCCACACGAGAGAAGCTGCGGGCAGAAGCTAATATTTATGATATAAATAATTCCACAGTTCCACGTAATCCACCCCGTAAACCCAATTACTTGTAGCTCAAGCGACGCACCACATCGCTCCCACCACTTTCGGCCTGGCGTCCGATCCACCGCGACGTCGGCCCTAGCGAAGGGTCAGTGCGCCGGTCATCTACTAATCAATGCCCTACACTCGTGTTTTTTACCTCATTTCCATTCGTTATTAGCCAGCCGGTCGCTAGCCTCAGTGCAAATGGGCAACAACAGCAACGTGGCGAATCCGTGGGGACTACGCGAAAGTCCCCGCTTTAGCAGGGTGATCGTAAAGTGCTGTCCTTGTTTGTTTCGGCAAGTCGCTGATTTTCCGTTGTCGGTATTGAAGGAAAATTCGACGCCGGTTTTGACCATAACGTTGCCGCCTGAAGTCGAGGATAAGTAAGTTTTATGTTAACGAATAGTGTAGTAATATTAACATAATGTTATACAGGGTTTTATAAGGAATTATTTAAAAGATTTAAATCATAGGTTCAGGATGTCAAGATACGAGTTTAAACGTTTAAAATATTCTTCCTTATACTTGTATAAAAAAACAATTTTTATTACATTGATTCCATTCCAAAGATTTTTAATTTTTTTTTTTAATTCACGTCTTATCTACATCGTCATTGTGAAACAATACATAACAGACAGCGTCTTCGTCCTGGTCCTGGACGATGTCCCGTTCTAATTCATTTAATGAATAATAGAATATAATAGAATAATTTTTATTAACTATTTTACATAAGTCATTATGTTTATAGCAAGTCATAGGTAGTAACAGAATTTGAACAATATAAATAAAACAAATAAAACAATAATTATTAGAGTACCAGAATTTGAACAATGTAAATAAAAACAATAATTATTAGGTACTTATTGAGGTTAAAATTGTGATGAGGCAGAGTGACAGTGAGATGTCTCATATATACCAAAAATGAGATACATAATACATAATCATTGACAGACAGAGTTGCCAGACGTCCCGCCATAGGAGGGACAGTCCCGCTTTTTGCTAATCTGCCCCGCCTTTTTTTTAATAATTCCAAGTCCCGCTTTTCACGTAAATTGTCCCGGTTTTCCCGCCTTTTCCACTCTCTCGCAGAAGTCGCAGAAAATGCCACACTTTTCCGGCCTCTCAAGCATTTTAGGTCAAACATTTAGTGCTAGCTCTCTATAGTTTTCACACACAATTGTGTGAAGGGGTATTGGAAGATGTTCTATGGCTCCTACCGTATAGAGTATATATAATAATTATGTTTTCTGATGTGTTCTTCTGAAACGTTTATTTAAACAAGGTGTTACTTAATGATAAGTTGTAATTCCAAGGGCGCATTGTTGAAACAATTTCAAGTATAAACGTTTATATAAAAATGTTTCATAAAAGTTTACTTTTCAAGTTACAGTTGTCAAAGTTTAAAAGGAGTAGGTTCTTTATTAATATCTCAAAGATCCACTTTTCAAACACAAAAAATTTGGATCTTTGTATCTAGAGTATCAGACACTGTAAATTGCTACCTACTTTCTGTGCCTAAGCACCGAGGTGGATTTATGTCAATCCAAAGTTGGATGCCGACTAACTACAGTGAAGGAGGGGTGAGTCGTAGTAAAAGTTATGTTCTTCAGTGGGCGCCAGGAGCTTAACCTCACATCCAACAATCCACGTGACAGTTCACTACCAAACTCCAAATAGGAAACTATAGCCTCTCCTCTACAAGGCCATCAAGCGGCTACAAATCGAGAAACTCCAAATATGTTAAAAGTGTACTTTACCATAAAAACAATTGCTCAACCAGATGTTTATAGACAATTGGCAAGTGGGGATAAATAATAAGTTAACTAATAATATATACCCAAGTTTAATAATCTAAATTATTGTGTTGACATGGGGGGTCAACTTCGTTACCACTATGAAATGTATGTATGTAAATTTAACAAATAAACAAATAATTAAATCACTTAGTACCTTAATAACAGATTCCCCAACTATTAACAGTAATCCAGTATCACTGGGAGTAATAATTACAACTATTATACTATTTCAAGCTTAAAAAATCATTAAATGGGACTAGG
Source organism: Psylliodes chrysocephalus (assembly GCA_927349885.1). Taxonomy (NCBI): domain Eukaryota; kingdom Metazoa; phylum Arthropoda; class Insecta; order Coleoptera; family Chrysomelidae; genus Psylliodes; species Psylliodes chrysocephalus. Next base: position 8,179,266 of record OV651827.1, on the reverse strand, counting down.
GGTAATCGTAAAACTATAACACATGAAGTGTGTACTGTATTTATCAAGAAAACAAATGATAGTGTACTAATTACGGACGCTAGGGGTAAAATCAAGTAAAATGCTGTTACTTATTAAAATATTAATTACCCATAATAATATATAACCCACGAAGATCTCTTGGTGAAGTGTTTCGGGTTTAATAAACTGTACTGTGAACCATAAACCCCTAAGCCTCGTTTACATTAGGTTTAGATAAAATATATACTAATAACACCCCCCAATAAAATAGATTAAATAGTAATAAATGATAAAAAATAAAAAAAAGATAGGAAAACTTGCGGTACACGGTGACTTCTTCCAGTAGACGTTGATATCTCTGACTCGTTAGCAGCCTACGAATCAATCAGCTGTCACAAGAAGTGTGGCCCGTCACAAGAAGTGTGTGCCCGTCACAAGAATACTGGCTCGTACCAAGAATACTGCCCGTCACAAGAATACTGCCCGTCACAAGGAGTATCAGCCTGTCACAAGAAGTGTGTGTGCCCGCCACAAGAACCCTAAAGAAAACGTATAAGATAAAACACAGTAATAACTATTTATCCCTGGTTAATAAGAAGTTAAAATTAAATAACCAGGTACCTACATAGCCTTCTCGTGAAGCGAGATCTAGAAATAAACTACTCAACGTTTACTAGTTAATTAAAGTTCGGCTTATCAATTTATGTAGGTAATCTTCAGATTTACAAAGCAAAAAGATAGACGGCTCGTGAAGCGAGTTCTACCCAACAATTACACTTAATAGGTAAATTACACCCTTAGATTTCAAGATACTACCCCTAATAGTCAACCCCAAATACTGAAAATATATACAATGAAAAGAACATAACCTAGGGTTAGGTCTAAGTAAGCATTCTAACTAAAATCAAAGCATAATTTCCCTTTTTTAATCCGCAAAGGGGAACACGATGCACCCACCAGATCAATTGAATGACAAATTTGTGGACGGCTTATTCAGAGAGACTACGTATATATGTGCACATAATCAACACGTGTTTTAAATATATCCTCCTAGGAGCTCCTACAACATGTGGAAACCAAAAAGTACTACCAAATCCACACTGCTGTAACTTTACACAAAAGGTTGCTTCGCAATATCCCAAATGGATTGAAACGACTTCCAATAAATTTCGAAACAATCTTTCAAATTAAAACCTCGTGTCGAACAACCGTATCGAAAAATCCAGAAATGTCACTTAAAATTCCAAAAACCAGTAATACCAACATACCTCAGTGACAGATAGATGTCCCATCAGCGCCCTCTATCACGAAAAAAATTTTTGACAGGAAGGGCTAAAATAAGCAAACAGGCCTCTAAAACGAAATAAACAGCCTAACTAAACTCAAATAGAGGTCCTATCTACCCCCAAACTGATCATATACTCGCACGTAACATCAAAGCGGAAATGCTAAATACAGGGCAGCCACATGCTCCCCAGAGTGTCACAGAATGACCGCTCTGTCCGAATACCGAACCAAAAGTACAGTGGTTAAAAATGCGGGTATAGAAGGACCCATCAAATAATTATTGAAACACGGACAAAACTAGTATATTCTTATTTTTATGAAAAACCGCTATAAGGCCAAATTTAAACGTTACAAAATTAAGAGAATGTTAAGAAATACATTCATAAACTCACAAACGCAGAAGACATTTATGTGAAAAAAACTAGACACACATTTTGTAAGACAGAATAATCAAGCTTTTCTTGTGGGAATAGGTCCTCATTTTCAGGAACAAGTATATAAATCAGATTTTTGGCCGAAAAATATAATTTATTTTAACTTTAAACAAGGTCAGCGATTTCTTAAAGATTCACAAAACCAGAGATCGCATAAGAGTGAAGAAAATTTTTCAAACCTAGCCTTTACTTCAAACCTGATAAAATAGGGACCTCAAGGACTACTATGGAAAACTTCTTTTTGAAATAAAATAATGAATTACTATTTTGCAGTTCCTAACAGTTAAATATAACTCTAATGCATATCAATATACAGGGAGGTTTTGCCAATAAATGCTTTAATCTAAATTTAATTTTACAGAAACAAAATGTAAGTATTCTATGTGTTAGTGAACATTGGCTTGATTCTAATAATTTACAAGCAACCTCAATTGACGATTTTAAGCTAGTATCATATTTTTCACGGATAAATAAAGAAAAAGGTGGTGCTAGTATATTTATGAAAACAAGTATTGCTGCAAATTTTGAATCAATTAATTTACATAGGTGGTGTATAGAAGGCGAATTTGAAGTATGTGGTGGAAAAAATAAAGATCGATTCTAAACTTTTTTTATTTATTATTAGTGTGTATAAGCCACCTTGTACTAAGTTAAACACTTTTATAAATCAGCTAGAGCTCTATTAATTCATAATATTTGTCAAAACGACAATCACTATTTTATCTGTGGTGATATTAACGTAGATTTTTTGATTGAAGGTTTTAATTGACTTATTGAAGGAATTTAATGTTAAACATCATATAAATGTTGCAACGAGAACAACTTGTTTGGATAATTTTTTTTACCAATTTTAATGTAGATAAGGTGGGTGTATATGATACTTTTTTGTCTGATCATAACTACTTATTATGTTCGATTAAACTACCTAATTTTGAAAATAACGAATTTAAATACAGATATAAACGAGATTTAAGTGATCCTAACGCAATAACTTTTATAAATATTTTATCAGTTGAAAATTGGCGTCAAGTATAAACATCTACTAATTTTAATGATACATTTTCTATCTTTTATGAATCATTCCTATACCACTACAATATTGTATTTACGAAAACAAATAAAGCGATAAAACCACAATAATTAAAAAATCAGTTTCCACCTCATATTAAAGAGTTACATAATCTATTATGTGAAATGAACAGGTTAAAGCAAGAAATAAATTCTACATATTTTATAGAACGTTACAATAATTTAAAAAAAGGGTATCAAAAAATAACAAAACAATATTTGAGAAGAAAAACTAATAATCGTATTTTAAAAAGTAATAACGTAATGAAAGAACTTATTGAATCCTATTAAACTTACAAATGATGACAAATTAACACCCTTAGAAAAATTAAATTATATCAATGACTATTTTATTAATGTAAATAAATAAACATCATAAAAGTTTTTTTCTTTTTCCAACAACTCCTAGTGAAATCATCACTATAATAAAAAAAAACTACTTCTAAACCCACTGAAGGTATTGACGAAATAAATGGTAAAATTCTGTTATCGGTTGCTCATTGTATTGCTGAACCCATATCACATTTGATTAATGAATCCGTTGTTTTGGGGTTATTCCCAAATATGAAGGAATCTAAAGGAATTCCTGTTTATAAAAATAAGGGATCTACATCTAATATAGAAAATTATCGTTTAATCTGTATATCTAGTCAAATAACTAAAATATTTCAGCCAGCATACTCTAATAGACTCACTAATTACCTTGAAAGTTTTAATATGTTGCCAGATACTCAAAATGGAATTAGAAAAAATAAGTCAACATCTACTGCAATTGCAGCTTGCCTAGAGTTTATATATCAAGCACTCAATGATAAAAAACATATTTTGGGACTCTTCTATGACCTTAGCCGTGTATTTGATATGGTGGATCATAATCTTTTATTATTGAAGATGAATGGGTTAGGAATACGAGGTAAACCTTATGAATGGATACAGCCTTACTTAATAAATCGAACTCAAGTAACAAATAGTCTAAAATCTGATCCTCTTCCATGTACAATAGGAGTTCCCCAAGGTTCAATTTTGGGCCCACTTCTTTTTATAGTTTTTATAAGTGATATAAGTAATTTTTGTTTAAACTCTCAACAAATAGTTCAATATACCGATGATACCAATATTGTAATGGCAGATGATCGAATTGAACAGGTCACTCAAAGTAGCAACGAGGCATCTCGTGAGTTTAACTAGTATTGTAAAGATAACGGTCTGGCATTAAATGTAACAAAAACAAACTTTATGCAATTTCTACCCAAAAACATATTACCAGATTACGAACCCTACTTGCACGTTGACGGAAAAACTATTCAAAGCGTTGATGACATAAAATTTTTAGGAATAATATGAGATCCCAAATTAAAATGGTAACTTCAAAATTAAGTACTTGTTGTTATATCATCAAAAATTTAAGGGAGGCACTATCTTTTGATACTTTAAAACTATGCTATTTTGGTTTGGTTCATTTAACTCTATAATATAAGTTAATATTTTGGGGTTCTTCACCATACTTTGAAAGAGCTTTTGTATCTCAAAAGAAGGTTCTGAGAGCCATATATAAGGTGACACCAACAATATCATGTAAAGAACTTTTCAAGAAAACGCAAATTTTAACACTACTTTCCCTTTTTATTTTTCAACTAATTTTATACATAAAAGATAATGAGCATATATTTAAGAAAAATAAAGACCTGCACTCATATGATACTAGATTAAAATTTAACATCCATCAACCTTTTTCATGACTACAAATAAGCCAGCATTCACCAAAATATATTGGGATTAAGTGTTACAATAAGTTCAGTAATATGATATTTGAAGATACTACAGGTTATCATCAAATTAGCCGTAATGATTTAAGAAAACATCTTAATGATTTTCTTGTAACTAATGTATTTTATAGTATAGAAGATTTTTTGAACTTTTAAACTAATCTTAACATGAATTGTCTATTATGTATATTTTTTTTTAATGTATTTTACTTAACACTTTTTTGATTAGTCTGATAGGATTTTACATTATGTACCTAGTGTCTTTGTATAGTGTATAATTCTCAAAGATGAATAAATTTTATTTCTATATTGTTGAAATTTGGTAGTGTTCTTCATTGTGATAAGACGCTAAGTTTACACTGACTAGAAGATAATTATAATTTTCAGTCGCGTCGCGATGAGGAGCAGTCTTATGAATAATATTTACAATAAAATGTACGCCACTGACTTTTCAACTTTTATATATTTCTTTTTCGATTAAGCAGCTAAAAATACAACTTTTTTTTATCTTACTTCGTTTTTGAGGAAAAAATAAAAACCAGTTTTATTAAAATTAAGAATAAGATCAAGTTAACTTCGATCGTTAAACTTTTCTACTTGGTTCAAGCATGCGCCCTTGGAATTACGGCCTATCATTAAGTAACACCCTGTTTTATTGGAAAGCGTTTATTTTGTTATTCTAATAAAGAATATTTTGTTTTTGTCCTCATTTTTAAGTTTTGGTTGAATTCCTAACAAAATTAAGCGTGGCTCTAAAAAATTTGTGGCCCTTTTGCTGAAACGACAGTGTCCCGCTTTTTCATTCTGGCAACCCTGTTAACAGAGTAAAAACAATGTCTCAATAAATATTTTTTTAATGTTTTTTTATAAGCATTATTACTTAAATTTTTAAAGTTCTGCGGTAATATGTTAAATAAGTTATAATTTAGGGAATTTATTTCAGATATTCATAACCTAAAACGGGTATTTCTAATACAATGTAAATTACGTGTCTTGTATTTATGAATATCGGACTGTTTCAGCAAAACAGACTGTTTCCTATGAATTTCATGTGTATGAGGTAGATATAAAGTAGGTAGTGGCATAATTTTAAATTTAATAAAATGTTGTTGACAATGTTCTCTGAATCCAATGTTAGCCATAATTCTGATAGCTTTTTTTGCATCCGGAAGATTTGAATAGATTGAGAAGAGTTTCCCCAAAGTGGTATATACACCATAGCTGACATGTAAGTTAAAAAGAGAGAAATACGTAGTTTTGAGGGTATTTAAGTTGGTAAGTTTTTTCAACTGCCGAAGAATAAACAAAGAACTAGAAAGTTTTTTCTTTAACTGATTAATGTGGGCCGACCAATTGAATTTGTTATCCAATATAATACCAAGTAATTTTACGTTTTTTGTTTCACATTTTGAGATAATTTGATTATTGGCAGATATCTGCATATTTTGAGTTCACTGTTCAGTTTTAATTTGTTGGTTGAGAACCATGTGTTTGCTTTGTCCGCAATTTCATCAAACAAAGAAATTACATTTTTATTATTTTTGTCTGTTAAGATAAGTGTCGAATCATCAGCAAATAAAACTGATTTATTAGGTAGCATAAAACGGCTTAGATAGTTAACATAAACAATGAATAAAAGGGGGCCCAGGACAGAACCTTGTGGAACCCCTTGCCTTACAGACAGAACACCATTACTCATCACAGCTTGTTGCCTGTTACTGATACATGAATTATTAAATTTCCCAGGGGAGTCATAAAGCCTTTCTGAAACTGGCAGTTCATCATCACTATCTTGCTCTTCCAATATCAAATTCTGAATTTCTGCTTCTTTTATCAGTAACTCACGTTTTCTATTGATTATACGTAACTCTTCTTCGTCAAGTTTCTTTTGCTTTTCAATAAATTGTAATTCTACGGTTAACTGAGATTTTACTTTTGTTGATACAGATAATCGTGATTTTTCTTTTTGAATTACAGGCACAGATTTATTATGTTGTTTACTAGAATGTATAATTTCAGATTTAGAAATTCTAGGTGTGTTCGCAGGAGGACTAACATTATCACATGCTTTGGAAGTTGTTGCTACTTCATTATTGGACTTAGCATTACAGCCTTCCACCACCGTAGCAGGATATCTTCTTGGTGGAACACCTTTATTATTTCTAGAGCTCCTTCTAGTATTTTCCATAGCGCTTAACAAATTAGCTCGAAAGGACCAATGTTACTTGCACAATACTAAATTTATAATCAAAATGCAAGTATTAATCAATATGTAATTTTATTACATTGACATATATATACAATCAAAAATACATAGCAAACATGATAATAATAAAAATGAACATAGTGAATAAGTAATAACTAGTCGAGTATATTAGCTGCTGTTAGTAACAGAATTCCTCTAACTCCATAAAAGCTTAGCTTTTCCAGAAGAATATCATGAGAGACGCAGTCAAAAGCCTTTGACAGATCGCACAACATTACTGCTGTGTGATTTCCCTCCTCAAGTTCCTCAACTACATCATTCACAACATTGAGAACAGCCTGTGTAGTAGAGCGAGAGCGTCTAAAACCATATTGGGAGTTGCTGAAGAAGTTGTTTGATTCAAAATACTCACATAATTGTTTTTTAATAACTTTACCAAATATAAAAACAATACTTATGGGACGACAGTTATCAATTTTCGAGACATCACCTTTTTTGAAAATTGGTAATACTTTAGATTATTTAAGTACTTCAGGAAATATACCAGTGGATAAAATTAAATTAATCAGTTCAGTTAACGGTTTTATTATAATATTGCAAGTCTCTTTTAAAATTTTACTATTGAGTTCATGAGTGTCAACACATTTAGAATTTTTTACAGAAGTAATTTCGTCAAAAACTTCAGACTCAAGAACAGGGCGGAAGAAAAATGAGCTACAGGGCATAGGAAAATGTTTAAAACTCAGAAGTTCGGCATTCGAAACATTATCTTATGATATTTGCAGCAGTTGTATTAAAAAATGTATTTATTTCATTTGATGTTAAATCAGGAGTTACTAGAGTTTTAATTTTCTTTATAGAAAATTATTTTTTAAAAAATTAAGAACTACTTTTAATATGTCTTTATTGATCAAAGTCAAGCTAAAGAATAATGTATATATTTACATTTAATCCACACCTATGTTTATCTCTAGGAAAATTTATAAAAGTATGATAAGATAAAAGTTATTTACAGGAAGTATTTATTGTCTATATAGCAGTTTTAGCAACACGTAACTCCTCCCTCCTTAAGTTTCGAAAAGAATGGAATGACTTTTCGAATGGGCTTCCATCGGAATTTCTTCTGTTTTTTCAATTTTCTTTTTTCTGCATTTCGGAATTTTGTTCTTGAATTTCAATATAGCTGCGACGATTAGGCCGGTAATTAAAAGTCCCAAAATTGTTCCAAATATAGGTGTATCCATTTGAGTACTTGAGCTTTCTTGAATCGGTTTTAGTTTTCTGGAGATTTCGTTGATTTCATACAGACTATCAAAATCAATTTTGGTAATATTAGATCTTTGATAATGTCCGGATGTGTGTATGTGATCCGTTTGAAATTTTGGCAAAATAAATGGTTTTCCTTGAGTAAGTTGAATGTCGTTAATGTACTTTTGTTCGTTGGCCCATATTTCGCAGGTTTTCGGGATTTTGATTAAAATCGGGTTCACTACTTCTAGATATCGATTACTTTTACATTTTGATAGAATTTGTTGCGCTTTGGCTGGTATTATCAAGACTTCGTCTGTGGTAACTTGTTGAACGATCATTTCTTGAACATTAACTTCTAAGATATGGCAATTTTGAGGGATATGACCTTCCAGTAAATTGAGGGTGCAGTTGTCCCTTGGAATAAAATTTTGTTGACAGTAGTAACAATTTTCTAGTGCTGGGCATTCTTCTTTTTCGAATTGAGTTTCCTTTTGTTCTCGTGCCAAATAGGGGAAAGTGGGAGTATATATTTTGTGATTTTGAATTATTGGATACAAATGATAAAATTCAAAAGTTTCGGGTTTAAAGATAGGAATATGAACTGCAAAAATTAATTTTGAATCGGATATTGATACTTGAGTTCCTAGAAATTGGTAATAAGTTAAAATATTTTTGAATTTAGGAATTTGATTTTCATCGTATATTCCATGTAAGTGATTTATCATATCTATTATTTCTGAACTAGAAACTATGGAGCTATGTAAGGAGTTAAGTTTAGAGAATACAATAGCGTTTTCTAAATTATCGATAAATGTTATCTAGATTAAGCTCGGATAGAACACCTTGAAAGCTTAAATAACTTTCGAGAGTTTCTATTTTATTGTAAACTGATGCTGAAAATTTTTCCAAATCATTATTAAACTTTTCTTGATTTTTACTCAAAATAGTAATTGATTTATTGTAATGATCTATAAGTTTTTTATAGAGTGAAATTTGTAAGTTAGTTTCGTCAATTAGGTTTTTCTGATTCTTTTGTAATAAACTGATAGCTTGGTTATATTTGTTTTCATCGTCCGAATCTAGATTTCCAAAGAGCCATTTATTCAATTTTCCAATGCCATTAATTAGGCCTCTTTTATTACGGATATGTGGATTTAAATTATTAAATTTTTTCTGAATAATATTAATTAAATATTCCGTTCTTGTTAGCATGCTTTGAGATAACCCATGATATGATACGGGGTTTGTAACATTTACTTGCGTTATACTACCTAATACTATTCTAAAATGTTGAACTAAACTATCTATTTGTTTAACAAGGGTACTTAAATCTACGTAGTGTAAAAAGGTATGTTTACTATAAACTAATCTAGCATTTCCTAATTGGATAGGAAGAAGCAGGTTTTCTAATTTAGTAATTTGTATATCTTCTCCATTACAGGTCATTTGATGTACCTGAAGGACCAGGTAGATCATCAAGATCTTCGTGTTCATCGGTATCCTGTAACAATTGTTTTTTATTACTTTTCGGTTTTCGTGCAATACTTTTGTGATAAGTTCCTTTATTGGTTTTAATTAAGACATTTTTATTTTTGATTAATTTAGTAGCTTTAAATTTAGGGAGTTTTTTATCTCTTGATTTAGTTTTAACGTAAACTATTTTTTGTTTTGAATAGTCCGGCGGATCGGACCTTTTTGTGTTCAATTTATTTATTATTTTTTCTTTAGTTTTTTCGTTACGTTCTCTAATTTTTTCGTACAATTGTTTGCTAGCTTCTTTGTGATTTTGAACATAGTGGGAAATTACTAAGTGGTACCTAGACGACCACAAATGGATTTGTGTGACCTTTAATGATTTAGAAGGTGTAAATTTGGTAACTGAGTGAATCGAATTATTGTAATTTAAGATTGCGTGTTTTATTATTATTATTTATTTTAAGTTTAACGAAATTAGAAGCGTAATTTAAATAAAAATATGTTTTTTTTTTGTTAGAGTAGTACTTAATTAATTTTGAATTTTGTTCCTTTTTTCTTAAAGTTTGGAAAACATTTAAATTTTATTTTCTTCCTGTTACATTTATATTTTCCTGGTTTTTTCATTTTGGTTTTAATTTTATTATTTGGCAATGAAAATTCTTTCTTTTCTTTTTTCTTGTATTTATGTATTGTATTTGTTCTAGTTTTAATATTTTTATTTGATAATGTAAATTCTTTTTTATTATACGGATTTATTTTAGAAAACTTTTTATTGGTCGGCATAACATTTAATTTGTATAGTTGATCGATATCAAATATTTGATCATCATCTTTAATTTCTATTTTTTGATCTAATTTAGGAAAATAATCTACTAACTCTTCAAGAACTATTTTGTCGATATCATTTATATTTATGTCTAAAGATTCGGTTTCTGAAGTATTAATTTCATCTAATTCATTTTGAGATATTGCATTGTCTGCTAAATTATTTTTATATAAATTACTGTTGATTTTTTGTAGATTATTATCAATATTTTCACTTTCAAAAAGTTTAGACATGTTTGTTTCAAAACAAATATCTTCCATAGATTTGGTTTCAAAATTGCTTAATTCCGATATATTTTTATTAAGTTTAGAAGGAATAGTCCCTAAATTATTTTTAATATTTTGTGCTTTAACTAAAATTTCACCGTTGTAAACGCTGACTGGTAATTTTTTGATAGCTGTTTCTCTGGAATTCGCAGAGAATGAAAATTTTACATCGTCAACTCGTCTATATTTGAAGGGTATTTCTGTATTATATCCGACTAATTTTTGATTAGTGATGTCGATATTCAAGTTCATATTTTTTTAATCTGTTATTCCTAATATTCCGTCAAAATAATGATGAAAATCGTACAAAATGAAATTGATATGATAATTATTGCGATTAAATTCTGGGAATGCGGGAACCGATGCTTGATATCTTAAATTCTTACTACCGCAACTTGTTGTTATTACAACATTTGAGTGATAAATAGTATCTGGGTAAAATGTTTCGATAACAGAGGGTTTAATTATTGATACGGAACTACCTGTATCTATCAGTAATTTTAATCTAGGGTGAGAAATTTCTATGTACGGTAAAGGGTTTTTTGTAAAAAAAATTATTTATTTCTATTATCGTTTTACTTTTGACAGGCCGGCAGCCCGAAAATTTTGATTTGAGCTGTCTTCTTCGTTTTTATGTTCATTAAAAATTTGTTCATTATCAAATTCATGATTTTGACTTTGGTATTGATCTAAATGATCGCAATCATTATGGTACAAATCTGTATCATATTCAAATTTAGGGTTAGAATCACTATATTGATTTGAATGTAACTCTTCAAAAACAAAATTTGGTTTTGAATTTTGATTAGAGTTTTGGAAAAATTTATTATTATAATTAAATGGTCTTCTTGTTTGTAAACTAGGATTTCGCGATGTTGTTGACATCGGCACTGGTTTTGGTAACTGACTTTCAGAAATCTGATTTGGTCGAAAGACATTTTTTTGTGGGCCAAATACCTGGCGGTTTGTAAAGTATTTTTTATTTTGTGGGATAGGTTCTACATTAATTGGCTGACTAGGGAAATTTTGCCTGTTTGTTGCATAATTTTGAAAACGTGTATTTAATTGTTGATTATTTGGTACAAAATTTTGGAATCTATTTTGATTAAAATTGTGATTTTGATTAAAATTGTGATTTTGATTAAAATTGTGATTTTGATTGAAATTTTGATTTTGATTAAAATTTGTATTATTTTTTGAAAAAGTTTGTCTGTTATTATTAGAATAAAATCCATTTTGTTGAAGATTTTTGTCATTTATGTTTCCGTATAAATCTTGGAAATTATTAAATTCTTTTACGTACGCCATAGCATCCTCTAAAGAATCTGGTTTTTTAAGGTGCATATTATTTTTTAGAATTCCACTACAACCAGCTATAAAAGTATTTAAGGCTGTCTTATTATAATGGTTAATTTGACAAATTTTATCATTTTGATCAATGTAAAGATCATTGCTTATTCTCTGTACTACGCTACTTTTAATTAATTGTAACCTACTACCAAAATCAATAAGGTGTTCACCTTTAAGAGGTTTAGTCCTTGTTAGTTCTTGGACGAGACAATCAAGATCACGTCGATCTGCAAAAGCTTGTAATAAAGCATCTTTTAATTTTGGCCAAGTGTCAATTTCTACTCTATTGCCTACCATAAATTCGGCACGACCTTCTAATTTTTCTTGTACACATTCAAATGCATGTATGTTTAATTCTACATCATTATAAATCTTATAAGAATCAATAAACTTCTCACATCTAGTAATAAACTTATTTAAATAATCACTTTCACCATTAAAAGGTTTGATATTATTTAGTTTAGATTTGAAAAGGTCCCAATTAATTTGGGCCCGTTGAGGGGTAGAATTACTTGGCGTCATATTTCTTATATCTGAATTACTTTCACTAATTGAGATATTACTAAAAGCTCCGACTAAAGTATCAAAATCGTTCATCAAAAATTAAAACATATGCGTGTATATAAAAAATTAATATTCAACTTAAATTATCTTTCCGAAACCTATGAATGGTGGGAAAGGCGAAAAAAGGAAAATTTGGCACTTACGTTTGCAGAAGAAACTGGCTTCCAAAATCCTCTTCTCCGATTCTTCGCTTACTTTGGGATGTCCACTGAAGGGCTGATAGTTGGTTTTCCACAGATGGGAACCGTTGGTTAGAAGTCGCGCTTAAAACGTTAACACGTTAAAACCGTGAAAGTCTGCACGATAGTGACTAAAAGTCCAAGTCTATCACTCGAAGAAAACGATTTTCTCGAATTTACACAGTCTTCACAGCTCGCACGAATCCTACTGACTGCGCCAGTTTTAATTTTCTTTATAGAAAATTATTTTTTAAAAAATTAAGAACTACTTTTAATATGTCTTTATTGATCAAAGTCAAGCTAAAGAATAATGTATATATTTACATTTAATCCACACCTATGTTTATCTCTAGGAAAATTTATAAAAGTATGATAAGATAAAAGTTATTTACAGGAAGTATTTATTGTCTATATAGCAGTTTTAGCAACACGTAACTCTAGATTTCTTTTTAAATTGTTTCTTTCGAAAGTGATTATTTGCTAACATGCCTTGGCTTTATTGTCTGCTTGAGTAATATATTCATCATAGGCCAGTTTTTTGTTGATTGCAATTTTTCATTGTACTCGCTTTTGAGTTTCTTGTATGTTTTTATGTCATTTTGATCTTTTGTAACGTCTGTTATTAGTTTGATGGTTGAGAGATTGTTTATTAGAGATTTTAGACTATTGTTAAACCATATTACTGGTGAATTTCTTAAATTATTCTTACATTGTCCCAAGGGAAAATATTTCATTCTTAAGTTATGGCAAGTATTGATAAGAAAAGTTGACAAAAAAATTAAATTATTACCTTTATTAAAAAAAATACTCCAATTTATACTACTTGAAGACTATTTAAACATCTTTATTCTATTATCTGTAATACACCTTTTAAGACATGTTTGATTTTTATTTTTTGTTAGACTATTATTGTAACTCAGAAATGTATTGGGCACGGTGGTCTGAAAAGGAGGGTTCAAATACACCGGAAGTTAACAATTCGTTTGCCAAATTTGTAATTATTTGTAATTATTGTTGTTTATTTTAAAAATTTTAATTAGCACCTCTTCATCTATACATTTTATGCTAATTTGACTTATTGGCCTGCAATTCGGTGGTAATGCATCTGAATGTGTAGTTGTGTTAGTCTTTAGTAATGGTTTGTCTCCTTGAAATATCATTAATGAAACAATCTATGCATAAGCCTACATTGCATTTTTATATTGTTCTCACAATTGATGTACATGTATAACGAGCACATTTTATCTTTTTATCTTCGGTGTGGTGCACCAAATGATCAATTTTGTTATATCGAATATCATTGGATATTCGACTGTCGGCCGCTGATTATGGTGAGGCTGGTGGTCTTCCAGTTCTTCTTGACTGCACACGCATACCATATTTCGATAAATATGTATTGGCTACTTCTCTTTTAAAATCTAATTGGGATATTTTGTTTTTCTTAGATTTATTATACAACACCCAACTGTTTTGGAGAGCAACATCAAGCAACTACGTAAAAATGGGCCAGTACCATTTTTTTCCTCGTATGCCTATTCGGTAACAGGCCACATTTTGATCCATCCGATCAGTTCCACCCATAAATGAGTTGAACTTTGCTATTAATGTTTTTCTTTCGTATTTGTACATTGCGCTTGAGCTTCTGTGAAAATCTTCTGACTTGACGCACAAGTTGGGTGCCGCATGAAGAAGAAATCATCGTCACTTCTGCGTTATTCATCCATCTATAGGGGAAATAAAAGTTGGAAATGCTTTTGGTAGGTAGAGAGGGGGTAAACGTCAAACCACG
>OV651827.1:8069310-8164304 GCA_927349885.1 Psylliodes chrysocephalus | reverse complement strand
TTCTTCTATTAATATGAGAGGGATGTCATCATTAGATGACGAGTCTTCTTTTTCAGGAGCAGGTCTGTAAAAAATAAATTTATGGTTTAGGTATAAAAAGGAAGGTTGCTAGTTCTAGCGATACTCAAGACATAATAAAATTTGTTACCTACATTTTAGTTGTTTCACTTGCTGCAAAGGCTTCTTCAGGAAAAATGTTAGGATTAAGAGGCCAAATGACTGTTGTCTCGAAGTTGCGACCTTCAGATATACTTTTATAAATAACTGCCCAATTTGTCTTATTGTTATTGGTCTTTCAGGATAATTTCTCAGCCAGAGCTCATATTCCTGTGTATATAAAATGCTTAGAGGAAGCATGAATAAAACATCCAGTGTCTGAAGGCGGTGGGACGTGTGCGGGGTAAGCAGATAATATGAACATATTTTGAAAGAGTAAAACCAAATTTGGAAGATTTTCACACTTCTATTTTAAAAATATAAATTTTTAAAAAAACACTAACATGACATATGTTTCGAAGTACAACTTCTTTTTCAAATGTGACTAATTTACAATTCGGTATCCAATATATATACGAAATAATTTAACAAAACAAAGTACTTAAGAAAAACATCAATAACATTACAAAATAAACTAACTATTTAAAGTAAAGGGGTACTTAGGTAATTATAATATTAATCAGATAACAATAAGATAGCACATTACCGGGATTATCTCACAGAAAACTAGGAAAGAGATTTAATAAGGGTGAATTATTAATATCTAATTGATCATTTAGTAAGTTATCTGAATTTTTAGATCTATTTATTTCAAGTGTTTCTAAATGGTTTAATTTAAGGCTCTTATTTTCTATATGTAAAATTTCAAAGTTACTTTAAATAGTTAGTTTATTTTGTAATGTTATTGATGTTTTTCTTAAGTAATTTGTTTTGTTAAATTATTTCGTATATATATTGGATACCGAATTGTAAATTAATCACATTTGAAAAAGAAGTTGTACTTCGAAACATATGTCATGTTAATGTTTTTTTAAAAATTTATATTTATAAAATAAAAGTGTGAAAATCTTCCAAATTTGGTTTTACTCATTCAAGATTAAATGGATTTTCATCAAGTAAAGGCCGAAACAATAAATAATATGAATATAATTTTTCTTACCTGCTTCAAGTAGAACGATTATTTTTGTGTGGCTTGCATGGCCATCTAGAATTAGTAGGATAGGATCAGCGGCTTGGTATGTCTCAAAAAGTGTTATAACCACGTAGGGCAAAATATGCCTATTTATCCATCCTGAAGGATGACATACAAGTTTTGTGTCAGGCGGTGTTCCCTCTAAAGTTCTAAAGTTTCCCTTGCTCATAGAAATATCATTAACGGTGACATATATCTCCCTGCTGTATTTAAACAAATGGTCGCAGTAGTTTGTTGTCCCCCTTTCTGATGAACTGAGTATTCCCACTTGTTTCTTGCCTTTACTCGCAATCACTTTAACGGTTTATTCGGGACCATTGTTATTATTGTCTCGTTCACATTATAAATCTGGCTAGGCGTAAATTTTTGGCGCTCGTATAGTTCAATCAGCAGGCCAAAAAAGGTAGAAACGTTATGGCAGTTAAATGCCGTAGTTCTAGCTATAGAGGTTTTCTCGTCAGTTCGAAGAAAAAGCCTTGGGTTCCGCTTCAAAAACGCTAAAACCCTATCTTTTCTAGCTTTTTTTTTTTTTCATTATTGAATAAATGTGATATTCCATTTCTTACTGCATATTGATAAGCCAATTGCTCTAAATCTGAAATCGTTAAGCCAACGTATCTGCTCTTCATAAAAAGACAGTGATCTGCAAGCTCTTCTTCTTGTTGCAATGTATTCCATGTGTGAAATTTACTGTAGTTAGTAATGTGTCCTACCTTCAAACAACAACAGCAGTTTTCGTCTCAACAACACCATTAAGTTTATATCACAAATTCACAACGTGAAAAAATTAACAAAACGTGTGTCTTTTTTTCCACCGGTTTGTTGCAACCGTTGTTTCACCGATGCGGCCTTGAACGTTTTGTGTTGGATTCGATACATTTTTGGTTGACCGTTGAAATAAATAACAGCACCGATGCCAACGTTGCTTCAACAGTTGGATAAAAAGACACACGTAACTATTCGCCCGCTTTACGTAACGTCACTTTGAGCCAACACGTACGCGCTTATGTTCTGCGATTCAAAAGGGACTAAGAAGAACTGCTAATGTACTACCTGTTTTGGCTAAGGTTTTAGTAATGCATCGTTGCTATATCTTAAATTTTGCTTAGCCCCCATTCTGCTTTGTCTCACTCTCCCCTATGTTTGAAAAAGTTATTACCCTAACTATGTTGGCATCAATTTTTTGTGACGTGTTGAAAAAGTTGCCGTAATTTAAAAAACATCTAAAAAATACTAAGGAACAAAAAATTTCAATAGAAAAGTCTTAACCTATTTTTTAAGTATGCGAAAGTTTGGTAGTCTAGATAGCCATAGACAGAAGAACATTTTATTTTCTACAACTTTAAAATGAATAGAGCCTTACGCTTTTACAGAAAAATAAAACTAATTTATAAATAGTTATAATTTTATTTTACTTGTATATCCTACCCTCGTATATTTAAATTTCTATAAAAAAAAAATAATAAATTCCATCTCTAACTTATTAATAGCAGTAAATTTGGTTAAACCGTTTCATTTAAAATTCATAACTCAGTTCATTGCTCTTAAATGCCACCATCTATTGAAACACTCAATAATGTTGTCACCTATATGTTTCTTCACGCAATGCCAATACCCTGTTACAGAGTTTTGAACTCTAACCTATGGTCAAAAACCGCAATTTGTTTGTATTGGAATATTGAAGGTACGTGCTAATCAGTACATGTATTTGCAACCATAATCACGTTATTCACTAATAAATACGGGTGAAAAAGTTGGCATATCGTCTTTATGCGACAAGAAAGTCGAATCTCAAAATTTTCATTTTTTAAGATTAATTTCCGTAACAACTCAAAATATTCGTTATTGTGTAAAATTGTTACAACTTTATTTAAATAGTTTCTGTCAGAATAAGCTGTTATAAAATAAACGTTTTCTCCTATAGACAAATTGTCACAAATCAGTTATGTTGTGACACTTGTATAGTGAAAGTGAGCACATTTTAGGAAAGAACATCACAAGTCAAAATATTCAAATAATACTTTTGTTTATATTTATGTATGACACCCTTGTTTAAGTAATAATACAATAGATTCTTAATTGAAGGAGGCGTTAGATTTTTATTAATAATTTACGTTTTTTGCGTCTTATTTCTACACTGAGAAAAGTAACTATAAAATAACTTGTTTAACAAAAATAAATAATAAATGAAAGAGCAAACCTAAATATAAAAGTATTTTAAAATATGCTTTTTAAACAGTCTAATAATCAAACCAATAATTGTTTAAAAATTAAAATACGATAGCTTGATATGCTTGCCGCTTATGTATTGACGTTCGTAGATAAAAACTGTCGCTGTTATATTATTATTACTTATATTGAAGCAACAATGTCACATCTCTAATTAGATCAGTTTTTTTAAAGATAGGTACTTTTTCATTCCTTTTTATAAATTGAACACGATAATTGATCAAAAACTGTGCCGAAGCTTTTAGTTATGTACACAATTGTGTACATCGTGATCAATGAAAGTAAACTTGAAAAACAACTATCATTAAACAAATGTTTTCTTCAAAACAATTAAATAATCGATAACGTAGCCATGAACTTTAGTTTAATTAATATTTGATTGAAATTAAAGTAAATTTTCTCAAGAATCTTCTAATTTAAGTTTATGGCAAGTATACAACAATATTGAACTCAAATAAACAATAAGATAAATAAAATACAAGGTGATATAGTCATAAGTTTTTTTGTCGGAGTTGTAAGGGTGCCTTTACAAGTAATATGCTCATCTAGACATTAAAGCAAAATTTGTGTAATGCATACCTATTAAGAGGCTTTGATACCTACCTTTAAAAATCGTAATTCAACTATATCATTTGAACGAAACAAGCAATAGTAGCGCTGTTTTCACTAAACAAACCGGGAATGTCTATAAAATGTCATATTTAGATAAAAAAATAAAATTTCAAAATTTAAAAATAAAAAAAAATACTTGTTAAAAAATGGGATTCCGACATTTAGGATAAGATTCTAGAGCGATGGGGCCAAAAAGAATATCTTATATTTTGTTTGAGGTCTTTTAAACTTAAGAGGCCCCGACACCAATTTTATTCATAATTGAAAAAGTTTTTGGACGGCAACTTCTTTATTTTCAAACTTAGAAGGATGCGGTTTTCATTGATTTATTCTAGATCTAATTCTTAAGAGAGGACTAGTGGTACATTTTTATATTTTTTTTTTAAATTTTGCAAATAGGATGTAATTTTTTTTAATGAAAATAAAATTTAAAAAACTAAAACTAGTCCTCTCTTCTTATAAAAACTACAAATACAATGAAAAAAACCGCATATTTTTATTTACAAAATTAAACCTTCCACCGTCCAAAAACTATTTACGTCCGTAATATGGCGCCCCGCTAATTTCGTTGCGGAATATATCCGTACTATCTTTAGAAAGCGAGAATACCTGAGATACACGGAAAAAACAGTTTTTATATTAAAAGGATGAAATTGAAGTTTTTAAATATATGCGGATGTATTTTTTTCGTTTAATTAATTAAAAAATTATTAGTCATGTGTTGTCTCAAAACGCGTGGATCAATGGAGTTAATTTATTTATTTTTTATTTTTCTACATCTAAAGCTAATATCTTTTATCAAACACCAATATAATTTGTTTTGTACTTAAAACAAATAAAAAACCGGATCTGTATTTTTATGACGTAATCGTAAGGTGTATTTCCAGTTCCTGGCTACTTCCTATTGTTCTGTCTATTCGCTCTTGCACTTATTCTAGATAGGTAGTTTTGTTTCTTGTGTCTATTTCAGCATACGCTTATGATATTACAATCTCTGCTGGCTCCAAACATGAGCTTCCAGGAACATCTTCTGAAATTGATCGTCAAGCAACTTTTGATGAAATCGATGAGATTTCAGAAATACCTGTTGAAACTGTGTCAAAATATAATTTGGAATCACCGGGTATATTTAGATAGAAGCATTGAAGGAAATAGGATAGTTAATATCACCCATTTTTTTAAACAGTTACAAGTTGTATCATATCATTTCAGTGGAGTATACGGTTGCAATTTAAAAAAAATTGAAAATTTTTAAAGAATTGAAAATGGGATTTTGTTCAATTTTAACCGTAAGATGTACTTTGTGTAAATACGTTGGGACAGTATCGACATCCGATATTAACTGTGACATGGACATAAATATTCAAGCTGTGAATGGAATAACGAGTATTGGAAATCGATTTAATAAATTTGCAAGAATTATGTCTAAATTTAGATATTCCCTGCATGAGTCAAAGTACTTTTTCTGATAAGCAAAATAAACTCTTTGAAGATATAAAGCAATTAGCGTTTAATAATATGAAAGAAGCAGCTAATGAAGAAGCTGACATTGCGAAAGAACAAGGAACTATTGGTCTTGATGGTGTTCCAGAAATTACAGTTATTTGCGATGGAACCTGGAGTAAACGTTCTTATAAACGAAATTATAATGCATTGTCAGGTTCTGCCGTTATTATAGGTAAAAATACAGGAAAAGTTTTACATCTGGGGGTTCGTAATAATTACTGTATAACTTGTTCTTGATATCGCAACAGCGATAAGGAGATTCCGGAACATATATGTTTTAAAAATTGGAACGGACCCTCAACTGCAATGGAAGCTGCAATTATCGTTGAAGGTTTCAAAAATAGTAAAAGTCTATTGCTGATAGGGATAGTAACTGCTACAAACAAATTTTAGATGCTAAACCATACAACAAAACAGTTCAAAAAATCGAATGCCGAAATCATCTAATGAGGAACTTTTGTAATAAAATTGCAGACTTATGCAAAAGTGTATGTGGACCAAAGAATCTGAGAAATAAAATAAAATCAAAAATATTAAAATTACGAACAGCGATAATGAAAGCAGTATAATATAGAAAAATGAAGAATGTATAGACCATAATAAAAAATCTTCTAATCTAAAATGTGACATTTTAAATGTAGTGCACCATGTATTTGGACAGCATGATGGCTGCGCAAAATTGAAGTATTTTTGCACCAAGGAAACTCTAGATGAAGAAAATATAATTCCGGATTTAAAGTGCAGTCGTTTAGATAAATTAATGAATATGATCAGATTTCTGGCAACCCATAGCAGTAGTCTTGTGTACGATACAGACAGTAATGTTGCTGAACAATTCAACAGCATTGTTTGTAAATTTATAGGAGGTAAAAGAATAAATTATTCTTTGAGAAGACAATACAAACGTAGTTGTTTTGCTGCTCTTCTTAAGTATAATACCAAAAAATCTACTTTTTATAATACATATAAGTATAAAAATAAGGCAAGCCCTTCATTGAAAAGACAGAGAGCATATGAGAAAATTAAAAGAAATAAGGTAAAAAAAAATTAAAAAAAGATTAAATTTTGAGGCCAAAATTAAGGCCCAAAGTGTGAAAAACCAGATATGTCCTCAGCAGATTTTGAAGAAGCTAAAGCATGTTTTCTATCTTCGCTTCGAAAAACAGAAGAGGAAATTGAATCCATTGAAGCAAGAACCAAAGAGCAGGCCAACAATTTTGAATGGGTCGAAGTTAACAGCTTCACATTTTGGAGAGGTTTGTAAGCGAAAACCAATGACTTGTTGTGCAAATTTCGGCAAATTTAGTTCATAAGCTCCTTACACAACCATTTATCAGGAGCAATGCAGTAGAATGGGGTAAAGTCAATGAGTCTACTGTAAAAAATATTTTGATAAAACAGCATAAATTGAATATCAAGTCAAGTGGATTATTTATTAGCGGTGAATACCCCTGGTTGGCTGCAATACCTGTTGGTCTTCTGGGAGAAAAAGGACTAATCGAAATTAAGTGCCCTTACTCTGCCAGAGACTCTACAATAATAGATGGAATTAGGCAGAAAAAAATTTAAATATTAAAAATAAACAAAAATAATGAAGTGTCAATAAATACAGGACACAACTGGTATTATCAGATTCAAGGTCAATTAAATGTAGCAAAAAAAGAATATTGTATTCTTTGTATCTGGACTAAAAATGACATTAAGCTGGAAACAATAATTACTAGAGACAACGATTTTTGGGTAAACACTATGTTGCCACACCTTAAAAATTTTTATTTTCACTGCCTTTTTCCCGAAATTGTGGATTCAAGATTTATCCAGAGGTATGTCAATTAGGGAACCCGAATATATCCTTAAAGCAATAGATAACAAAGAAAAAAAGACTTAGAGTTTGAGTTAAACAAATTAAAAATTATTTAATACAATAAAAATATTTCATGAAAATTGTTTGAGTTTTACTCGACAAAAAAATACCAGTATTGCCTTTTAATTTAAAATATAATACAGTACACTTATCTAAATTAGTCACGTAACCGTCCCTGCCTAAGAAGGTAATGTAAATAATATAAATCTTATGTTCAATTCGAAATTTACAATTTTATATTTTTTATACACAAAAATATTTGTTTGCAAAAAAATTGTTATCTGAAATCAAAAAAATGATAATTACCTACTAGTCAACTCAAATAAAACAAAGTTTAAGAACGAAACATAATACCTTTAAAGAATTAATTAATTTTTATATAATAAATCATTTATTTTATTTAAATTCTCACACTAATAACGCAGTTATTTATTCTGTACTCGGAAATAAAGAAAATTTTCAAATAATATAGATGATCCTGCTAATCTACAAAAATTAATTTGTATAAAATAACAGTGCAGCAGTAGCCAAGGAATATTATGTTAGCGTATCACAAACAACTTTTCCAGGGTATCCTTTCTCACAGGCGATTTCTTCGAGGAAGGGAGACGGATGCTAGACAAGAGGTAACCAGCAAAACCGGCATTTGAATTGTAGACGTGGTGTCGGGGCGTCTTAAATTGGCCCGAGGGCGGTTATAAATCATAAAATACTAACTTAATTAATGATTATTTTTAATACTTTCAAAAAAACTTGTTTGTATAATTATTTTTATTTATTCAAACAAATAGCAAATATACAAAAAAAAATGGATGAAGGTATATTTTATAATGTTTACTATTCTATATTATGCTCTTCTTAGTTTAACAGAAGCCTTAACCTTAACCCCATTTTCAGTTAGTTTTTTTTTTCACAATCAATAGTCTTCATTTTCTTTTGAAGCTTGATTTTCCTGAAAATTTTAGATATTGTTTTTTGTTTTTGATTTGGGATTTTTCCAATATTTCAACCCCCTTCTTTTTCCCCCATTTTTATTCAGATTTTTTTCAGAATTTATAGGCTTTATTCCCTTATAGAGCTTGATGTTTACTAAAAATTTCATGTAGATATCGCTTACCGTGTTGGATTTCTATTTTTAACCCCCCTTGCCCTCTCATTTTGTTAACATTTTTTTTCTAGAGTAATATAGTTATTAGTTTTATGTGGATAGGAAGTGGATCAGGGACTACAAAAACAACAAACTTAGAATGAACATAAACATTTAGGATCCGATTACAATTAGAAGAACACAGTCACGTCATAATTTGGCAACGTAGTTATAGTCTATCTTTATGTATGAGAGAGTAATAAAACAGCATTTCTAATGCAAAACTTAGTACGGTCATTTTAAATATTTTTACAGAATAATCTAAATATTTCCTAAAAATGTAATAAATGTACCTGAGCTATTAAAAGTTTTGGGTCTTTTATTGGTCCTTTATAAACATAAGCTGTACAGAACAATAGAAAAAGGTTTGGACAGGCCAAAAGCCCTGTGTATTAAAGATTACATAGCCGTATCTTAAGATTATTTTCAATAAGTACCTATTTGCCAATTTTGTTTTATTTTAATTCCAAGAATTTCTTACAGTAATCGAATTATAAGTTCACCAAAAATGCGATTATAGGTTTTCCATTTAGTAAGGAGGTCCAAGTTGTGTATTCTTGACAGTTTACTAAATGTCGTTTAGTTGCAACTTGCAAGGTGCAGTGTGAATTCTAGTGTAATCATGGAAAATTTGGAAGGGCCGCGTAAACGACAAAAAATCGGTCCTTTAACAGTTAATGAAAAACCATTAATATTTATTTGTTTTAAATCATTTACAGACAAACATTTATGTAAAAGTGTTGATGACACAGTGGAATTAGTTAGTAGTACGCTTGGTGTTGGGATATCTACGATTTACAGAGTAGTTAAAAAAGAGAAATGTGGCGAGTTTCAAACAGCACGTAAAGCTCCAGGAAAACCGAAATTTCAATTAAAAAATCTTTTGAAAGAAAGACTTCGGAGGAAAGTACATGCGTTCTTCTTTAAAAAAGAATTTCCGACAGTAGACAAAGTTCTTGCCACGGTTCGAGATGATAAGGATTACCCTGAAATGAGTCGAAGCACACTATGGAAACTTTTAAAAGAAATAGGTTTTCTATGGAAAAAGCATTCCAGAAAGTCTATTTTAATAGAAAGAAGCGATATTGTAGTATGGAGAAGAAATTACCTAAGGACTATAAAAGAAATGAGAAACCAAAGAAGAAATATATTTTATTTAGATAAAACATGGATCAACGAGGGACATAAACCAAATAAATTTTGGCAAGATGAAAGATGAAACTGTTACAAGTCGAAGACAGGCTTTTTTAAATAATTTAACTACTGGCTTAAATCCACCATCAAGAAAGGGGCGCAGACTAATAATAGTACACATCGGTAGTTCAACCGGTTTTGTTAAAGGTGGTTATTGACTTTTGAATCTACTCGTACCGGTGACTACCATGAGGACATGAATACTGATGTCTTTAAAGAATGATTCGAACAAATTCTAGATCTTCTTCCTCAGAACTGTATAATAGTAATGGATAATGCAAGTTATCACTCGAAACTTATAGAAAAAATGCCCACAACCAAGTGGTTAAAAAAAGATTTACAGAATTGGCTAAATTCAAAGAATATTAAGTTCCATCCCAGTTCTGTGAGGAAAGAACTGTATCATTTGTATTCCATTCATAAAGAGAAATTAAAAAAATATGAAATTGATGAAATTGCAAAAAATCGTTGGATGACGGTGGTTAGATCACCACCATATCATTGCGAAGTAAACCCGATTGAACTGATATGGGCACCGATAAAGCGGGAAGTTTTAAGAAAAAATAATTCTTTTATAATGAGTAATGTTAAACAGTTGTTTTTGGAGGCTGTAAATAATGTGAAGCCTGAAAACTGGGAAAAGGCAGTAAATCATACGATTAAGGAGGTCTTTTCGCCACCAATGTTAAATAAAAAATATTAGATTATGACTAAAATTAATTTTTTTCTAATAGTAGATGTCCTTATTTATCTAATAGTGAACTTTTAACTATACCTTACCGTGCAAATTTTTGAGAATTTTTTTTTTTTAAATTTGTTTGTTTGTACAGTGTCTTATGAGAAAGTAAGACTTCAACAACAATTTTCGAATTATAGTTAATTTTACTATTATTTATTGATTAGATTGAGGTGAAAAAAACTAAAAATAAGGTTTTTGAAATATTTAGGTTTTGTTTTTTACAATAAAATATATAGGTTACCGTGGAATTTATTGAGAAATTATTATTAAAAAATCACAAAAAATTTTCAACTAGGTTACTTGAAAATTTTTTGTGATTTTTTAATATTAATTTCTCAATAAGTTCCACGGTTTACTATACAGGGTGGCTCACGCTCAACGGGACGCAGCTTTATGGGAAAACGACCAAAGATATAAAAAATTCGTTTGGGAGGAATACGTAGGTTACAGACGGCTACAATTTAAAATTTGTTAGATGTATACAGGATGTCCCACATAAGAAAAAATAATTAGTTCATTAAAAATTATTCAAACAAGAGTAAACAATTAATTTCTGGGAGACTTTTTTTCCTTAAAAATTCAAATAAATCGAAAACTAATAATAATAGTAAAAGGGAACCTTTAGTTAACTGACATTATTTTTGATGTAGTTTTTAATTCTAAAATAAAAAACAGGGTGTTCCAATAAAAATAATATAACTTTGTATATTTTCTCTTATGTGGGACATCCTGTATACATTTAACAAATTTTAAATTGTAGCCGTCTGTAACCTACGTATTCCTCCCAAACGAATTTTTTATATCTTTGGTCGTTTTCCCGTAAATCTCCGTCCCGTTGGGCGTGAGCCACCCTGTATATATTTTATTGTATAAAACAAAATCTAAATATTTCAAAAACCTTATTTTTAGTTTTTTTCTACTCCATCTAATCAATAAATAATAGTATAATTCGAGAATTGTTGCTGAGGACTTACTTTCTCGTGAGGCACTGTACAAATACTCACATTTAAAAAAAAAATTCTCAAAAATTTGCAAAGTAAGGTATAGTTAAAAGTTCAGTATTAGATAAATAAGGACTTCAACTATTAAAAAAAAATTAATTTTAGTCATAATCTAATAACTTTTTTTTTAACATTTGAGGCGAGAGGTGTGGCGAAAGGACCTCCTTAAAGAAGAAGAGAAAATGTGGAAGTTGGACTGTTACTGATGAAATGATCGAGCCACTCATTGTAAATATTGGTTGCGACAGTTCATCTCCTGATTTCGATTCTGATTTGGATTTGTAGGTAAGAAGTAGTTTTTATATTAAAATTATTATTTATGAACGTAACGTTGTTTAAAAGTCAAAGTTTAAACCCTTATACCTACATAACCCGTTTGACACAATGTTCTTAACATACCTTGTGGAAAAATAAAACATTTTAGAAAAAATTGCACTTTTTTACCTTCAGCTGTTTAGAAGTTATAAGCAGGTTAATTAGGTGAAAATATAAGTGTATACTCGAGGAATAACTTCAAAAAATATGTTATCTGTCTACTAAAAGAAGTGATACGCCTATGGATTACGAACGTTTTATTATTTTAATACTCTCTCATACATAAAAATAGACTATATAATTGGTCATCGCCGACTAATGGGGGTTTAGTGGAGTGTTATTACATAAATATAGGAAATATTAGTTTACACCTAACAACTTACTTAATTTTTGTTTATTGAAAGTTATAGATAATATGCATTCAAAATTCGAAGTAACGGTTATGACGTTATGACAAACAACTCCTTGAGAGGCACGAGAAGAGATGTTGCTTCCTTCGAGGTTGGCACAGAAAAGAGGGCCGGGAAGCAGCATCCGTTTCAACTCGTATGTCATGCGCTCTGAGTTGCCCAGTTATCAGGCAGCGATTTCTAAGTAACATGACTGAATCTGTATTATCTTTAACACCCCCCCTATTCTGAGAAGTGTTACTGGGTATGAAATTCCTTTTTGGTATACAACAGCTTTTTTTTCTACAAAAATATATGTATCTAAAGGTTCAAACAAAAACAATTTCAAAAGTAACCATACAAATACATTTATCAACTGAGAGACAAGAAGAAGTATAGTTTCTTCGGAATGTTGCTGCTGGGGTTTGCGTTTGGAGAGCCAATGGAGAAATATTTTTACAAGGGTGTATCCCAAGAATAAAAGAAATGCTATACACAAGACAGAAAATTCTACCTGATGCATCACTGGTATTGAATCTTCGGCATGTGTTGGAGCAGGGGCTAGGCCTACTGCCAAATAGTTCTGGTTATGAAAGAATATATATAAGAAACTTTCCTGGAGATTGTTAAACTCTTTATTATAAACGTGTTGGAGTTCATATAGATTCTCCATAATGCTGCATTCCTTTGTTTTATAGGAATGTATATTTGATTTACATGGTGGCTCCTTTTTCTGAGGCTCACTCTCACTCGCTTCATACCAGTTAGATTTATATGTTAAAGGTATGGTGGCTTCATAAGCCAAAACGTCGGGTAAGGCTCTCCAAAGCGCCCCCTCAGTAACCTCTGTTTTTTGAGTGTTACCAAGTCTTGATATGGCGGTAAATGATGTGAAGACATGAATCACGAATAATATCCTATTTTTTAAAAAATATATTAGCGTGTTACTTAAAATTGTAAATTTGTTTGGTAAAAAAAAAATATATATATATTAAATTTAATTACCATTTTTAGGGATTTTGTATCTTAGTACATTAACAATTTATTTGGAGTACGATTACAGGTTGTATGGATTGTAAAAACTATCAATGTATGTTTTAAATTGATTTCAGAGGGAATTTTCATAATTTGTGTATCAAAAAAAAATAAAAAAAAATTAATTACCTAATATTATAAAATCTACATAAATTACAAAATATCTTATTAGGAGCAACTACCATAAATAAATTATAATTATTTATGTAGTGTCCAGGTTTTATCCTTATTTGCTGGCGTTTCCTTGTAAAGGGTAAACCAGATATTAGCAGCACCCTCTAGGAATGATCCTAGGTAGCTTATTTTTAATGCATTGTTCCAGCTATTAGCTATGGCTGTACGTTCATAGGCTGAAAGGAACGAATGGATATTCCCAGAACAAGGGTTAAAAATAGGGGGACTAATAAACTGAGGTTGGGCTGGTTTTTGGTTAAAAGTGAATGCCTCTGTTAATGTGGTGTCCGCCATGTTTTTTGTAATTTGTGTTATTACCTGTTGTTGTGACACACTATTATTTGAGGCTGAAGGGGGGTAAGTGCTACTGTTGGCTTTGGGGTAGGAGGTTTATTAGATAGAGACGGTGAACTAGCTACCGATTTGTCGAGTTCCTCAGAATCTTTCTTTGATTCAGGAGATTCCTCAGAATCTTTCCTTGATTTAGGAGATTCTTCTTTGTCCCCCTCCTTTATCGGGGGGGCTGTATCAGTCTCCACGGAGACAGTCTCTTTTTCTGGAGACCGGGGTGTCTTAAAGGACCTTTCAAATACCGTACTGCTAAGGGGTGGTTCGAAAGGTACCTCCTCCTCTAGTTTTAATCTTAGGTGTTTTTCTTTAGCACCTCTCGTTAGAGGCATAGAAATGTTCCAGTTATATATGTTAGTTTATAGATGCATTTTAGTTTTTTAAGATAAATAATATAAATAAGTATATGTATATATAGAAATAAGAATTATTGTAAAATATTCATTTAAAAATAAATAAAGAATAAATATGATAAAACACACCAAGATTTATTTATTTGTTAAAAAAAATGTAAATATTTAAAAATGTTGAAAATATTTTTGAATTTTATGGTTTATTTCTCTTTATGTATTGGAAAAAATTCTAAAATGAGAAAAAAACGTTTTTTATATATATTTTTTTGTTTTTTTTTTTTTTGTAATATGTTATTAAATACGTAAAAATTTACCAAAAAAATTTACCAAAAAATTGTCAAAAAAAAATTACCAAAAAAAAAAAAATACCAAAAAATTTACTAAAAAATTATCAAAAAAATTACTAAAAAATTATCAAAAAAATTACTAAAAAATTATCAAAAAAAATAGCAAAAAAAAATTACCAAAAAAATGATAAAATATTAAAATTAACTAATTTTTTCCTCCACACTTCGAGTTTTAGCTTTCTTATCCCAAGCGTGACGGCTATTAGGGTCAAGCTTGGGTTAAATAATCGTTTAAATAGGTTACCTTAATTTTTTGTAGTCAAATAAATTAATTTATATGAAAAAAATGAAATGTAAAAAAAAATTAAAAATTAAAATAATTATTAAAATTTTTCTGAAGCTTCTTAGATTCTATTATGCTCTTAAAAAAAAATTAAGGTAAGAAGGACATTAGCCAAAATGCGTTTAATCTCTTATACATGGATTTTTGAAGTAAGAAAAAAATTACTTATCCTTATATGTAAGACAAAAAAATTATATTCTATTCTGTAACGTTTTAAATGATCTACTAAATATACTTAAAATACCAGGATTTTAACTTAAAATCAATGGCGCCTCCACCATGTCACGTTCTACGTGATTTTATAATGAAAATGTCACGATTTACGTGTTTTAAATAATTGTGGGAGTATCTATGTCCCGGGGGTTACATAACAAAATATATGAATTTGGGACTCAATCACATTAACACTATTTAGTCTTAAACTTGGCTTCGTAGCCCTTAACTGTATAAGGGTTCTACTCTTGATGTTAGAACCTGACACGTCTCTGTAAAAGGGCTGAAGGAAACACAATGTTTTCTCAAAACAAATATAATATTAAAATTACAACTATTATACAAAATATGTCTTAACTCGACATACACAAATACGGGCTCAATATAATAATAAGTAATAATAAGTACACAATACATAAAACGTAGACTTACCAACTCATCAATATTTGGGGCACACGTCACAACTCTTGCCCGACTATTAAAACGCAATTTTTCAACATACAAAATAGACTTTTAAATTAGACTATGAAGGTCTAAGCTGGAGCTGCTACAGGGAATCTCCTACAAGGGGGATCTCCTAAAGGGAGGATCCGTTCCCTGTGGAAAAAAGCCTCGTGCATCCCCTCGACATTACCTTTATAACTTTCTCATAGTTTATTGTTATTAAAACTAATGTTTAATAATTATTAAATAACCAACCTTGCACATTATTGCTATTTAAAACAAATTGTTGACATAATTAAACAAAGTTTTATGTACAGGATGTTATTTAAATAATTAATTAAAATTAGGAAAAATATGAATTTATACGAATCGTGACACTATGTAGAACAAACGTTAAAGGAAAACAAATTTAAATTTTTTTTTAATAGTTGTATAAAACATGATTACAGAAAAAAAAATAACCTTTAAGGACTATAAACAAAATAAGAATTATATAACGAGATATTGTCATTTCAACGCACTTAAAAAGACATTTCCGCGCACTTAGAAAGTCATTTCAACGCACATGAAAAGTTTTTTAGGATTAAAATTTTCAGTGTGTCGGTTTTTTTTATGGGAAAAGAAATCATTCGTGGATTTCCGGGGCACAACTACAATGATTGATGAAGAATAGGAATTTTTTTTGTCTAGAACCAGAGCGTTCAGCTTATCAATCTGAACAAAATGCTTTAATTCAACTGCCTGAATGACTCATGATAGAATAAACTCGGCAAATCTATCCGAATTTATATATAGAGTGTTAAGAGAGTACGGCAAAATATTCATGCAACTGCCTGAATGATTTATAATAGAATTGACTCAGCTAATCTGTCTGAATTTATAAGTAGTGTGTTTAGAGAGTCTTTCAGTATGACTAGATGCAGGGAATAGGAAAGTTTTTCTTTGATTTGGTGATGTAGTTTATTATACACCGTGTCCCACGTAAGGCGGGCATTACAACTTTATGGAGAATAAATTAATTTGTATTTTCGCCATTTTCTGAGTATACATAATCGAATATGCTCTTTTGAATTAAAATAAAATGAACTCTGTGCAACTTCCGGTTATACCGGAAGTGACCACTAACTTCGTTATTTTAAAGGGAATACCCCATATTTTTTTTTAATTTTAGATTCAGCATAAAATTCTGTAAACAACGATATCCCATTTGCTTATTCTAGTTATAGCGGATTTGGCGTTATTCAATTTTTTTCTACATTTTTAGTCGCCGGTAGACATTTTCTTAAAGTCGTCTATCTCAGGTACTATATCTATTAGATACTTAAAATTTTTACCAGAGGTAGTAGATGGGATGTACTTCTTGAGAATATTTAGTTATTCAATATTTGCAAATTATTTTTAAAAATGAAATTTTTTAAACATAAAAAACTTTTTTAATTTAAATTGAACACCCTATATATTTTTTAAATTTTAGATTCAGCATGAAATTCTGTAAACAATGATACCCCATTTGCCTATTCTAATTATAGTGTATTTGGCGTTATTCAGTTTTTTATAAACTTTTATATGCCGGCAGACATTTGCTTTTTTAAATTTACTTGTACATCGTTTGTTCGACTGTGTGTTTTGAAATAATTTTAAAAAATAAATATTTTAAACATGAAATTTTTTTTTATTTTAAATGGAAAATCCTGTATATTTTTATTTCATTTTGTTCAGAAAATTATTCTTCATTGATCTTCATTTGCACTATTAATTCCCTATAATTATCTCTCGCCAATTTTAAGAAACTTTAAATTTAAATTTTACGCATGCACCTACATAATATAGTATAGTTTTACATTTTAATTTTTTATCTTAGTATGCCGTGGAAATATGCTAAACAACAATCTGCCAACAAACTGAATTGTCATATTTCTATGTATTTAAGTTGTGTATTTTTTGCGTTCAAAATATGGAAAATATGGAAAATATTGAAGAATATACCAACCAAGATATTCTTAATTTATTTTACATTCATGGAGAATGTAATCGAATCAAAAGTAGAACCTGCCGCATGTTTAATGAACAATACCCTCATTTACCACCAATGAACAGACAGAAATTTGATAGAATCGAAGCTAACTTTTTGAATAATTTTAAACAAAACCTGGGAAGAAACCGTCAACATTATGTCCGAGATGAAGAAGTTAATCTAATTAACGTATTAGGGTATTTTACTGCGTATCCTCACGCCTCCATTAGAATGGCTCAATATAATTTACATATTAGTCGAATTTTAGCACTAAATAAATGGCATCCCTATGCACAAAGAAAAGTTCAGGAGTTGCGAGATGGTGATCAAATAAGACGAACTGAATTATGCGAATGGTTATTGGTACGAATTCAAGAAGATCCCGAGATTTTAAACAAAATTTTGTGGTCAGACGAGTCGAAATTTACACGTAAAGGGATCATCAATCGCAAGCAATGTCATTTCTGGGCAAACGAAAATCCACATTTTTATCGTGAAGCACAATTTCAGTACGAATTTAATTTTAATGTGTTTGCAGTGATCGGTTTTGGAAGAGCTTTTTATTACATTTATAACGAAAGACTGACCTCAGAAAGATACATTAGAATTCTTAGAGAAGTAGTTGCCGACATTTTAAACCAGCTACCAAATAATAATTTTTGGTACCAGTTGGATTGTGCCCCAGCACATTCAACATACTATGTAAATGAAGAAATTACAGCACTCTGTGAAGACCGATGGATAGGTCCAAATGGTCCTTGGCTTTGGCCTGCAAGATCGCCAGATCTAACTCCTGTTGATTTTTTTTTTATGGGGTCATATTAAAAATTTAGTGTACTCTACCCAAATTAATACTAAAGAAGAATTAGAGCAAAGAGTTTGGAATGCCTTTAACGAGTTAGATGGTGAAATGATTCGTAAAGCAACAACTAATCATGTTAAAAAAAGATTGTTAAAATGTTTAGAAGCTAACGGGGGGCATTTTGAACATTTGATAAAATGATTTTTTTAAACCATGTGCTTTTAATAAAAATAGTTTTTAGTTAGTATGTACCTTATTATTAAAAAAAATTAAACTTTTTAAACGACATATTTTGTTGCAGAAAACTGCAAATGTTTTTAAAAGTACATCCCATCTACTACTTCTGGCAAAAATTTCAAGTATCCAACAGAAATAGTACCTGAGACAGTCGACTTTAAGAAAATGCCTACCGGCGCGACGACTAAAAATTAAAGAAAAATGAATAACGCCAAATCCGCTATAATTAGAATAGGCAAATATGGTATCATTGTTTACAGAATTTCATGCTGAATCCTAAATTTAAAAAATATATAGGGTGTTCCCTTTAAAATAAAAAAGTTTTTTATATTTAAAAAATTTCATTTTTAAAAATAATTTGCAAACACCCCGTACAACAAATAATGAATAACTAAATATTCTCAAGAAGTACATCCTATCTACTACCTCTGGTTAAAATTTTAAGTATCTGATAGATATAGTACCTGAGATAGACGACTTTAAGGAAATGTCTACCGGCGACTAAAAATGTAGAAAAAAATTGAATAACGCCAAATCCGCTATAACTAGAATAGGCAAATGGGGTATCGTTGTTTACAGAATTTCATGCTGAATCTAAAATTAAAAAAAAATATGGGGTATTCCCTTTAAAATAACGAAGTTAGTGGTCACTTCCGGTATAACCGGAAGTTGCACAGAGTTCATTTTATTTTAATTCAAAAAAGCATATTCGATTATGTATACTCAGAAAATGGCGAAAATACAAATTAATTTATTCTCCATAAAGTTGTAATGCCCGCCTTACGTGGGACACGGTATAAATTATAACATACCTCTAAACTATAAGTTGATAATCTTGTGTGTGTTTTTTAAATAGCATTAATGAATGTGGAGTAGTTCAGATTCCTCTACATATGAATTGTCTTCATCAGATTCGTCATCTGACACCTTTTCATTTTCAATGGGCTGATCAGGTGCCACCCAATCTGGTTCTGCTAGTTCGGCTAGAACTAGTCTTAAGTCATCTATGTGGACTTTTATAGGACTTCCATCCCTTTCGATGACATAAACTGAATCCGTTAGAACCTAAATGATTTTACATGGTCCTATCCACTTTTGATGAAAAGGATTGTCTTTAATAGGTCGAAGTTTGAGCATCAAAACTTTTTCTTGTTCCTTGAATGTGACTGCATAAGGATGTTTGGAGACGTACTTTTTCTGGTAGGTATTCAGGTGTTCATTGATGTCTTGGTTCAGATAATCTTGGACTTGCTTTATCTCCTGGAGAAGGGAGATTGTATCCCAGCAGGGCTTGAGTTGGTGTTAACCTAATTGCAGCATTGTACCTGGAACGTAAAGCGAACAGGACGCGGGGCAACAATTTTTCCCAAGCGCTAAATGAGCACTCAATATTTTTTTAATTTCTTGATTTCTACGTTCAACAGGATTGGCGGAAGCAATAGCGGAAGTTACATGTTTAATGTGATTTTTATTACAAAAGCGAGTCCAATGCTCAGAGGTGTAAATTGTGGCCCGTTGTTCGTTATTAGTATTTTTGGATACCCAAATCGTAAAAATACGTCATCTCTAAGAAATTTTGTTATTTTGGAAGTTACTGAATTTGTTAAACATTTTACTTCAATCCATTTTGAATAAATGTCTTCGCAGACAATTATGTATTTATGTCCGGCGTGAGATCTGATATAGGGACTCATTACGTCTATGCTAATAGTTTTCCAAGGATTTTTAGCTTCATACAAATTTAATGGGTCTAAAACTTGAGGTTTTCTACCTTTATTAGTATGACAAATGATACATTTTTCTAGATGATCAGCAACATCTTCTCTTAAATTAATCCAACAATATAATTTAGATATTTTATGGATAGTTTCGTCTCTGCCAGGATGACTTGCAGTGACTGATCATGAAAGTAATATAAAACTCGAGATTTGACAGAAGGAGGGACTGAAAGTTGACCAGTTCTTGTCATTAACAGATCATTTTCTATTTTATAATCCTCGAAAAATGTACGATCTGAGGCCGACTTACATCCCCCATTCAGAATACGTTTCCATCTTAAGATACTTTTCCAAATATCTTCATCCTCCATTTGAGCTTCGGATACTATAGCATACAAGGATGGTTCATTCAAGGGACCGACATAATTACAAGGTGCCTGCGGAGTTTCTGAGTGGGGACTATTATGCTCAGACATTTCTGAAGATGCGTTATTATTTGTCTCTGTAGGATCAGGATCTTGTATGGTTTGAGGTGGTAAAAGGCGGTCTAGATCAAAGCTTTCAACAAATTCATTGTCTGAATTTCGGGAAAGATAATCAGGTAACTGGTTGAATTTTCCGGGGCAGTGATGGATGGTATATGAAAATTCCTGCAATAAGAGGGACCAGCGAGTCAGTTTAGCTTTGGAATCGACATTTTTATTAAGCCTATCCTCTAGATAGGCTCGATATCGTTTAATAGCCCAAATTATCGCTAAACATCCAAGTTCATTAATATGATACTTTTGTTCGGTTCTATTAAGACGGGCACTAGCACATGAAATTATTCGCTTTTTTCCGTTGGTCCCTTCTTGATAGAGATCCGCTGCTATTTCTATCGTGCTACTGTTGGTTTGTAAAACAAAAGGCAATAGTGGATCAGACCCATGCATGGAAAGTGGTTTACTATCTTCACTTTTCATTTTGTCAAACGCGTTCTGTTGTTCTTGTCTCCACTGCCATTTTTGCTTTGGGGACAATAATTCAGTAAGGGGAGCTACAATTGAGAGAAAGAGAGAGAATATATGTTTATTGTCCAAGTTAAAATACTTATTGACAAACACAATATTGTACAAATTACAAATAAATAAATAGTCATACAAACACAATATTGTACAAATAGTATACAAATTACAAATAAATAAATAGTCATTAAAATATAAACAAACATTATTATAAATTAACATTAATACATACATCTAAAATAAAATAAAACACATATCACAGTGTCTCGTCATTATAAAATTCTATAATATTATAATAAGGCCTAGTTAACAGAAATCTCTTGAGCAGCTTTCTAAAACAATTCTGTGACTCAACATCTGTCAACGTATGTGATAGCCTATTGTACATTTTGATACCATTGTATATAAAAGAGTCTCTTATTAGTTCAGTTTTGGGAATAGGCAACTTCAAGTTACCCGTTTGGCGAGTTACACGGGATGTATTCGATTTATATTTCGACTTGTTCTTATGGATCATGCAACAAGTTTCTAAGATAAATAAAGATGTTAATGTTAATATTTCTTGTTTTAAGAACAGCGGTCTGCATGAAACTAATCTGTGTGCTCCACATAAGAACCTTATTGCCCGTTTCTGCATTATAAAGACTCTGTCAAATAACTCGGCAGTACAGACTCCCCAAAACTGAACAGCATAACGTAGATGGGAGTCAACTAACGCATAATATGCAGTTTTTGCTGCACAAACTCCCAATTCATGAGAGGTGGTTCTAATGGCATAACAACCCGATGCGAGTTTTTTTAAAAGTGAATCCACATGAGATTTGAATTTCAAATCCATGTCGATATTTAAACCCAAAAATTATGTACAGTTTGTGGCTTCTACAGTATCCATATCTATTAAAATATCAGGAACATTACATTTAAAGGTTAGTATTTTTGTTTTTCTAAAATTTAATGACAGAAAATTTGCAGTGCACCATGTTTTAAAGGATTTTAGGTCATTACTAATATTTGCATAAAGAATATTGACGTCTTTATTGTGCCACAAGATAGTAGTATCGTCAGCAAATAGAGTGAAACTTCCTGAGATATTTAACTTACCTAAATCATTGATATAAATTAAAAACAGGGTGGGCCCAAGAACAGAACCTTGAGGGACACCCCATTTTATGTCACTTGTATTCGAGTCTGAAACAGTTCGGACTAACTGTTTGCGACCTAAAAGGTAGGATTTCATCCAACTCAAGGCCACATCTCTTATGCCATAAATTTCAAGCTTTTGCAGCAGTACTCCATGGTTGACACAGTCAAAAGCTTTAGTCAGATCACAAAATACTGCAGCTACGGCCTCGTTGAAATTTAAACTTGTATAAGCTAATTCCAAACAAGAAGAAACAGCGTCCGATACGTTTTTGTTGTGTTGAAAACCGAATTGATTTATGTCCAATATATTATTTTGGTCTAGATATCTAACTAGTCGAGTTTTTACAAGTTTATAAATAATCCGAGTGTCGGAATTAGAGATATGGGCCTAAAATTAGATGGCTCAGTCAAGTCTCCTCCCTTATATAATGGAACCACAACACTTGTGGAAAAGGAGGAAAAGTACCTTCAATAAAACTTTTATTTATTAAAATGGATAAAACGTCTAATGCAGAGGTAGGTAAGTTTTGAAATATTTTTACTGACATTCCATTATGTCCTGATGCAGTTTTGTTGTGTATGTCATTACAAACTTTTAATATTTCTGAGGAATTTGTTTCTCTTAAGAAAAATTAATATTTAATTGGTGACGATTTTACAAATTCTAATGGGTCAGTTGTTCTATTTAAATTTTTTGTTAGATTTTCAGCGATATTGCAATAAAAAGTATTGAAATCGATAGGATTTATATTTGCATTGCATGATTTATGGGTACTTCTGCCTCTCAATTCATTAATAATAGACCAAGTTTCCCTTGCCTTATTTTTTGAGCTCTCGATTCTTGTATGATAGTACATATCTTTAGCTTTTCTAATAAGTGTTCGATACAAAGATCTGTAGCGATAATAATAGTATAAAAATAAATTATTTTGCGTAAATTTTTTTATATTGTTGAGAGATCTCATATTTTTTTATGAACATCTTAAACCAGCTGTAATCCACGGCTTTTTTGGCTTAATTTTTATTTTTTGAATAGGGAAAGACGCATTAAAAAATTTGCTTAAATTTAAATAAATTAAAATTTTTACATACTAAATGAAATTTTCCATAATTAGATTTACTAAACAATCGACCATGATGAGAATTAGTCTTAGAAAGCTTATGCTCAAGAGATATCGAAGCTAAAACGGCTTCATGATCAGACAGACCGCTGGGATTCACTGTACACGATATATTAGCAGGTTCGTAAGACGTACAGAAATAGTCAAGTAACGTTTCGGTACAATCCGTTATCCTTGTTGCTTCCTTAACATGCATACTTAAGTTAAAGGAAATTAATAAATTTTTTAATCTAATAGTAATATTATCATCATCCTTGAGATAATCTATATTTAAGTCACCTGTCAAAACTATTTTAGATGTTGTAGAAAATCTACTTAGCAAAGATTCCAAATTGTTTAAAAAAACTGAAACATTTGAATTTGGTGATCTATAGATACAAACAACATAAAAATTTACGAAAGTCGGGGAATATATTCGGTAAGCCAATTCAATACACCGAGGAACGATTAAAAGTCTCTTTTAATTTTTGGTTGTGGAAAATGTTGTAGTTATTCCAAGTGTTTAATATGTGGCATATTTAGTTCACCTTGAACATTATGGCCTAAATATGTTAATGAACTAGTACCGAAATGACATTTTTTTATTGAACAATGTAAACCATGTAGTTCAAGTTGTTCTAGGACTAAACGGAGATGTTTTAAATGTTCCGTGTATGAGTCTGAATATATTATGTCGTCTAAACATAACATAATGAATTTGTGTAGATAACCGGAAAGAATTTCCTGCGTCATTAACTGCTAAAATGTGTTAGGAGCGTTTTTAAGGCCAAAGGACATGACAGTGAACTGAAAATGAGCTCCATCTGGGGTCGAAAATGCTGAATAACCTACATGTATTGTAAGATAATAAAAATATTTTGAACAATATTAACTTCATTTATTCAATAAAAGAAAAATAATTGTTTTCTTATCGGTCACCACGCTCAAAAAGTGTAACTTGAATTAATATCAAAAAAAAACTTGAATTAATATAAAAAAAAAATACTGCATAAATAAAATAAATAAATAATTATAATTGCACAAGTTGATGGCAAAAATCGAGATAGACGTAAAATCGTTATGACCTCCCAATCGCCAGTAGCGTCACATAGTCTATGTGTTATTTTATTTAATAGTTGGTTTGAAAATGGCCCGATTGTATATATTTTAGCTTTTTGGCGTATTTACATATTTTTTGGCCGGAAATAATGTCATTATGGGTTGCATTCGGTCGCACATGAGCCTCATGTAGAACAGTCTTCTGTCTTAAATTGTCGGTATGTGCATGAAATTACGGACTACCTGACAAATTCTTCAAGAGCAAGCTTCAATTAAGAGTCAACCCGTAATTAAAATCTAAGTCAAAAGAATCAAAAGAAAAAGAAACAGGAGTAAAAACAATTTAATAATCGAGCGTTTAAATTCAACCAATTTTTTGATATCAATGATTAAAACAAAATTATTATTAATATAACAAATTAGTTATTAAAAATAAAATAGACAAATAGTTTCGATCTTACTAGTTCCCTACTATATTTGTATTGATTTAGAATTTAATTTATAACTATTTTTAAAAATTGCAGTTAGAATTTACCGCCATTTATCAATAGTTATTACAGTTCTGACTACAAACACAAAGGGCGCTAATTTAGTTGAGTCTAACATTAGGTTTCTAGAGGATACAAGTTCTTTGTGGACTCAACTATTATACGAGTATGTGTTGCAGAATTTAATTGAATTAAAATTAGTGCTAACAATTTACTTTATATTCTACAAATTTGTCATTTTGTAATTTTGTTTTTCTTTAACATTTTTATCATATTTACGCTTTAATAAGATATTCTTGTACTACAAGGAAAATCGATGGAATTTCTTTTGTTACACAAAAAATTTAGCGATTATTTGACCTGAATGTAAATAAAGAGGTCTGGTAAAAATTTGCATTCTTTTATAGGTAGTTCCTGGATCGATATGTATATAACGTATAATCTACCGTAACATCTTGGTCCCATTACATTTATTTATGAGACAGACATATATCAGAAAATGAAATCTTTTAAGTATGGCGTAACGTAGGTGGAAACTAATAGCTTTTCCAAGAAATAATTAGTAGGTCAGTAGGTAATAAATTGCTAACAAATTCTAAAAAACACATTGTGATCCTAAAATAAAGATTAGCTGTTTAAGCAGTAAAACCAAAAGGGTTTTGATATACAATTCTGATAATTCTATTTAAAACTGTTTTGTATCCTTACTCGGCATAATATTAACTTTTGTTTTTTTTACATAAAAGACAACCGTATCATGAAAATTTTCCAAAACAATTAATAATATAAAAGGAAGTTTCCCATCAAAAATTAAAGGTGAAATGTGTTTTTAGTGGCAATAAAATACAATACAGGTACTATGTTTTTTATATAAATAAAGAGTTCACTGGTTTTTCGGTCAATAGTTTTTATAATTGTTTTATTTTATTTTAGCACAGGGACTACATATATTTCGGAAACACTATTCTATCTTCTGGTGCCAGTCAATATTTATTAAAATATGGGGACGATTACAAACATTTAAATTTTGTTTTTAAAATAACCGAAGCCCAATCTTTCTGTTTCGCAGCATATTGCTTTCTTTTATACTTGAACATTAACATTTTGAAGGATAATAGTTTGAGAGAAACTGTATTAAGAAATAATTGATTTATCTGTGGGTACATTTGACCTACTTAATTATCTTGTTCAGAATGATATAAATATGGGTATTTTCTCAACTATATTCCCATAAACGGGCTTAGAAGTTAATTTTAAACGAGATACATCTCATCCAGCTATTACATTTTTCGTAAGGGGAAATCCTCATGGACCCCAGGTGCGTGGTTCGATCGTGCCTGGGACTGTGGGACTCCGATTGTGCCGAACTACTCACTAAGGCCCATCTATTTCAACACAAGCATCCTAGCGTCATATTTTAAAATATTTATTCTGGGTGCTAAGCGGTCTTTATATTTGCATTTTTACTGCGAATTTCTTTGGAAATCTTGTTAGTGTTCCAATCTATATTGTTGTGTTATTTGTGTCGTTCATCTTCTTTTTCGAATCCTTTTGTATTCCCCTTATTGCCTCCCACGTGCTAGCATCCGCGATCATTTTTTTGCCCATGGTGGAAAATAGTATGCGCTGGAGTATCTCAGGCCTTTTAGAACATGCAGGTGTCTGTCTCTGCCTTGTCTATTTGTGTAGGATAACCTTCTTTCCACGAGAATATATATGCTTAATTCATTTATGTAAGCGTTCTATGTGCATATTAGTGTTTATTCCAGAGTAAGTCTGATAACAATGGGCCCAACTTTTGCAATTTTTCACATAATAGTTTTCAAAATTCTTTCCACATTCGACAGTTTCAGAGTTTTTAAATATTTGAGTTACAAGTTCATCTATCAGTTTTTCAAAAGCAACAGCATCAGTTTCTTGCACTAAACTTCTCAACATTTTGTAAATGGTAGCCTAAAAGGTATTAAAATCCATTAATTGGCATTAGGTAGTTTATAAGGTGTCAGTATAAAAAAAATAATAAGTGCCTACCTGATTTTCCTTAAGTTTAATATGATGTAAGTTATTTCTACACGCCCTATCAACATGCCAGCTACAGAATAAAATATTATATAATACAATAGTGAATAAATAAAATTGTATCATAGCTTACCCGTACTGTGCTTCTGGTATTATTTGAATCCACGCATTATAATATGAGCCTGCCATATCTGACATAAATACTTTTGTCTCAATACTTTCAACTTCTGCTTTTAAACAGTTGAAAAACATATTCATAACTCCTTCGTCACTATGATTAGACAATAAAAATGCACATGGAAATCCTTGCTGAAGTTCATCCAAAACAAGAATTGTATGCAACTCGAAATTATAACTGTTAAGCCCATAGATTCCATCTATACAAATATAATTTTGGGCATAGTTTAACAACATTATTTTTTGACCTTCCGAGTAAAGGGGCTGGGAGAGTTCTAACACATTCCTTATGTAAATTAACATGGGAAATCGCTAAGGTTCATTCTGGCAATTTTTACGGTGACGTCACGCGTCGAGAATCTTATCAGTAACTTACTTCTCGATCCACCAACTATCATTCCTTAACCAGCAACTACAACAAGTGGTATATATTATTATAAAATTAACTTATATCCAGGGTGTCGTTCCTGCTGCTGGTTTGGAATGAAAGGTTTTTTATAAAGAATATATTTTTTTATACTGGGTGCTGCTGTTGTAGCTGTTGGAACAAAAACAATGTGTTTTTGCACGAAAAGCCACAAGGGCCTTAGCGTGTTTCTCGGACATTACTGGTCTAATTCAAACGGGAAAAACGGCATTACGTAGAAAACGTGGTATAGAATAACGTCGAACAGAAAAAATATTCGCAGTGACAGGTCAAAAGGGTCTAAAACTAATATCTTTGTTATTGTTGGTCGGATTCAAACGGGAGAAACGGCATTATGTAGATAATTCAGTATTGCCTAACGTATTTTACGTTCATTATCTGACAAAAATAAATGACACAAATCGTTCTGATGGCCAACATGTGTTTTAACAAAACTGATCTTATGACTGTCACAGTCGTTTTAAATTGTAACTACTTGTATTCTGGCAGGACAATACCCATTATTTTGTTTACTTCCTTGTGTTTTTAGATGACGTTTTCTAGAACCTCTGGAACTTAAAAACCAGAACGATGACACACAAAGCTAGTACAAATTGCTTTAGCACTTTTCATGTTTAACTTCAAAATGTTTATGAAGCTCAGCTTTGAATCTACTGACAATTCACATAAGGGGCACTTTTTTCTAACATTTTGCACTGAGATATTAGTGTTATTTATATCATCACCTAAAACAAATACAATCTATGAGCAAATATGGCATTCTTAAAGAAGTCAAGGTACAATAAAGTCACTGCACCTACTTAGGTACACTTATTACCCAAAATTATAGCTAATAAATATACCTAAATATGTATTTTTTGATTCAGCCTTGCTTGGTCAGTGACTGACTAGTTTAAATGTCTCAGAATGGAATTATTTTGTATGATTTGGTCAATTACCTTGTACATATAATTGTGTCTTGAAACGCCATTTTAAACTTTTCTCTGCACTTAAATTTTTGTCATACAGTTCGCAATAAAAAGCGTATGATTTAATCTTTAAGGGCGCCAATTTTTCGAGTTGATTAGGATGAAATTTCTTAACATATTTCCTAAACACACTAAAACGCACAACGCTTTTATTAAATTTACCGCAAACATTGGTATTAGAAGCATTGGTATTATATTTATTTTTACTTTTACTATTAGGTAAATAAACTTAATAATCAAAGTTGGTTGACAACTGACAAGACAACCGATGAACCGATATGCGACAACTTGTCGGGTGGCCGAGTTGACTAGTGGGACGTAGACGCTAGTACTTAAAACTGTATAGTTATTATTTTTGTATATGCTAGTTTTTTCTTAAATCACTTCAGTTCAATTTA
Source organism: Psylliodes chrysocephalus (assembly GCA_927349885.1). Taxonomy (NCBI): domain Eukaryota; kingdom Metazoa; phylum Arthropoda; class Insecta; order Coleoptera; family Chrysomelidae; genus Psylliodes; species Psylliodes chrysocephalus. The sequence continues at coordinate 8,135,368 of OV651827.1, read as the reverse complement.
AACATAATAATGATACAAAATACAAGTATTAAAGTAATTTTACAAAATTAATTCCAAAATCGTAAAGATGTCCTTACAAATTTAAGAGTGATGATTTTTTTATGGATACCATCAAAAGACCTTCATGAATTTTAAATTGGACCCCTGAAGTACCCCCTTTCCAAAAATTATAGAAATCGAACAATACTAAACTAAACACAATTAATAAAATATTCCAACGAATTAAGAACCTCCTTCATCTTTTAAAGTCTGTTTTAATAAATGATGTGAGCTTATATCCTGATTCAAAAGACATACATTAAAAAATCTGATGTGTCCAACACATGACTTTCCTATCTAGTTATTACAGGCTTTTTCCGGTAATTTTGTACAACCTATTGCAGCACATCCATAAATGTTTAGAGGATAAAATAAATATATACATTTTCCACATACATCTACCTCGAAACATTTTTCTATAGATATTCATTGAAAATGAAAATACTGAAAAATTTAAATTTGGCACTTTTCCTACAATTTTTTCATTACGGTCCATTTTAGAAAAATCATGTATAAACAAAAATTATAGAGATCGATATCGCAAACAACTTTTATTACAATTTTCATAAAAATCGGAATTTTGCACATTTTGTCAAATTTCTCGAATACGGACCATTTCAGGAAATTTTGACAAAAAACCAAAATTATAGACAATAATATTAGAAATAACTTTTATTTAAACAATTTTTTTCTCCAAACATAAATAACAGATATATTCCATAAAATATAAAAACGGCCTCCCATAAAGTACCCCCCCAGATGTTCCGACTTTGTCCAAAATCGAATCATTTTACGTCAGGCTGAAATAAAACATAGGTTTAAAATTTAATGTTTTTTCTTTATCCGTTTTTGAGTTTTCTTCAAATTTCGAAATTTACACATTTTCTCAAATATCTCGAATACGGTCTATTTTAGAGAAATCATGTACAGGATAAAAATTATAGAGAATTATATTACAAACAACTTTTGTTTAAACAATTTTTATAAAAAAATATTTTTTTACATTTTGTCAAATTTCTCGAATACGGACCATTTTAGGAAAATTTTGTATAGAACAAAAATTTTAGATAATAATATATATATGTATATATATATATTTGAAGAATTTTCTGCCCCTAACGTAAATAACAGATATATTCCATAAAATATAAAAATGACCACCTATAAAGTACCCCCAGATGTTCCGACACTGCCCAAAATCTAATCAGCACATTGGACGCTAGAACAAATCTTAAGTTTGAAATTTGGTGTTTTTCTGTGTATCGGTTCATGAGTTATGCGACACACACACACACACACACACACACACACACACACACACACACACACACACACACACACACACACACACACACACACACACACACACACACACACACACACACACACACACACACACACACACACACACACACACACACACACACACACACACACACACACACACACACACACACACACACACACACACACACACACACACACACACACACACACACACACACACACACACACACACACACACACACACACACACACACACACACACACACACACACACACACACACACACACACACACACACACACACACACACACACACACACACACACACACACACACACACACACACACACACACACACACACACACACACACACACACACACACACACACACACACACACACACACACACACACACACACACACACACACACACACACACACACACACACACACACACACACACACACACACACACACACACACACACACACACACACACACACACACACACACACACACACACACACACACACACACACACACACACACACACACACACACACACACACACACACACACACACACACACACACACACACACACACACACACACACACACACACACACACACACACACACACACACACACACACACACACACACACACACACACACACACACACACACACACACACACACACACACACACACACACACACACACACACACACACACACACACACACACACACACACACACACACACACACACACACACACACACACACACACACACACACACACACACACACACACACACACACACACACACACACACACACACACACACACACACACACACACACACACACACACACACACACACACACACACACACACACACACACACACACACACACACACACACACACACACACACACACACACACACACACACACACACACACACACACACACACACACACACACACACACACACACACACACACACACACACACACACACACACACACACACACACACACACACACACACACACACACACACACACACACACACACACACACACACACACACACACACACACACACACACACACACACACACACACACACACACACACACACACACACACACACACACACACACACACACACACACACACACACACACACACACACACACACACACACACACACACACACACACACACACACACACACACACACACACACACACACACACACACACACACACACACACACACACACACACACACACACACACACACACACACACACACACACACACACACACACACACACACACACACACACACACACACACACACACACACACACACACACACACACACACACACACACACACACACACACACACACACACACACACACACACACACACACACACACACACACACACACACACACACACACACACACACACACACACACACACACACACACACACACACACACACACACACACACACACACACACACACACACACACACACACACACACACACACACACACACACACACACACACACACACACACACACACACACACACACACACACACACACACACACACACACACACACACACACACACACACACACACACACACACACACACACACACACACACACACACACACACACACACACACACACACACACACACACACACACACACACACACACACACACACACACACACACACACACACACACACACACACACACACACAGACACAGACATCATCGCGAAAATAGTCAAAACGGATTCAGGGGACCTCAAAACGTAAAAATCCGACAAAAACTCGAGGTCGAAAAAAATCATGATTCTTATACTTTCCTTATATCTGTATACAGTTTGAAGTTAATAAATAATAACTTATATTCCAATTCAAAGGTGAGTGTTTTATTATATCATTGATTTTGTGTCAAAGAAATAACTTTCCTCAACTCACTTTTATTGATCATAATATTGTTTTAACTCATAGACATTCACTAAATTATATATCAATACTTATAATTTCAATGTCAAATTTTTTGGAAAATAAGAAATTGTTATTTTCAAGGGTGAAGTGCAAATCTATAATTAGTATAATCCGACCGCGAAGCGGGAGGATTATTCTTTCAAACTGACACGATTTGTAATTATGAAGGAAGTTTGAGATGTATAACCGTATTTATTTTGAAGTACGTATTGTATTTGATACGATTATTTTTTGAGTAAATTAAGTAAATATCAACAATTTATTAATTTAAATACATATTGGTACAATGAAAATTACAATTATTAATTATTGATAAACGTCAAAATTTGACGGTCCTGTTAGTTAGTGTATTGTTGTCGATGTGGTTACTACGGAAATAAAATTATTGTAAATATATTTGATTGGTGGAGCTACTCTATGTATAATCAGGTATTATCGAAATTATACGAGGTAACTTAACTAAATTGAACGTTCTAATTGGTTAAAAGTTATACGAAAAAAATAATCGATAATAGGCACCTATATTAAAAAGTTGATAGTGTTTGGGTTGGGCCAAATACATAGTTCAAGGTTACGCCATCAAGGGTTTTTAAAGTATTGAATTTGATTAGTTTGGCAATAGGCCATTATAACATAGTAATCATCTTAAATTTCCACTTTTCTAATTAATTTTCTAATTATATTGACTTGTGAGTTTACTTGTAAACTATATTCATGGATTTAAACGTCAAAATAAGATATAATTAAATTATATATCAATTGAAGTGATATCTGATAGATATTTGGTATAACTGTAGGTAAATAATTGAGTTTAATTTTATAATTAAAAATGTGCATAACTTCAAGTATATCCAGAATAAAAAAACAGTGTTTCGTGGTCAAAATGTAAATAGTAACAATTGAGCCGTAATTTAAAAATTTGGATTTAAATTGTAAATAATTGTAAACAAATATGATTAATCTTTGTACTCTTTTAAATGATAACAGAAAAACATTTAATAGATCCATTATAACAAATTGTGTGAATTATCTGGTACAAACCAAACATTTTGTGTTAGATGTTGTTATTAAAGTAGCTAAATATAAAGTTAGAGTTTTTATTTATTTATTTATTTAGTTGGAATACAAAACAGGACGAACCCAAAAACAGTATTCACTTATAGCTAGTAAGATATAAAGTTAAACGTTTACAGATAAAATACAGCAAGATATATTATTTAACAATGTACAAATTTTAAACCGTTAAAAAAAATTAATATTATTATTATAAATTGTTTAAGAAAAAATTATTGAGTGTTTTAGAAAAGGTTATTAGGGAAGAAAAAAATATATCGATGTCAACTAGATCTGGCGTGAACAAGATCTAAGGCCGGAAATATACCAATTTGACTACAGCAATTCGGGTTGTTCTCTGGAAAGTGGCCTAGACGCAAATAGCTCTGAATTACATTATTTTCCAACAAATTTCAGTATATGGCCAAGTAAAGTAGGATATACTTTGTGTTTTTAACCTCTAAAAGTATTTCTACAAGTCTAGGTTGCATCGATTTCGTAATTAATACAGATTATAAAGAAATCTACTGATTTTTGCAATAAACTTACTAATGGTATAGAGACACTCCTTTAATAGTAATTTAGATACATGCGATTGCATTGAAAGATTTACAGCAACGGATAACAGGAGAGTTAAGATGGTAATTAGTATTACTGTGATCAATATAAAGTAACAATTTACTCTTGTTGTTGTGAGAGGGGATACTAATGTGCATGAAGTATAACAACATTGTCCACTAATCCATTTGTCCAGCGCCATGGCAAATACTATCAAATAATAGCCGTCTCTTTCTCCGGATAAGCTCAGCTTTTAGGGTTAAAATCCACTCGTAAGGGGGTGAATTAGGGAGAGTATTATATATCCATTTGTTTTAGTCCACATAATAGAAATACCCTCGTTTAGACCATATTCTAATTTACCAGATTGTATTTGATCTACAACAGGATTCAAAAGCTTCCCATTTTTACAATTGATTTTTTAATAATATTGTTTAGGCCAACTATTATTTTGCCAAAATACACTGAGATTGAACATTTCAAGCGAGCCGTACTTAATTCAGTTTTTACTATGTATAATAATTTCTTAAAGATCTATACCAATAATTCAAAAACTAGTGAAGGTACAGGTTATGCTGTTTTTATCCCCGATAAAAAAATAAAATCCACATCTTTTGTACAGTATACTTCGATAAGATTAGGACTATAGAAAGTGCGTTGAAGTGTATGATGTATAATCCCTTTAATGCAGTGATAATGTCAGATTTTAGATCTGCTTTAGAGACTATTAAAACTAGTTCATCCTTTCCCAGCTTTGCTATATCAAACACTATTTGTAACGTCAAAAAATTACTTCAGTACTTGCCTAGTAGTAGGGTTCGTTTTGGCCAGGGGCTGGAACGAGACAATAATAGAGTTTTTTAGGGTGCTTTTAAATGACATTTAAGCGTGTTCAACTGTCATTAATCGGACTAAACCGAACGCTTAAGAGGTCGCTTGTAGTTAAAAGAACTTGTCTCTACTAACTTACCTAATATACGATTTATTATTTATTTGGTATGGATGAAAGTCCACGAATAAATATCCGGTAACAACACTATTGATCTCTTAGCCAAGGAAGCTACAGCTCTGTTAACCATTTCTAATCATTTCATAGATTATCTGGATTCGATAAATGTTGGAAAAGGCAGACCCATAAAATGTGCGAATCAGACTTGTATACATCCTACCGTACCCAAATTCCGCATATTAGCGAATTTAATGTAAATAGAGCATATTCAGTAACTATCACACGCTAAATTTCCAGCTCACCTACATAAAAAAGGTATCTTAAATATTGACGTTTTTTCTTGTAGGCTTGAAGTCTTGTAGTCTCGAATATAAGTATTGCTTTATGATGAATTCCTGACATAGAGCTTGGAAAAAACTGTTATACAGCCGGAAACAGACGACGTAGTGATAATAATAGTAAAGACTACAAGACTACTGCTAATTTAAATCTCATCTTTTTGCATGCAAAAACCACTATAAAAAAATTTACTTACTTACTAGAAGCTATAAGAAATAAAAATTGCCCTAGCCCCATTAATTTAACATTCGTAATAATCTTTTAGATGCTCTAAACGTATATATACGCGAATAAAATAACTGTTCGAGAGGTATAAAAATGCAGTCCATTTTAATGTGTGCAAAGTAATACTAGGGTTTTGTATATTGTCAGTATTATAGTTTTAGCATCGAAAATGTCGACTGACAGCCATATTTTGTTAAAAGAAAACAGTTTATTGCTTGACGCTTCAGACGTGTAAATATGCGGAAGATTCTCCACTTTCGCATCTGAACCGTATTAGATTTTTTTAACACTAAATACGGTTGACGGTTTTGTGGGTTGACCGCAGTATGCATTCAGCAATTATTCTGTTCGTTCGAGGCTTCCTATAATGTTATTTAGTTGTGTAGTTTCGTAGTGGAACGGTATATTAAAACTAATTATTACACTGATAAGGAACTGGAGGACATTTTAGCAAAGAGTAACAGTGAACCGGACGATATTTTAGCAAATAGTGATGAGTCAGATGAATGAGCCGAAGATTAAATGGCCACACCAGAACCTTCGTACGTGCCTCCTGTAACATCAGATAGTTCCAACCATTCGGATAATAATAATTTCGTTGAAAAAATGCCACATAATTTTGGAAAAAGGCAAAGAAAAATACGAGTAATTTTATCTGGTGTGAGCAAGATCTAGGGCCGGACATACACCAACTTGATTCCATCCTTTTCGGGTTGTTCTTCGGAAAGAGGCCTAGACGCAAATTGCTCTGAATTACATTATTTTCCAACAGTTTTCGGTATATCGCTGAGCAAATCAACAAATACTTTGTGTTTTTAACCTCTCAAGGTATTCCTCTAAAGTCTATGTTGCATAGATTTCATAATACATAATATATAAATCCACTGCTTTTTTGCAATAAACTTACTATTGACAGAAATAAAGAAACACTCCATTAAAGCCTATTGGACAAAAAACAGATATCGATTTTTTTCTTTTGCTACGGACGCTTTATTTTGTTGACAATGCAAAGAAGGCACCCAAAAACGACATATGGAAAATCTGAAAAATTGTGGATAATTTAAAAAACAAATTAAAGAAACCTTCTACCCTTTTTAAAATGTCCTATTCAAGGGTAGAATTTTCATCAAACAATATATACCATCAAAAAGACACAGATTTGGAATCAAAATATTTGTTTCATACGAATATGAAACGGGCTATATATTTGACTTCATAATTTATTCCTGAAAGTATACTAACCTGTATGTAATTGTTGATGAACTTATCAAAAAGGTGGGAATATCTAGAAATGTTGTTCTAACTTTAATGAAACCTTATCTTGCAAATAGTCATTCTTTGTTTATAGACAACTGGTATGTAAACCCTAATCTTTACATGCAGTTACGCCTGTGAAACCATAAAAAGAATCGAAAAGGAATGCCAATCTTAGAAAAAATTTTGGAGCGTGAAGAGACGCAATACAAATCTACAACGAAACTTTTAGCTTTGAAATGGAAAGATAAACGTGAAGTATTCATGCTAAGTACATTGCATGATAGCGAAGTTGTCAATACTGAAAACATTGACAAACAGACTGGTAATGAAACCTTTGTGTATTCTGGACTATATCGCAAATATGGGGGCTGTGGATAGTTCCGATATGATGCTTAGCAGTACTCCAAATATGTAAGGCGCTCAGTAAAGTAGTACAAAAAATTATTCTCTTTTATTGAATATTTCACTTTTAAATGCCCATGCTTCGTTTCTCACTGCAACGGGTACGAACTTAAGCCTGGAAGCATTTCAACTGAAGGTTGTAGATCAAATCCTGGAAAAATACCATACACCTATAGACATCTATAAAACAGGAAGAACAGAACATTTCCCTTTTTAAGTTGCATTAACGAATAAAGTCCAAAAGCGGTGTGTTGTGTGTGCTAAAAGTGGACATAGGAAATACACGCGCTACATGTGTAGCGAATGTAGTGTGTCACTTTGTGTAATAATTAATTGTTTTGAACGAAACCATACGATAAAAAACTATGAGTTTTGTTTCAACATTCTCTTTATTGAAGTATATTGTTAAATCTTCACTTATTTAGTATATGTAATTTTAAATTAAAAATTAACATCCAATATAAAACGTAATATTTCACATATATATTATTCTCATTAAATATACTTCGCCGAAACGGTATTGCCCTAATTAGTAAAAAACCACATCCGCGTGGCGAAGAATGATTCTTAAATTCAACCGGGCGAACATCAGTATCGCCTCAAATCCCGTAGAATACAGTCGAGTATTCGAACATTGTTATATTTCGGTACAAACCCGCAAATTACATTCCCAAACATTCAAATACCAGTCCTAATACAGTCCACAACCCGCGCCAAGAAGAAAAGTCTGCATCAGGAAGCTTAACCATAACCCATTCATTTTGTTTGTTCATTTTAAAAGTCATATTTTATTTTAATATTATAAACCTCTTTTTTAGTTACCTACATTTATTAGAATTTTATTTTATTTTTATTTTGTTTGTTAATTTTGAAAGTGATATTTTATTATAAATCTCTTTTGTAGTTACCTACATTTATTAGAGTTTTATTTTATTTTTTATTTTGTTTGTTCATTTTGAAAGTGATATTTATTTTATTATACTAATTTATATATAATAACAAATAACCACTGATTGTTCTATTCTACCTTCACGAAAAGTAAACAAATCCGGCCCTAAAAATAACCGTAAAATCGTTTTTTTTTACAATTAACTGCTCCGGACGTATATATACGCTATGGTGCTACGCTGCTCCAGACGTATAAAACCGCAGCACCTAAATTTGTACGCACACGGGAGAGGACCAAAAACTCAGGCTTATTAGTGAAAGGATTAAGCAATAAAGACATTTTTGACTTATTAGCTAGTTTGTTACGTTTAATTTAATTAGACTAATAATTCTAAATTTTATTGTTTTATTTCCTTTTTCCTTTTCTAATACGCATCTGTGGCAAATGGACTCTACTCAAAGCCAACAACTACACAAAAAAAAACTTAAAATTACGTATTTCTCTCTTTCACTCGTATTTCAGCTATAGTGTGCCAATATCAGGAAACTCTCACTCCAGAACATTAAAATTTTAAGTAATAGTGCTTTCAAAGAAGACCTTAAAGAAATATTAATTAAGATATTTTTTCCGCAAACGTCAAAAAAAGTAGACATTATTAACGTCAATTCATGATGTTGAAGTATGATTTCACAGACGCCACTTTTTTGTACGGCCGTGAGCGGACAAAAAAGTACTTTTTTGTACGCTGACGGCCGTACAAAAAAGTAGAATTTTTAACAGGGAAAATAATTATTAGTTGAACTTTTAAACTTTATTAACGATAATAATTATTAATAGTAAAATTACAGTTATTTAAGGTTGCCACGCACATATTTAATGCACTACCTGATTTATTCACTTCCAATTCAAGCGAATTTTGTGCAGAGTTGAAAGAGTTCATCGACAAAATTTCACGTGACTCCTTACTTGTTGTTGCTTCTGTTACATCAACGTCGACATAATTTCGCTCATGAGAAGCTGCATTCAGGTACAGTGAAGAAGAATTCGACATCAAGATTTTTTCTGCAGTTTGTTTTTTATTAGACAAAGAGTCTTCAATGTATCCTTCAGCGACAGTGCTCGACCTCCAACCTCCATGCCGTTTCAAACAAGTAATATCAGCTCCTCCATCCACAAGCAAAGTAGCTGAAGTTCTTCTTAACGCATGGCCGGTGTAATCTTTTGAATTCGGTAGTTTTAAATAAGTTGCTAGTGTTTTGGGTACGTTACTAATTGTATGAATTCCCATGACCATGCGATAACATTTTCCCTTTTGAAATTTCAAAAAAAAGCGTCGGCTTTCCATAGCTTGTGGACGTAAAGAAGTATATTTTCTGTAAAGATTTATATATTTTTCTCCAATAATTGTGAACGATCGTGGCTTTTTAGATTTACTATCAGGAATCTTTATATGAATAACAGATCCTAAATCTTTTATATCGTCTATTGTCATGTTCACCATTTCATGGCATCTACATGCTCCAGATGCGCCCATTATTAGAACAACCTAAAAGTAGTATGTATTTAAAAACTTGATTGTATTTATGCAGGTTAGAATATTATAACTAACCTTAATTCCTAGATATTGCTCATTAGGTGCATTATTTAAAAAATCTTCAAACTGGTCTTTTGTGAATACCTTTGACTTTTTGGGAGTATACCCTTCATTCTGCTTCTTCAGATAAGCACGTAGTTTCATATATTTGCTAATATCTAATCCATGTTTAATATTCAGTAATGATTTTATCATGGAATACTGAGACCACATTGTTGAACTCTTCATTTTTAATTTAGTTGTCATTTCAAAAAAATAAGCTAGTAGCACATTTTCCGAATAGTTTGAAATGTTTTTATCATTTCACCGTGTGAGAAATCTTTCGTAAGCATGATTATAAACTCTACTTGACTTAGTTGGAATTAAATCATTCGTAGCTGCCTTAGCAATGTCAACAACGTCGGGCGGTGTACAGTTGGGTTCTGAATCCGACATAATATAATCTAAAAGAAAATTTCAGTACACTTTACTACAACAAACGAAATTTTGATGCTCAAGTACTTACCAAAAATGCACAGTCCAATTGTTGCTTTAAATCACTTACAATATTTCTGACATTATAAAATATTATTGAACTGTCAAATTTGTTTTTGACTTGGCAATCACAAAACCAGTAACCACGGAAATGTAGTGCGCAGTTTTATAATTATTATTCTCTGAATTTATCAACTTCGTTGCAATCGTTTTGAATTTTTATTTAAATATTAATTAGTTCTATAGTCTGGATGTTGTTTGCGGAAAAAATAGCATGTTTCATTCGGAGCAAAAGCACTTTTTGTGGCTCGTCTGAAATTGTCGGCCTCACTAACGTTCGGCCATCAAACATTCAGACTCCCCACAAAAAGTTATACTTTTACTCCTAATAAAACAATATACTATTTTTAACTCTGTCAATGAATATGCAGAACATTTTTGGTCTACATGCATCTTAAATTACATTCTACCTGATGATAATAATTTTAAATTTTATTAGTACCCACCTAATAAGTGTTTTGTTATTATTCTCAATTTTTTTATATGACTTACTATCAGTGGCGGCTCGTGGGGTGGTTCACAGTGACAGAATATAGGTATCAGTACAGATGTATTAAAAAACTTTCGGTGTTTTAGAAAGTTTATAATATACTTTTCTAAAACACTGACAGTTCTTTACCTATATTTGTACCGGGATCTATATTCTGCTACTGTGAACCCCCAAAATTTTGGTCACGAGCCGCCCCTGCTTACTATAAACATAAAATGGTTATTAAAATTATTTTGCTTTATTCTCTTTTCGAATACATTTATTTTAAAATCCTACAACCACATTATACTTGATTTTTTTTTTCAGATCGGCTTTGGGCAGCGTTCCAAACACTCCAATCATCACACGCATGTCTCCCAGAGATAGTCCCGAGAAAAATATTTCCACAAATAACGTATTACCTCCACCACCTCAATCTTCGGGATCAGAATCTTCAGGTTACTTCACCCCTCCTCCCGAAACCAAAAAAGCATTCGTAAAAATAGATAGTGTGGAAAGAACTTCAGAATCAGAAGACAAAGAAGACTTGGAGAACGATACAAATAATAATGAACAAGCAAATATAGAGGAAGTAGATAACTCAACTGAGTCTTTTAAGGTATGTTATTTAGTAAAATGCCAACCTTATGTGTAATGTTCAAAATTCACTTTTTAAGATGAAAATAATACAACAACCTGTATAACTCTCATAAGGATCAATCCTTTTTTTTTGTAAAAGTAGTATTTTTAAAGAACTCACACCAAAAAAGGAAGCACTCTCTCTATCTCAAATTGTTCTTTGCCCAGCAAATAAATTGATTTAGCACAATCAGTATTGGTTTCAGTAAAATATAAGTTAGTACCTCAAACAGAAAGATACTGTAGAAAACTCCTTCCTTTGTAAACAATTTGTTTTATATTTTTAGAGAAACTTGTCGGCGAGTTCCGCCGAGACAGCAGATCCTACTGAAGAACCAGTTCATTTATCTCCTATAAAAACTGAAATAATAGAAAAGGAACAAATTCAAAGATTCAGCATATCCCGTTCCAAAGAATCCCTCTTCACCGAAAAACCTATAAGCGAATATCGAAGCAAGAGCAAATCTGTTGTAGACCTTCAAAATTTTCTACCGGAAATATCAGTACACAGAAAAAATATTAATTCAGCTCCTTCACTCAAAGATGAAATACTTAATGGCAACAATTTTATTATAACCAGCAGTGAAGAAGTGCAAACCGTCATCCCTTTGTCCAGCGATGTGAATGAAAACCCTGAATCGCCTACTAAAGAAATTACTATCACCAGAAAGTTAAGTAGAAGGTTATCAAGAACTCAAAGCAGAAGATCTAATAGATCAACTCCTAGAGAACCAACACCGAATTCTTCACGGGTCAGCAGCAAGTCCAAAGACTCCCTTCAACTAGCTCTCAATCAACTAAACAATTCTGAATGGGAGGTAATGATCCAGGGTTTGCAGGCTTTGACGAGGTTGGCTAAATATTACCCAGAAGTTATCGAAGCACAGATGCATACTGTTTGCGTAAATTTGGCAAAGCATATAAAGAATTTAAGATCGCAGGTAGCTAGGACCGCTTGTCTTACGGCTAGTGAGATTTTTGGGTCATGTAGGAGATCTTTGGAAATAGTAAGTAGAACATATTTGTTATCTTCAGGAAGCAAACAAACAGGTTTGTTGTGTTTCTAAACTCAGTATTTTCACCAAAAAAATTGTGTTTTACGATATAGACCTTTGCATTTCTTTTAATATGCGATTCACAAGTGCGTGTGTAAGCTACAGAAAGTAGGCATTGGTGTGACCAAAAAAGAAATGATGCCACCTTTGCAATTTATACAAACTGACCGCGTTGAAACGTTGCCCTGGTCATATAGGTGACATCACTGGTATTGTTTTTTCATGCTAGCTTCAGTGCTGGCTCTATATAGCTTCGACACGCACTTGTGCCAAAGGGTATTAAAAGATGGCCAATACTGTATATGTCCATGTGTGGATGAATTAAATTAATAGTAAAAGATAATTAAAAATTACACAGATTCCTTTTAAGCATTAATCAAAAAATGCTCTTGTTTTTTTAAATTAGTAAAACTACTAGGATGTTCTATAATAAGTGTTCGCAAACTGACTTTACACATTTTAATCAACCCAAATTCTTAGTCAGAAAATAATGGATGTCAAATTATCTAATACACTTTACTATCATCTGCCTCAAAGTTGGTTCTGTAGTTTTAAGTATATGTTATAAAACTATTTAAAAAATGTGGTATTAAAGCTGATATTAATTAAAAAGAAATAAATTGATAATTTTTTTCTGATATTATGTATTGATGAAACTTTACATTTGGGTTTGTTACATCACACTGCCGAGTTTTATTGACATATTTTGCTCTTATAACAATAGAATAAAAACATATCATTTCTTGTTAGTTTTCTCTATAAAATATTTTTTCTGTGATTCTTCTGTAATTCATCTGTTATTTTCTTTTAATTCTTCTGTAATTCTCTTGTAATTTTTCTGTAATTCTGCTGTAATTTTTCAATAATTCTTCTGAAATTCTTTTGCAATCTTCTGTAATTATTCTGCAGTTCTCTTATATTTTTTTTCTTTCGTAATTCTTTTGTAATTCTTCTGTATTTTGTTTGTAATAATTTTGTAATGATTTTGTAATTGTTCTGTAACTCTTTTGAAATTCTTCTGTAATTATTTTGTAATTTTTATGTAATTCTGCAATTATTCTGTAATTATTCTGTAATTTTTCTGTAATTTTTCTGTAATTTTTCTTTAATTCTTTTGTAATTCTTCTGTAATTATTCTGTAATTATTTTGTAATTCTTCTGCAATTCTTCTGCAATTCTTCTGTAATTCTTCTGTAATTATTCTGTAATTCTTCTGTTATTCTTCTGTTATTCTTCTGTAATTCTTCTGTAATTCTTCTGTAATTCTTCTGTAATTCTTCTGTAATTCTTCTGTAATTCTTCTGTAATTATTCTGTAATTATTCTGTAATTCTTCTGTTTTTCTTATGTTATTCTTATGTTATTCTTCTGTAATTCTTCTGTAATTCTTCTGTAATTCTTCTGTAATTCTTCTGTAATTCTTCTGTAATTCTTCTGTAATTCTTCTGTAATTCTTCTGTAATTCTTCTGTAATTCTTCTGTAATTCTTCTGTAATTCTTCTGTAATTCTTTTGTAATTCTTTTGTAATTCTTCTGTAATTCTTCTGTAATTCTTCTGTAATTCTTCTGTAATTCTTCTGTAATTCTTCTGTAATTCTTCTGTAATTCTTCTGTAATTCTTCTGTAATTCTTCTGTAATTCTTCTGTAATTTTTCTGTAATTCTTCTGTAATTCTTCTGTAATTCTTCTGTAATTCTTCTTTATTTTTCAGTATTTTTTTCATTATATTTTTTTAGTATTTCTTCGGTATTGTTTAGATATTTTTTCGGGATTTTTTCGGTATTTTTTCAGTATTTTTCAGTATTTTTCAGTATTTTTCAGTATTTTTCAGTATTTTTCAGTATTTTTCAGTATTTTTCAGTATTTTTCAGTATTTTTCAGTATTTTTCAGTATTTTTCAGTATTTTTCAGTATTTTTCAGTATTTTTCAGTATTTTTCAGTATTTTTCAGTATTTTTCAGTATTTTTCAGTATTTTTCAGTATTTTTCAGTATTTTTCAGAATTTTTCAGTATTTTTCAGTATTTTTCAGTATTTTTCAGTATTTTTCAGTATTTTTCAGTATTTTTCAGTATTTTTTAGTATCTTTTTGTATTTTTTTCATTATTTTTTTCAGTATTTCTTATTATATTGTCACGTTATGCGTGTTTTTTATAAAACAAAGTGTCACGATTTACGTGTTTTAAATAATTATGGGACTATCTATGTCCCGGGGTTAAATAACAAAATATATGAATTTGGGCCTCAATCACAAAAACACTATTTAGCCTTAAACTTGGCTTCTTAGCCCTTAACTGTATAAGGGTTCTACTCTTGATGTTAGAACCTGACACGTCTCTGTGAAAGGGCTGAAGGAAACACAATGTTTTCTCAAAACAAATATAATATTAAAATTACAACGATTATACAAAATATGTCTTAACTCGACATACACAAATATGGGGCTCAATATAATATTAAAATACAAAAAATATTAACTTACCAACTCCAATTTTGGGGCACATGTCACAACTCTTGCCTGACTAAAACGCAATTATTCAAAATACTAATAAACGACTTTTAATTTAAACTATAAAGATTATGATCTGGAGCTGCTACAGGGAATCTCCTACAAGGGGGACCTCCTATGGGGAGGATCCGTTCCCTGTCGAAAAAGCCCTCGTGCATCCCCTCGACATTACCTTTTTAACTTTCTCATCATTTTTTTGTTATTAAAACGAATGTTTAATAATTATTAAATAACCAACCTTGCACATTATTGCTGTTTAAAACAAATTGTTGACATAATTAAACAAAGTTTTATGTACAGGATGTTATTTAAATAATTAATTAAAATTAGGAAAAATATGAATTTATACGAATTTATACGAATTTATACGAATCGTGTTTTAGTATTTTTCTATAATTCTTTGGTAATTCTTCCGTCATTATTAACAAAAAATAGATGTCCAATGATCATCCACACAAAGTTAATGTGATATCAATGAACAGTGTCGAGTGTGATTTGGGACAAGTCCCGCCTGTAATTCGATCTCTTTTTTCAATATTTAACTATACTTTCTTGTATAATATAGGAATTAGAGGAAATCGCTGGTCCTCTTCTACACCGTACAGCGGACACCAACAAGTTTCTAAGGTCCGACGCGAACGCCGCTTTAGATGTAATGTGTGAACATCTTCCAATCACACGCGTCGTAGCTGTAATCACTTCCAGAGGCTGCACTCACCAAAACAGCGTAGTACGCTCTGCCGCTATAAGACTGTTGACAGATTTGGTGAAACGACATGGAACTGAGAAAATTTTTCAAATGAATAAGGAGGTAAACATTTAAAAAAATAATTTATACTTATTATGATTTATATTAACCTTCACCTGGCCAAGTGGGGTTCGTCGTGGGGTACATACCCCATGCTCTTTCTCGTCGATTTTCAATATCTAAATCTTCGAAATCGAAATTCGTAACGACATCTATTGGTAGTCAAGGGTTATAATAATACTCTCCCTAATTCACCCCCTTACGAGTGAATTTTAACCCCAAAAGCTGAGCTTGTGCGGGGAAAGGGACGCCTATTATTATTTGCCGTGGCGCTCCGGGGCGACTTAAAGATGATTGATGGTGCCATTTACTTAGAGGTGAGAAAAAACCCGGAAAACCTCACCCACCATCATCGAGACGGTAATGCATAGCGATTTTATAATTTGCATGTCATATCAACAAAAATTGAATTTCTATTAATACGGCACACATCAAATCCTATACCGAACCATGCAATTTAATTAAAAATTCACATGGTCTGGTCTAGTCTGGTATGAATCCTACATAGCCCGGCAGTCTCGGATCGTAAACTTGCCTATAAATGAATATGAGCGCGTTAGACTGATACACCACTGACCCGATACTTTTATACATAGCCCAGTGCGATAGCGCTCTCAAAATAAGTACCTTTTTTTAAGACATAATAAGACAATTATTATTCTTTTATAGTGATGTAACAGAAAAAGACGCAGCTAAAATTTCAGCCCTTTTTATAGAAAAACAAAAAAGTTATGATTTTTGTTGTAAAAAACGCATTTTTTTCAAGTTTTCCATTTTTCCGGACTTTTATGAACGATAATCTTTATTTTTTTCAACTCGGACTATTCTAAAGTTTAAAGTGGCAACTAAAGAGGATCTCTGAATTTTTTTGAGACAAAATAATCAATATTTCAATTTTTACAGAGATTTTTATCACTGGGGTTCGTACGTACCCCACGAGTCCAGGTATGTTACTCAGGATGAACATGCTGGGTGAAATTAGAACTAATATAATTGTTCTTCCTGCTTCCATCGTATTTTTCTTTTCTTCTAGTTATGAAGGTATTGTAGATAATTTGTTAGCAGACATTTTATCTTTAGAGTTTTTATATTCTTTTAATTTTTTCTATTCTTTTTAAAATATGAACTTGATAGTATGTCTAGTTACGGAGGTATTGTGGATAATTTGTTAGCATACTTTTATCTTTGGAGTTTTTATATTCTTTTAATTTCTTTTCTACTCTTTGACGGCTTGCGATAAATTATCACTGTTACATATAAATATGTATAGACTTATTCGTTTTAAAATATTAACTTGATAGTATGTCTAGTTATGAAGGTATTGTAGATAATTTGTTAGCAGACTTTTTATCTTTAGAGTTTTTATATTCTTTTATTTTTTTTTTACTCTTTGACGGCTTGCGATGAATTGACAATACCACAATTACATATAAATATGTATAGATTTATTCGTTTTAAAATATGAACTTGATAGTATGTCTAGTTATGGAGTTATTGTAGATAATTTGTTGGCAGACGTTTTATTTTTACAGTTTTTTTATATTCTTTTAATTTTTTCCTACTCATTAACGGCTTGCGATGAATTGACAGTACCACTATTACATATAGATATGTATAGACTTATTCCATTTAAAATATGAACTTGATGACATGTCTAGTTATGGAGTTATTGCAGATAGTATGTGGGCAGACGTTATATTTTTACAGTCTTTTAATATTCTTTTAATTTTTTTCTATTTTTTGACGGCTTGCGATACATTGACAGTAACTTTGTTGGTAAGGTGTATGAATAGATTAAATCGTGTTAAAATATTAACTTGATAGTATGTCTTGTTTTGTACTAATTTAAGATTGTTTGTTGGCCGCGATATATCAAAATCTTAAAAAGACCAAATTTTCATTTCTCTTGAATACAAATTTTCTTAAATCTGGTTTATTATCTATTTCATGGTTTATATTTGTTTTAAATGATCTTGCTTCTACTTTTTATTTGATAATTACTGCAATATTTATTTATTAAAATTTATTAACCTAGGACCGACGCCACTGTTCTTTCGGACTCCTTCGCCATATTGGCTGCCAATTTTGTGCTGCTAAGTTCACATCAGTATAAAATCCTATATGGCCGGAATAGGGAAAATGAGCAAAATTAAATTTTGAGATATTACATAGAGTGTTTCACTAAAAAACATAACTTTGGTATGCTGTGACTTACGAAATAATTTTAAATGTGGAGCTGGACTTTGTCTATAATTTGTATTTTAAACTTTTGTTAGTATCCCTCAAAACAAGAGAGATATCAAACTCCGGAGTATAATTTGATCACCCTGTATGTAATTTGAACCTCATATCCAAAAAAAAACAAACAATATTTGGTGATTAAAAATTCCAGTTTTCTAAAAAATGAATTGATTCCAAATTTAGTCTCTCACAGTATATTTGTTGTATTGTTTGACTTAAATTTTCCTTTATATATAAGGTGTAAACAATTTATAAGTGCACACTATAAAGAAAAATAGTGCTTAATTATTATAATACCAACTTATTTTGAAAAATAATTGTTTATACACTTGTGGTAAACGGAATTACTAATGCCAACCCTCCTTTACCACAAACACACACACGCGCGCGCATTTAGGTGTCTCCACATACTTTGATTTTCTTTACTATACGGTGCAAGAGAGAGGTCCGACACGCCCAACATAGGGCGCGGCCATTTTGATTCCTATGCCACAGTTTATAGCTAAAGAATCAGATCGCTCACTCTGCGTCGGCACTTTTGATCTCAATGTTCCAGTTTATACACTGCGCAACTCAGATAATACAATATATGACAACCGCCTATAATAAAACAGCAGTCTTCTGCGTATCCTGAATTTGTATCCCTGGAGTGGATGTTATTTTGGAACTTTCAGCTGGTCCGAGTGAGCTAACTGATTCTTTAGCAATAAACTGTGACCTCAAAAATAATCATTGATCTGGCAACCTAGGGATACGACATGCGTAAACGAAAAGTGGGACCGGTCCGCCATTACTGTGAGTGCAAATTGTCAAATTTTATAGGTTATATTTTTAGTGTCACTTGTGTAATTATATTTGAATTTAATTTGTGTTTGAGCAAATTTTGAGTGTTAAAAACTTATAAAGTATATAATGCCTTGCTGTGTTATACGTTCCTGCTCCAGCGATAGACGTTTTTGTGAAAAATCGACTGGAATAACGTTTCATAGGTTAGTATCAAAATTATAAATATTATACAGGACAGTATTATGACAGGTTTGTATAAAATGTGTACTTTTAAAAATGCAAAAAAAAATCATCTATCAACTTTTGGGCCCACCTATATTGGAATAAATACTTTTTCATACGAAATAATACTTATAGATTTCCAAAAAATCCTGAAAAACGTAGCGCGTGAATACAGTTTGTCATGAAGCATAATTGAGAACCTTCTAAATTCAGTTGTATATGTTCCAAGCATTTTCTTGAGAAGTACATTAATCGTACGCTATTTCGTTTATCAGATTTATAGGCATTTTATATTCTTATTTCTATTTAAATATAACCTACATTTGCGGTCCTTCCACCAATTTTATTTATTAGTTCTACAGCTGATTGAAAAGTAGAGCTTCATGTTTTGTGTATGCTTGAGTATTGTTTGTTTTATTATCGTTAATTTAAAACCATATTAATATACCTTTTTACCAACCTATAATTTGTTTTAGATTAGTGTGTTTAAAGGAATTGGTGAAAATGAAGCGATTCGCCAGCTTTGGGGATGTGCCAGTAAAAGTGACATCGAAGTTATTCAACGTTTCCAGAATAAAGTATTAAGGAACATGGTACTGCCACAATACTGATCTTCATAGGAACCTTAAAGTGGAGACTGTTAAATACAATACAAACATTTGCCAGTAGTCACCAACGACTGCTCCAACATGGAAACCTCGAGATTATCCAGCTCCTCAACAATGCCAATCTAATAAGAAGACTCAAGAGAATCAAGCCTTTTGAATTAGTTCAGTGATGTTAAAGCAGAGTATAGTGCAGTTAAGTGATTTAGACTCTAAGGTATATTAGAGAGTAGAATATCGGTTTGTGAATTTTTTCATCCCTTGATAAGTTAGAATAAAATTTCTAATTGATCTTAATGATTAGGTTGTAATAATCGTAAATGTTTCTTTACTTGGGGCATTTAAAAAAAAAACTGTTTCAAATTAGTGCATTTAAAGGACTTGGAAATGAAGTGATTCGCCTTTATATTTTATGAAATAATGTTTAAAAATTATTTACTTGTTTGTTTTAAGAATCAATGTTTGAATTTTGTGTATTTTAAATAGACATGTATATTTATATGTCTTTTTTTAGTCTAATAATATTTAAAAAAAAGCTATAATTTCTGAAATATTACTATTTAATATCTCTAAAAGATTTCTAATTTTTATTTCAGAAATATTACTGTGAAATATTATATTTACAGGATATTTTCGAAATGTGTTTGTGCTGTATTGGAAAGTCCTTAAGAATAAATTAATATCGAACAATGCATTAAGATGGTGCTTCTCATTCTTTTATTCCTAGAATAATATCTGCTAAGCGACTTAACATATCTCTCCCACAGAATTTAGTTTAGATGTTTCATTAATTATTATTAATAATTAATATGTACATATTTTTAATTAATTTACCTATTATTATTAAAGGATTTTATTATTATTTAATAACTGTAATATGTATTATTGTATTGTTTTAATGGGCTCAGGCCCATACATAAATAATATACCTCCATTCAAAAATAAAAAAGTATTCTCTGTAGTACGAATTTGAACACTAATAAAGTCAGTTAAAAAATAGTTTTTAAAACACTTTAACATTTGAACATTATAAATTCATAATTATATTTAATTTTGTTGATATTAAAATGTTATTGACCTGTTTATTTAGTAATAATACCACGAGTGCTATCAATATAAGCATGGCTTCGCTGATTTACTGAATGTCTTGCATGAAGATATACACCTTTCAGTCTGAATCTACAAAAGTACCAAGACCAAGTAAGATTAATCCACATTTTGATTTCCTGAATAGTGCATCTACCTACACAGAGATTGCTTATTAGCAATTTTCCGCGAGCCTTGCATTAAGTTTCGTATCTGATCATCGAGCTTTTAGGGTATGAACATTTGTTCTTAATTTCGAGAAAGCTGTTAATTAAAGTAAGGTTAGATTACTTGACATTTGCGACCTTATACTTTCCGATTTAAAGACAGAAGCATTCGGCTCATAGAAAAACAAAAAACTAGATATTGGGCTATTTATGTGCCCTAGTGCAAACGTGTGACGACTGATCCAATAAATCGAACTCTGTTTACTTTTGTCGCTTATGTGAACCAAAAATGTACTATTTATTTTTTCTGTGAATGATTTCAACGCTTTAGGGTTAATTCCACCAGTGTGTTAAAATTTAAACTATTAATTGAGGATTAAAATTACATTTTATGTAAAAATGTCATTTTAAACTTCGTTAAACCCAATGGTGGAATCGGCCCCAAGTTAGTTATATCATGGTCATTGATTAGTTGCAATTTTGCAAATAATATATTCTCCAGCTCTTAATAGCGTGATAATTAAATCAGTTATATTTTATTTCTTTCATTTACTTTATTCAGCACCTTTCGGCTGAAAACCGGGCATATTTAAGCTTTTAAACCCCCTTCTTTTATAACCTTGGCCTTCCACTACCTTTTAAGTCAATGTCAGTAAAAAGGAAATTTATTTTTTATAGTTCAAATAATGATATTTAACCAGAAATAGTACAATAAAAACTTGTAAATCCGGTTCTGCTCTTCCGCCATTTTAGTGAGTGCAAAAGCCACGCCTACCGGTCCCACTTTTGTATATCAAAAATAATACGTATCGTCGGCCTCATATGAAAATTGCGTAAGTCCAAAAATGTAAATTTTACAGTAGGCGGAAAAAACAGTTTTTATCTAAGAATAATATATAACACCGGTAGTTTTTATTTTTAAATGATGTTTTTCTGTGGAAAGTAAATTAAAGAATGCTAAAAAAAATATTTTTTTTTTAGTTTTGATAATTTATTGGACTTAGGCAAAAATCACATAAAAACTCGTCAAATTTTTGGACTTACGCAAATTTTAATTAAGAATGCAACCGTTATTTTACTACCAATATTTTTTATTAACTACGTAAAAAAGAACAAAATGAACATTAAAACATACAATACTAAATAAAACATTAAGTACGTATAAAAAGAAAGCTTATTCATGTTCAAGACTGTCATAGAAAGGATGGTAATCTGGTTCCATGGTACTTTTTAGGGAATTAAGGTGTTCAAACTTTTCCCGTTTAATTTTTAATTTATTTTGGTAAAGTCTTGGCAGCTGTTCCATGGGAACAATTGAGCATTTATTATTAAATCTGACGGGAAGGATCTGAAACTCATCAGAATGCCTAATCTTATATTCTATGGATCTATCTGCATTATATTTTATAGCTCTAATATCTTTCACGGTAGGGTCACCAGTTTTACGTCCAGGACGAATTGAATTAAAAAAGTTGATTTTAGAAAAATCCTTAAAATAAGTGTGATTTAAATATTGCACATCATAAGGCTTTGGGTTCTTTCTCGCAGTTTTTAACAAATTAACGTAGTCGGCTGGTACATTTATGACTCTTCCTGAAATCTTTCTTTCAATTGTCGAATGCATAGAATCGCATTCCATTTGTGTATGCCCCTTCTCTAAGTATTTTTGAATAATACAAACATTATTGTTAATTGAAAAATTTAAAAGGGCATTCGACAAAGTTGAATTGCGATTCTGTGCACCACAACCGTCACTGTAAAGGATAATAAGTTTGTTATTTGGATCCATGGTTGGTATAACTTTGCTAGATAAAAAGTTACAAATAATCGAGGCAAAACAGTTCCCTTTTAACTCTCCTTCTCCCTCGTGCCACAGAAAACAGTAACCATCCTTTGTATGAAGATTAAAAATAGTAAAGTTATGAAGAATCAATTTAGTTTTGTAATAAAGTGCAGACACGTTTGACTGTGGGCACAACAGAACAGATTGAAGATCCATGGTGAAAACTTGATTTAGTGACTCCTTGTCTTTTTCTTATTCACTTCGCGCCTCATCTTTTTTTTTATGTGTTCTTGATAAATTAGCTCTGAAACGTTTTGTGTTCGGTATCCTACACAGATGTCGCATTCGTCTTTTTTGGTACAGAATAGTGACAAATTTGATTCTTCAAAAATATATTTAAATAGGGTTAATCCAGCTGGTTCTGTTTTTCTATCTGTTAACCAAACATTTTTGTAAAAGTCATATAATTCGGTTTTGTTTTTCCAGCGTGGTTCTAGATATAGTTTAGAAGAGGATTTTCGACAGTAATGAGATTCTAGCTTTGGCAGATTGCTAAAAAAATCTCTGATTCTTTTTTCTCATTATTTTTTAACTGCTTTTTTTGTCGAAATCATTACTTTCAGTTTCTACATCATCACGTTTTTTTGTTTCTGGTGAACTAAGGCTCCTATTTAACCAATGAGTGATAGTTCTCATGGACACACCAAGTGTGTTGCTAAACATTGTTTTGCAAACCCTTACTCTTTCCGTTTTCTTGTCAAGAAAAAAAGAATAAGAGCATTTTCTTCGGCTCTCCCCTTCAGATTTTCGGTTTCTGGCCCTTTTGATGCTAGAGGCAATCGCTCTTCCACTGACAAATATTTTTTTTTCTTCCCAATATTTTTTTTTCTTCCCATGTGAAGCTCCAAAATTTTTGAAATATCTGTTGTCGGTCTTCTTCGCTTAGGATAGAACATTTAAAAGCTATTTTTTTTGACCCTTTTTCTTTACACGTACATCTAATTTTCAATGTTCTTTCATTTTTCTGAACTACAAATTTGTTATCCTTTCTTCCCATGTATGAAGCCCCTTCTTGTCGCTTTTTCTTGTTAGTATTACATTCCCAATCTTGACTGTCGCTCAATCTGTTTTTCTTCCTTTTTCGCTTTTTATTCTCACTATTTGAAGCAGCGTTTTCTACCCCCTCTGAGCTACTCTCTCTTTCAATAATTATTTCCGAGATTATTTCTTTATCTTCATTTAACCCAGAATTTTTCTTTTCCACAGCATTTCTATCAATATTGTTCTCAAAATCAGTTGAATCTCCTATTTCATTTTCATTGTTGTTTCTAGAAACATTACTAAAGTTTGTGCGGTTATTTTTTTCTAGTTTTTCTTGGTCGCTATTCAAAATATTATTATCCTGCCTTACATTGGCGTCTTTGTAATTAGCCTCTTCAAAAGTTATATCGGCGTTGTTCAGAGTATCTAGGTCTATAAAGGCATCTAAAGTATCAGTATTATCGAGTCCAATGAATTCCTTGACAAAATCTTCATTGCCGGTTATGTTGGGATCAATATTTTCTTGTAAATCTTCTGTAGAAACATTAAGAGTTTTCTGGGCCTGAATACACTCTTCTTTTAAACTTTTTATTGCATCGGATACATCTTCTGATTTTAGGGAAATTGTAACATCGCTTAAAACGACAACTTTTGGCTCGGATTGTTGCAAATGTTGATTGACATCAGTAACGTTTTTAGGTTGTACTAAGGAAGCACCATCTTCATCTCCACTTCTAAACTTCGCCTTGCTTAGTATTTTATAGCTTCTTGAACTCTTATTCATTCTGAAAAAATATTTAAGGCTGTATACGTGTACGAAATAATGTAAATTTTAATATGAAAGTGCTGAAAGTGGCGTAACTCTATTAAGATTAAAAATGAAAAATGCTTAAGTTCTATGTCTCATTTGTTACCAAATTTACTTACCTGAACTACTTAACAAGTAATTACAATAATTGTTTCACTAAAAAACTTATTTTTAAACGAATGAAAGCAACAAGCTGTAAACACGTGCTTTTAATTGACATTCAAAGTATAGAATGTTGGACTTACGCAATATTCACGTTGCTTCAGATAATGTCGGATTTAGGCAACATTCAATTCATTATTTTGTGCCGCCATCTAGTAAGTAATAGCTAAAATTTATTGTTGGTTTATGAAGTTTGAACTGCTTAACAAGATGGCATTAAAATCCAGATTTTGATAAAAACTGGACTTACACAATTTTCATATGAGGCCGACGATATGACGTATCCTTACGTTGCCTTATCAATGAAAATAATATTCACTGACACTGACAGCAGCAAGCAAAATATCAGGTGCGTTTTAATCATCCGCTTCTGTTTCCG
The DNA here is from genome assembly GCA_927349885.1 of Psylliodes chrysocephalus. Lineage (NCBI taxonomy): Eukaryota > Metazoa > Arthropoda > Insecta > Coleoptera > Chrysomelidae > Psylliodes > Psylliodes chrysocephalus. The sequence continues at coordinate 8,109,435 of OV651827.1, read as the reverse complement.
GAATTGTCGGTTTAGTCGTTTTAACCTGTCAGATTAAAACAAGAAAACCGACAATTCCGAAGCAGAAGCGGATGATTAAAACGCACCTATTAAAAATATTGCGCCAAGATGTAGGTAACACGTAATAAGGGTTCAAAATGGCGGATTTTTCTATCTCCTTTTAAAAGGCACTCAGAAAGCTGCGCAGTGCGACCATTCTCCGTATAGTAAAAGAAAATCAAAGTATGTGTTTTAACCTGTCAGATTAAAACAAGAAAACCGACAATTCCGAAGCAGAAGCGGATGATTAAAACGCACCTTAAAAATATTGCGCCAAGATGTAGGCAACACGTAATAAGGGATCAAAATGGCGGAGTTTTCTATCTCCTTTCAAAAGGCACTCAGAAAGCTGCGCAGTGCGACAATTCTCCGTATAGTAAAAGAAAATCAAAGTATGTGGGTGTCTCAGGTATTTTGATACCAGGACTGATGTCTTAAGTTTTTTTATAATTAAGTAATTTTTTTCCTGTTTTTTGACAGAATTTTTTATAACTGGTTTACGATATTACAATATGATGGTATCTGTGGTTTTCCTCACCTGTAAGTCAAATGGAAACGTTAATCATTTATTAGTCGCCCCGGAGCGTCACAGCAAACAATAATTACCCCACACAAGCTCTGCTTCTCTAATTAAAATTTACTGTAAATTTTAATTGCCTAAATTGTTATGTCAGTACAACGAATAATTTTATTATAATTTCATTTCAGGTTAGAGACAAAATACTGTTAGCCGGAGCCAATGCTTTGGCAGATGGAAGCTTGGACGCCAGGAACCACGGGAAGGAAATGTTTTCGTATTTAATTGGATATCCACAATTTCAGAAATATCTATTAGACGTAGTACCTCAGAATACATTGAGACATATAGCTAAGACGCTCAATTCTATTAAACCTCATATTGACACGTAACCTTAAATAAGTATAGATTTAAAAGTCACTTTACAACTCGCAATTTTTTTTATGTAAATAAAATTGTTGCATTTCCTATTGATCACAAGATAAATTGATATCGGTATTATACGTTGTAATTCCTTGCAAAGAAGGTTGCTAACTTAAGTCACCAAGCAAGTATATACTAACTTAGTTGGGAAATAGCTTAGTCAGGGCAAGTCTTTTCACTTCTGAGTAAAGTTGAAAGTAACTACTTGCTGATTAAACTATAAGGCTATTGTTTGTTAATCTAACAAATAAACCTACATTGTAACTTTAGTCACAGGTGAAAAGATCGACCCTTAATATACTAAACAAATTAGGCAACATGTTCGATCAAGTACCTGATCTATAATTTTTGAGTTAATATACTCGTCGCATAAGATTTTTACTCTTAACTGAGTGTCAATACTTGAAAAGTGTTTTTGGTCTCACTTGGACACCATTTGTAAAATTTCAATTATACAGGGTGTTCGATAAGTACGGTACATAACTTCAGGAGCGTATTCTGGAGCTAAAATGAAGGTGTGAAAGTTACATTGTCCACACGCCACTGATTAAACGAAAGCCACTGTATTTACAATAAAACACACAACGTTGCTAACTCTTAAAATCTGCAAAAATTTTATTAAAATATCTCAAGTGGGTTTGGAAATATTAAAAAAAAATTTTTTTTATAAAATTTTCACACCCTGTATATCCGTAACGAAGCATTTTTGAGACATACAAAAATACCCATATTTTAGCTCCTGAAGTTATGTACTACTAGACGCTATGTTTGCATTTGCCGTTATCCGCCATAGTGTAAACAAATAGTTCCAAGGAAAATCTCAATTTCAAAATAGAGTTAAATTTAAACTTACCAATAAAGATTACATTTTTAAAAATTAGAACTGTTTGCCTATATTATTTGTACAATTCAGTGTTATTACTCAGTACATTCTTTTATTCAAGATTTTTATTATTTGTATTCAAGTATTTGAGAGAGTTAAAATGCGAAAATTATAAAGCTGGTGCTGGACGCTAGTAAATAAATAATAATTGTCTTGTACTTGTACCACAGCTTATACAATACAGCTCCACAACTCCGTGTCGGCGTCTTTGATCTGGCGGTCGAGAACCAAGCAAGACGGAATGGTGCTATCTCTGTTAGATTCGAGGGAAAAGTCGGGCCCGGATTAAACAATTTTTTTATTATTGAAAAAATTGAAAACCTTGGCGTAATAAGGTTGGTTACATGCCATATTAAGTAAGTTTTGGGAAATTAAATTTTTTAATTTGTTTTAAATCTGTCAAATATAATTAGAAACATTATTTAAATATAAATATTACGAAAAATAGCACATCTTTCGGATTAGAGGTAAAATAATTTGTATGTGGCTAGTAAAATCCTCGTTAACAAATGTTTTGAGCTAAAACAGTCACTTCACGACAAATTGTGGCTTGGATCCTTTTTACACCAAGAGCTTCAATTGTTAAAGAATTGTGTCACGCTCGTGGATGCAAATCAAGTGGTACCCCGTGGCTCTGGCAAGTGTTACTCTTTGCGCAAAGGGTTTATACCTAGATAAACGAATGCTTCGACTGAGGTCTGGGTACTCTATGGTATTTTGGAATTATAAAGAATTTGTGCTTTTATTTTAACAATATTGGTTATATTTAGATTTATTCTTATTAATTGAAATACAGATTTGTAGAAGTAATACTTTGACAGTTTTTATTAATATAATATATTCAATTTTTATCTGACCATACCGAAGTAGGGAATTTTAAAACTTTATAGTAATGTGAAATTTGAATTACAATATTACACGAAATTACATAATTAGTACTTATTTTAGGTAGGTACTAAATTTGTACTTGGAGAAAGTAATATCGATTTTTACAAGAAAACTTGAAAAGTAAATTAATTTAGTTCCTATTTCTGATGTAAAACTTAAGTTTTGGTTTAAACCAAGAAAACAAATAAATTATAGTTTGTTTAACAAGGGTGAATATGATAGCAATATCACACAAAGACGAAGTTTGAGCACGACGTCGTATGCGGAGTACTCAATCGTCTGATTGTGATATGAACAATCCACTCGATATGGTCAGTATATTTTTTCTACGACCCACTAACGAAAATCTACAAATTTAAAAAATTATTTTAGGTTATTTAGACAAAATAACTAATTTTAAAATAATTTACGAAGTTGAATAATTTATAAAATAAAATTAACATGAAAAATTAATTAGTCCTCGGCCTAGATTCGATCCCGGGCTTTTCGCGTGGAAGGCAGATGCTCTGTCCTCATCTTCACCGAAACTTTCAGGACTTTAGTTTTAATACTCGTAATTAAATTAGTATCATGTAGTTTGATTAAAATTAATTTTTTTTTAAATGTGGATACAATGAAAACAAAAATGCTATTATTTATCGAGTCTACACAAAAATTTTAATGTATATTTAATATCAATAACTAAAATATATATTGACAATTAGTTTAACAGAATTGTCACTTATTTAAAAAAATTTAAATAATAGGAGTTAAGTGACCAAAATATGAACTGAGATTTGTAGATTTAATTTTGTTAAAGTGTTCTCACTACCTAAAATGGATATGAAATATATTCGTAGTTGAACGCAATAACATACTTTTTCGTTTTGTAGTATGTGCATAGATTTGCTAATATCCATGCACAGATTACAAAACGAAAAAGTATGCTATTGCCTTCAATTGAACGAATATATTTCATATCCATTCTAGGTAGTGAGAACACTGCAAAAAAAAATAAATTCGCTAATCACCGTTCATATTTTGATCAACCGACTGCTATTATTTTTAAAATTTTAAATAAATGACAATTCTGTCAAACTAATTGTCAGTATATTTTTTAGTTATTGAGATTAAACATACAATAAAATAAATTATTCTTTTGGAATACGTTAGCATGGATGACTAAAGGGTATTGGGTTAATTAATTCTAAAAGTGTGGTACAAATGTTATTTTTTGTAGCCAATTCTTCAAAATTATTTTGAAATATCTTTTCAATATTGAATATTAGTTCTACAAATTCATCATTTGACAGTTGCAGATTTCCAAATGTATCTGGATTGGCGTTATCATATGCCTTTATTAAGCAATAAAAAGAAAAATAATCTAATTCAACGTGATCTTTGTTATATTTAAGACAGGTATCGCAGAGGAGTGGATCCGCAAGGCTTTTATTAAAAGGTAACCACACACATACCTGATAAAATTTTTCTGTATCAATTCGTCTTTACAATAATTTAGGGAGTTAATAATTTTATCATAAAATAAAATACAAGGTGTTCCATTTAAAAAACATACATTTTAATTTGCCAGGCAAAAACGTGACACCCTGTATATCCAAAGATATTTTTAAAATATGTAGGTATTTTTCAAATCCATATAACTTTTATTTAAAACTTTCTTGCGTGTCTACAACAAAATAATGAACAATAACGCACTAATGGGATACCCTGTATAAATTGTATTTTTAACAATGAAAATTTCTTATAATGTGGTACTTATCGGTTTGGGTCCTTGGGAAAACTAAAGAATGTTTTCTTGCAGGTATAACCCTTATTAAAACAGCTTTTGACTGCACAAACAGAATGATGTCTTTTTTTTCACTTATTCTACTCATAGCTAAAGAGTCACCAAAATAATAACAGTACCTTTAACTCAAACAAAATCAACCAAATTATAGGCTCCACGAAATTATGCAATCAACGAAATTATAGGCTCCACGAAATTATACAATCAACGAAATTATACCCACGACTCAACACCTTACCTAAGTACGCTTCTGAACACCAAAACCGTCTTTTCCCTTCGAAGGCGGAGCTTAAGCGATGCGCGACGAAATCGACGCAAACCGTTGCCGCCAAGAGAGTGTTTTAGCTGTATTGTTAAGCTGTGCTTGTACTCTAAGATGTACAAAAGAAATAGATAGGTAGCAGACCACCTTTGCTTTGTTTGGAGCCAGGATAAACAAATTATTTTAATCATCTATATTCCAGTAAGTTAGTATACAAAATGTAATACAAAACAAGTCAAAACAAGTACATTTTCAGTTTGTCTCAATTTGCAATTGCAAGAAGAATTAAACAATGAAAACGACGTTATTGCGAAAACCAGCAATATGAATTGCGACACACAATGAAAATTGCGAACTGTAAAGTGGTCTAAGGCAATTACTAAGTGCAACTGGTTTAAGTTGCTGTTTGACATTATATTTTTATGTTATTTATTAATAAATTTATTTGAAATCGGATATAAGATATATTTAAAATTAAATTAAAAATGGTTAAAAGGGAAAATAAATAACTTAATTGTATTGTAAAATAATACGAGTGAACATTTGTTCCTGATAAGCAATTACTCCTTTGTCTAAATACAAAACAGGCATTAAATTGTAAGAAAAATAAAAACGATAGAAAATTAATTTAAAGACGATAGTTTATTAATATTGAAATCTGATCAAAAACTGACCAACTAGTAATTTTGTGTGTAACCTACTTAACTAAAGTTGCAACCTCAGAAAATAAAGTTGTACTCGCTAGTGTACCTGATAACTTAATTAAACTAATTTAACCTTTAACTCTAAACCTCACAATACTTTACTTTGTTTTTAACACAATTACTTTGATAACTTAAAAGGTTTCTTCTTGTCAGGTTGGTGTTGTCAATAAGCTAGATCGCTTCAACATTCACATGTTGGTGGAACCGTTGTTCAGGACTTCAAGAATGTAGTGGTTAACAATGTTAATCTGAAGATCTTGATAGAGGTCGCTGTTTCTAATGTATTAAGTAGCATCGGCAATATTCCTCAATACTTCGTTTTGGAATTTATAAATTATTAAATTATTAGAATATTACTTTTGCTGACACAACCCAGAGTTGAATTCCGTAGGTCCAAAATGTTTTGAGGACTTGCTTATATAAAATTATTTTATGTGGATAGGCTGGAATACCTACCAAGTAACCAGTACATTTTTTGAATTTTATATCTAATTCTTGTTTTTTTTTTTAATGGACCTTCCCAGCGATGTTTTGCATCTAATGCAATAGGTACCGTAAAAGTCCGTAACTTTGGACACTTTATTCTAAATACTAACATAACTAACGAACTAAGAGTATGTAAATTTTAAAAAAATACATTTATTGCCAGTGAGTAATAATCTAACGATTTATCAATGGAGCAGCCATATTACTATGAATAAAGTTTTGCGAAAAAAACATATGTATACACTGTCCGAATTTAGGACATTGTTCTAACTTAAGACAATTTATGTTAAGCCATAAATTCAATAGTTAAGTTCGGATACTACAAATTTTACTAAAAGTCAAAAAAAAAATTGAATCGGAATAAAATAAGGGTCTATAATCTTACTTCAAAGTATTTATTAAATTATATTATAATTAAATTAACAAAAAATTGTCAATAATAAAACATTGTATTTTGGCGACACACTTTTTCTGTCTCAGTCTTTTATTGTTTATTATAAATAAACCTAACCACTGTATATTTTCCAACTGTTGGACGATCTTTAAAGGCTTCTTAATGTTTGTTGGTCCTATCTGGATAGTCATTGAGCTATTCATCGATTTCCTGTGCACTATATTCTGTAACTTCTTCGATATCATTAAAAAATTCTTCTTCGTGCATCACCTTCTCAATTGCTCCCGGTTACATTTCCTCCTCTTAATTTGCCTGTTTTTTCTTTTTCCTCCACCTCTTGATCATCTGCCTCCTCTTGTCTATCTTTGCTAGTACCTGGTATATCGTTTGGCGTAATTGCTTTGCCGGGCGATACATTCAATTTTTTTCTGCGTGTCCTTTTAGGCTTTGTATCAGGCAATCTTGTCTGTTTGAGAGATTCGCCAAATATTTAACCCCATTCGGGTCCATTGTCTTCTGCTACTACCTGGTTGACTTCATTCACGATTCTCTTTAAGACTTGTTGTTTATCCAAAGGAAATATACAGCAAGCTAGAAATCCAGGTTTTATATTTGTGGCTTAGGATTTAGATATGGACTGCAATGTGGTTTTTAAAAGTGAAGGAAAATGATCTTTGGGAATTAGTCCGCGATGTCTTTTCTTCCATTCTAAAAGTGTATTTCGCCAAGCTAGTTTTAGAGGTCTAAAGAAGGAGATTTTAAGGTGAAGGGTGAGAAAAAGTCCTTTATATCTCACAAGGAAAGTCAATGTTTAATTGTTTAACAAAACATTGAGTGCGACCGGTTTCGAAGTGTCATCACTTCATCTTCAGGCTCGCCTAGTGGAAAGGAGAATATGTGGTATAAGGTGTGTTAACTTGGAAACAAAACGATATATAAAATAATAAAAAAGAGAAAACTCACCATACTCTCCATCCACTAGGGAATACTACAAAAACAAGTTTCATCAATTTTGGGTTGAAATAAATTGTAAAATGAACCGATTTACACGTAATAAAAAGTTAAAAATATTTGAAAAAACAAATATTAGTCAATTATAGTAAAAATTTAAAATATTCAAGACTATACAAAAACAAATCACATACATTAAACAGATTAAAATATAAGACCTATTTTAAACATTGTTGTTTAAAAAAAAAAACAGCCTTTTCCACTCAAATGTGAAATTCTATTATAGATATGTTGATGATATTTTGATTTTGTGGTCAGGTAACTTAGACTCATTAAATGACTTCTTGACTTATATTAACGACTTACATTCTAATATTAAATTCACATTAGAAATTGAAATAAACAAATCTATTAACTTTTTAGATCTTAAAATCTCACACAATAATAACAAGTTCAACTTTGACATCTATAGAAAGCCAACACATACAGGCACAGTTATAGACAATACCTCTAACCATCCAGCAACACATAAATTGGCTGCCTTTAATTGCTACTTAGAGAGGCTATTAAACGTTCCTCTGTCTACGGAAAACTTTAATAAGGAACTAAATATAATTAAAACTATTGCTATAGATCACAACTTTGAACTAGATATTATTGATAAAATGCTAACACATAAACAAAATAAAATTCAACAAAATTTAGTTTATATTAACAATCCTAATATGGTACATGAACTAACCACCTGGGGGTCGATTCTCGACTTGTATGAACCTTTTCCTATAGGAATTTGTGACACTTTCCTATATGTAAGAAACTGTCATAAATTTTCGATGTATATAAAAATGTCAAAAATTCCTATAGGAAAATATTCCTACGAGTCGAGAATCGACCCCCAGTAAGAAATACATTTCTCTTACCTTTATTGGAAAAGCATCCTATAAAGTGGCTAGCTTACTCAAAGACCACTTTAAAGTATCTTTCAAAACCCCCTCTTCATTACATAAGTTATTTGTTCATAATAAAGATAAATTAGATCCCTTTGACTTATCTGGAATTTATAAATTAACTTGCAAATCTTGCCATTCTTTCTATGTGGGACGCACATTTCGAAATTTCAAGATCCGTTTAAAAGAACATTTACGTTGTCTTAACCAAAATACAAGGTTTTTCACATTTTGCCAACCACCTACTGGACTCAAATCACGACTTCGATTCAACTGAAGGTTTCGAAATCCTTCATGGTTCCTACAATAGATTTACTCTTAATAGCTTCGAAAACCTCGAGATATTGAGACATTTAAAATTAAATCCTGTTGGTTGCTTAAATGCCCAGATATTGTCAGAAACTCCTCCTGTTTTCTCAACACTAATCTAAATTTATCGTTCTAACTTCCTTTTTAACCTCCCCCCTTTATTTCTATTCACATATCTTCTTGCAAGGGGTACATTTCAGTAAGTAATTTTTATATTTTTTATATTTTTTCCCATAAGAAACCAACGAGCACGTGTAAAGATTAGGTTAGATTGTCTGATATCCACATGCGTCATTTTCTTCTTTTATTCTTCAGTTGCTTCACAACAGTTAACCCAATCATTTCTTCTTCTTTCTTCTTCCTACAACATCACATACACTTGGTGATTGGTTCATGGCCCAAATATTATATAATAGATAATAAATAATTCTTCACTCATAGTTTACATCTTATTAACTATACCCTGTCATAAGTTTACCCAAGAATAATTTTTTCGTTATAATACTTACCACCACCTGTAGAGGCCTTAACTTGACAGGTCTCCTTTCAAAAAATGTTAGTTTTTTTTTTTTTTTTTTTACAACAATGTTTAAAATAGGCCTTATCTTTTAATCTGTTTAATGTATGTGATTTGTTTTTGTATAGTCTTGAATATTTTAAATTTTTACTATAATTGACTAATATTTGTTTTTTCAAATATTTTTAACTTTTTATTACGTGTAAATCGGTTCATTTTACAATTTATTTCAACCCAAAATTAATGAAACTTGTTTTTGTAGTATTCCCTAGTGGATGGAGAGTATGGTGAGTTTTCTCTTTTTTATTATTTTATATATCGTTTTGTTTCCAAGTTAACACACCTTACACCACATTCTCCTTTCCACTAGGCGAGCCTGAAGATGAAGTGATGACACTTCGAAACCGGTCGCACTCAATGTTTTGTTAAACAATTAAACATTGACTTTCCTTGTGAGATATAAAGGGCTTTTTCTCACCCTTCACCTTAAAATTACCTCAACTCACACATGGCTACCCCCCTTGTCAATAAAGAAGGAGACGTTGAATGGTTGACACAAATGAGTCGAATTTACAGGTAGTAAAACAAATTGGATGTTGTTTGTTTCACACTTGTTATTTATATTTATAGACATATGGCTGGCGAAATTGTTGCCGATTAAAACTTTTTCCCCTCCTGTTTCTTTAGATAAGGTAATGCGACTCTTTCAAACTGATCTTCAAATATAAATCCGTCGAACCATCCGCTAGCACTACGATTGTAAAATGTTCCTTTTGGTCCAAGTATCGTGAAGGTGAAAAGCTTTACAAAACGATATATACAGATATACGTTTAACCGATGCTGTGACCGAAAACATGACAGATATGCTACTTCTAGACGAATTAAACACCCTGTTAATGCGTTTGGCTCGCCGCCGAACGATAACTTTTTGCTGCCTTGGATCATCAGTCATGTTCGTTTCGTCATAGTTCAGAATATTCGCAGCAGGAATATTTTCTAAAGTTGACTCTAAATTTGCAAAATACTGATCGATGATTTCTTTGGATCCTGCGGCCCTCTGTCGTTTAATATTTTCAATTAAACGAACTGATAATTTGTCTCGGTGTCGTGTCATAAACGCGTGTATCCATTTGGCACCAGGAACGTTATTAATAAAACGATTCTCAAGTCTAACGGTTCTGTCCAAAACACTTTTTATAATATTACTTAGATCCATTGTAGTTAACGGATATCCCCATTTTGCTGCCGTTAGTATTCCGGATACGATATGACTTTCGTCAATTTTACTAAAAACAGTAGGCCGACCGTTAATCGAAATATGAACGCCTTTGTATCTATCATACATATAAAATTGATTTTGGGTCTTGATATTTTTCAGCCGCTGCCCTCACACTCAGCGTTGCATTAGTAATCTCAAAAAATGCTTGTTCTGTTTTGCCTGTGGAGTAACCACAATACTTCATTTTTCTTTTGTTATTAACTCTTTGTTTTTTATTAATTGGAACGGTCTTTAGGCAGTAAATAAAAAATATAACCAATAAATCATACGTCCGAACTTAGGATTGAAATGTCCGAAATTGTATAAAATGACTATTTTCAAGTGTCTCTAGAGACTCTAAATAATTTTTTAAACGTATCATTTTAAACGTAATATATCACCCTAATATATCATGTTATGTTATGTTGAGAATGGGGTGTTAATACACTGCGACCTAAAAGATCTATTGTGCCCCCTTCTGTCGCCACTGCGCTAAGGAAATGTCTTAATGCCTATAGCGACCCTTCCAAGTCATTTTCTCAAGGAAGCTAATATATCATAGTTTTAGCATACAAATATAACTACACAATATAGTACGTACCTCTAAAGTATTCATCCAGCTTACACAACTATACCTGTCCACTAAGCAGCAATGAATGCGACTATAGATCTGGAAACGGCCTACTCAATAGTTCTACGCCTAAGTGAAATCTTTTGAAATAAACTGATAGATAAAGCCACTTGTCCGATATTAGACCGTACCATTTGTCCGAACTATGGCTATTGTCTGAAGTTACAGACTTTTACGGTACCTAGATATTTTGCCGAGTAAGCATAATGGATCTGGGAATTATTTTGGTTAACTAGTATTTGATGACCATTCTTCGTTAGTAAAATTAATATTAACAGATTTGGTTTCGTTCTGGTAATTACATCTTTTGGTTTAGTTGTTTATTTGATAAACTGATGTTTGTAGTTTATTTGCAGCCTCTTCATGATCTTTACCTATCGCTAGTATGACAGTATCATCTGCAAATGTTGCTATTGTGACTTGTTTTAGTTGGGGTATATCACAAGTCTATAACAGATATAAAGTGGGTCCCAGGACGCTTCCTTGTAGTACTTCTGCTTTAATTTCTTTTAATTCAGAGTAGGCTTTATCTAGTTATAGTCTAAAGAATCTATTTGAAATGTGTGTATCCAGTAGCTCTCAGTATGTGTAAGTAGCACATTTATTTTATGCTTTAAGCCGGTACATACTTTATCAAAAGCCTGAACAACATCAAGCAAAATGGCTGAACAGACTTTTTTATTTTCTAATGCATTTTCAATCTTGATATTCTATGAACCTGAGCTGCAGTTGAATGGTTTATTCTAATGACAATCTGTCAATCTGCCATATCTTTAATGATAAGTTTCTGCCTTTTTATTGGTATTTTTTCAAATAGTTTCGATAATGAAGGAAATAGATATATTGTTCTATATGACGTACTTCTTTTCTTCAGATACTTTTCACAACCAACACATCTTAATGACCGTCAGATAGTGACTAATTTGGATGCCCCATTTTCCCATACAAGCCTCGAAGAGGGTTGAAAAGGATATCGATTTTGAGTAGATTGGAAAGAAATTTACGAGTGGCTCCTGGGAATAACATATAGAAAATTCGATTTTTCTTAACAGAAATTAAAGGGTATTTGTTGTCCATATTTTGAGGCAAGCCTAAATGATTAACTAGTAGAACTAGGATTCCGAAAACTAGAGGCTTTAATGTTGCAAAGGGTTAAAATGAAGGCGTAATCTTATTTTTCAACACAAGTCCATCGAATGTATGAAAACGTACAAGGTCACTAGTCTGAAAAACATATTGGCTTAAATAAACCGAATGTATAAGTCCATTATCACTCTGTAGAATAAAAACTGGGATGTTTACAGTAAAATTATATTTAGCTTTTCTCAATAATTAGTTAAGATCTACACATCTTCAGATTACGATACTTTATTCTAAATTTCAATTGTTACAAGACAAATTATTATTCGTTTTTAAAGGTTAAACATTATGGTTATAATTGTTTATCAATACTTTTAGTAGATAGAGTACTTAATAGGAACAAATAATGAATAAGTAGATAGATATTAAACTTTTATTTACAAACCAGGACGAAATAAATTACAATCAATCTGGAACAAAAAAAAATAAACTATTGAAAAATGCATATAAAAAGTTTAACAATTCATATGCAAAGGGCGTATCTTATAGTGGTATTCGAAGTTTTTTTAAATAATTTGACAAACAGTGAATTTTTTGTAATAAATGTTTTTTTTTTATTAAAATTGGATCCATTACAATTTATTTGGTCTCTTTTTGAAGATGACATCGGCCAAGTGGCCACCTCTGGACGTTATACACAAATCGGCCCGTTTTTCGGCATTTTCCATCACTTTTTGGAGTGTTTCTGGTTAAATGGCAGGCGATTTCTCGGAGTATGTTGGCCTTAAGTTGTTGCAGAGTGACTGGTTTATTGGCATAAACCTTAATGTATCTGTGACAAAATGACGTTACTGATAACCCTATTTACAAGATAAGTGCTATAGAAATTATTCTATCGCATTAATTCAAAATATTTTCAACGCAAATTCCTTCGAAAACCAAACAAATCATTCCTCTTAAAATCTTACAACAGGTAATACGAAATCATAAAAAAAAAACAAGAAACATTAATAAACATTTTAACATCCTTACACATACATACATATGAAAATTGTCATATATGTGATATGTGATAAAGGCGGTAATGTATAATCAGAACCTAAATATACCCTAAGTTAAAATTGTTTTTAATTATATTTATTCTCGTTTATTTCTAGCCTTTACCGTTGTCTCCTGCCATTTTAGTCCCCGTTTCTTTAGTATTTCCGCTAGTGCATTATCCCTTGTTTTTCTTTGTATTTTCCTTTGTATTTTTCCACATGTTCTTGTTTGCCATAATATTTTTTGCTTGTTGTTTATTTATAATTAGTGGCCAAATCATCTTAACTGATTTCTTTCTATGCTTTCAACTAGGGGTTGTACTTCTAGCTCCACTCTTATTATTCATTTTAGTGATCCGTAATATTGCTCACAGATACTATCTCAACTGTTTCTCTTATTTTTAATTTCGTTGTATTATTAGGAACCTACTCTTACTCCTTTATGTTAAAATAAGTTCCAAAAACTATTTTGTACACTGTCATTTTTGTTCTCTTTGACACTTCTTGCTAAAGTGACCAATTACCCACACATATATGCTATAGCTGTCCTTATTTATTCTACCTAGAACACTGTAATGTCCTGATGGAAAACAATTGTAATTGCTAAGATGGTAATAACGATAGTGTTCTTTAAGTAAAAAGATAACTTACTTTAGTTACGAGGAATATTTTTACACAAGCTACATGTAAAGGTCCAAGCTCTTTTACAAAGTTACATATTTATATTACTAATCTTGTATTTTATATGATAGGATCATAAAACCAAGATGCGACAAACACTCTCTAGCTTTGATTTTCTTACTAAGGTGAAATTTATTCATCGACTTCTAAATTAATATTCATCAGCAAGACATAGATATTCTCATTTTAAATCTGCAATGGGAAGTTACAAACGCGTAAGTTTCATTTTCGTGCCTTGACGTTTGTTGAGTGAACTTAAGATTTGTAACACTTGGGAATTACTGGTTTTGATTAATTTTTCTTTCTTTCTTTCTTACACATTAGAAGCGAGAATGTCTCTTTCTCTCTGATGAGTCCTAATAAGCACGAAACCCTTCAATAACAGGAAACGATCAAAGAGCATTGAATATATTCCTTTTTTTAGGTATTAATCCAAGGAGTAGTTGTTTTCCGTAGGGAAATGGTTGTTCGTATTACTCTATGATACATGGATTTTATATATATTTTTTTAATTACTCCTAAAATGTTTAAATTACGACAAACAGCAACATTAAATTTATAATGTGATTAGTGTTTTTTGCGTTCTTATTTACTGTAAAAAATTATCTAATTTTTATGTTAATGTTATTTGTACCTTGTGTTCATGTAGGAACAATTGTTTCACAGCATTTTTTAAGTTTAAAGTTATGTAATATAGACTTTTTAACACAATAGACTTTTACATTCATAAAAAAACTTATAGTACATACATTTTAATGTACATCCAGAGGAAGGTAGGTATAGTCCAAAAACCAGGATTCTGCGCAATAGATAACTTGGCGGACCCAGTAACCTACCGCGCGGAATCCTGGTGTTAGTTAATGGTTTCTGATCGTTGTTGGAACAGACCTTTAGTCTTTTCAGATTGCTTCAAAGAGCTTCATCATTCAATGATTAAGTCCTGCTAGTCACCTTATAAGATGTGGATGAAATTGGTTGGACTATTTGAAGGAGATTTTACTAAAAACAAAATACTACTTCACCAACATTATCACAGATATGATAGGATGAGAATTTAGTTATGGCCAAAATAATAAATGATCTACCACAAGAATTTGAACATTTTAAATATTCTGGGAATTAAATATCATCCATGTCAGGAGATTTAAAACGATCATTTCTTGAACAACAGTTGTTGACTGTCGAAAATAACATGGAAAAAAGTTGTTTAAACACGGAAACGCTTGAACAAAAAGCATTTATATCCAAATAATATAAAGAAAAATTTAAGCCTAAAAGATCATTGTAATAAAGTAGGCCATATTAAAAGAAATTATCCCATCCGAAGATATAGCCCAAGTAACAATTTGATATTTTATAAAAGCTGAAAAAATGTTTACAGAACAAAATTTATAAAATAGAATATTAGCTAAGAACATTTCCGGAACATTCTTTCAACAGTAATAAACACAAAATGGGCGCAGTATTACAGAACTATTTGGTTCTTTTGTAAATTCTATAAGATTTGTTGAATGCAGTTACCGAACAGTTACTACACATTTACACAGACTTTAAACAAATGTTTTTTTAAACTTTTATAACTGTTTTATAAATTTTCAATTTTGAGGTTAGGTTGCATATCAAAATCAGTAACATTTTAGTTTATTAAATGTATCTGGTGAAAACAAATTAATTCTATATTTGTCATAAAAGTAAATTCAAGGCGATATTAGTAAAATGGCAGTATCTACTTAAGAGATATCTATAACGCGGTTTAGACATAATGTATGACCTACAATAAAGTCGTTTTTGGATGCGCAGCAAGAATTACTGTTAATTATATAGCACATACAATACTAAATTTTTAAGCGCCTCGAGTTTGATTCATATTTCTAATACTTTTTTCAGTGTGAAACAAAAATTAAATTTATGAAATTTGATTTTTTTTAGTAATAAGATTATGCTAATATTACTAATGATTAAAATCTTTAATTAACATTGGTTTTGTCTTAAATACTAGTAAAACCGACAGTAGATTTAGCTTTAAAACTGCCTTAGGTTTTTGTTAAATATGGCAGCTATTCAGAGGTATTAGAAAGTTATTTTAAGACTGCATCATAATTATAAAATATTATTGTAGTAAAAACAGCTGTAATACAATAATTAAGTTGTACTACTCATTTCTACAAAACAAGTTCATCATGGTTTGTTGTATAATAGTTTCATATTGCTGCACTATATGACAAAATATAACATAACCTTACTAAATCGTTTCCGATTTAAGTATTTGGGAATTGAAATGATTAGATTTGTTTCTACAGCTTTATAGAGCAAGCATACTTTTTAATATTACGAGAATAAGCAAATTTAACATGGACATCGCCAAAAATATGGCTTTCTTTTAGTATTGGGGCATGATTATTCAGAACATACCTAATTATTATCTGGCTAAATGATAGTTTTTTTTTGAGTGTCTAGACAAACCATCAAAATGTTTTACTAATATTTTTTACTGTTCTCTGAAAAGCAGGTACCGCTTATTTTTTATATTTCTTCACTATTTAAATCTGACATTTTCAGACGATACACTTACATACAGTTGGTATGGGAAGTAGTCGAACAAACATAAAATACAAAAATAATATGGCTTAGGTACTACCAAATGTAGTTGCTTTATTTTTTTATAAATATTTTTAAAGGGATAATACTATTCTTAACTAAAATAATTGCTATACATTTTTTTGACTTGTAATAGTGTATTTCGACAATATATTACAGTTATTTTAGAGTTTTCATCAGAAGCAAATTGTTATTGATGCGGAATTATCTCACACTAATATTTATATAACTATTTTTTAAAGCGTTATTATGAGGTTAAGAAACAGTTATATTTATGACCAAAAAGTTCTAAAGGTAATCCAGAACAATAATATAGAATAACTATAAAGCAATTTTATTTTATAAGCTGAAATATTGTATAGAACAGTTGTATAAATGTTTATGTAACAATTTCATAGTTATCGTGAAAACTATTTTATAATTTTGCTGTAAGAATATTGTAAAAACTAATTTATATAACTATTTAGTTTCAGAGAACAAAATAGTGATTTCTGCAACTGTAGTACAATAAATTAGCATTCCAGAAACAACAATATAATATCAATAAAATATAATAGTCTTGTAAACTAAAAATTATAAAGCTACTTTGTTAGTTGGGAGGTCATAGTGCTTCCAATCAAAGCAACAGTAATGAGTTTATTGATTCTGATTATGATTATGATTAAAAATAAAAGTTTATTTGATACTTTTAAAAATTTAAAGAATCCGATCAATATTTCCATTGCAGACAATACAATTGCAAGAGGTATGGGAGTAGGAATAATAAATGTCGAAGTATACAATGTAAAAACGTGGCAAAAGAACAGGATGATAATGTATTGTATGTTCCAGATCTGAGACATTATATTTTGTTTTCTATGTCAAAAGCTTGTGATAAAGACTTGGAAGTGTTAAAAAACTCAAATCAAATAGGGTAAAAAAGAAAAATGTTGAAGTAGAGCCCTGCACGGGCCGAATTTTTTAGGCCCGGTCCGGCCCGCTTCCAAAAGTTAGAACTACGGCCCGGCCCGAGTCCGCTATTAACAATACATTGTTAGGCCCGGTCCGGCCCGGCCCGATCCTGATTTTAGATAGGCCGGCTATTAGTCGTTATATGGTTAAAAAAGACACCTTGGGATTTTTTATGTTTTACAGTTCATCAAATTTCTAGAGGTGTTCGACGCCCAGACAGAGAACGCGCTACGTGTGACTAAGATAGCTATTGTACAGTCTGCTAAACAAGTTATTTTAAATAGTTTTTAATATTTTTAGGTAATTAAATTTTAAAAGTGTGGAATAGTTTAGGGATTAAATTGGTCTGATTGGACTTTCTTAGAACGTTTTTAAAAGCAGCTAAAGATAGTATGTAGAATTGAAAATAATTATTATGCCATAAAAGGTGTTTTGGAATTCCTTCAACCTTTTGAAATTGAGTCAGAAAATATAAATTTTATAGGATAGCGGAAAATACCTATAATATTTTTGTAGGCCTTTGTAAATCGTGGAAATAGTTTATATTTTATTTCTACCTTATTAAGGAAAATGGTACCTATTATTAATAACGGTTGTTTCTAAAACATTACTAAAATTTTCGAAATTTTGTTTTTCTACAAAATAATAAACTATACTATTTAGAAAAAAATTTATTTCTCTTATAATTTTATAAAAAATAACAGGGGAATATTTAAATTTCTTGATCTATTAAACAAAACGATAAATTATCTCGACGAATGACACCATGTTCTAGTACGGAAGCTAGCTTTACATTTTTGTTGGTGGTTTCATGGGTTTCATATCAATTTTTTGTAATTGTAGTTTACATGTACATATACCTCTTAACACTTGTTTGCTTTATTAAAAAAGTGTGTTGTTGTGATTTACGTCGAAATAAGTCAAAAACAACTTGAAACCCCATATAAAATCAAAAAGGAGAAACGGAAAAAAATTGAGCCTGTAAATGAACACAACTCAGAAACAAAAATAGCTATCTAATAATAAAAAAATAAAATTTGATTCTTGTGCAGCTTCATCTATATCATTAACTGTTTTTGGTTTTTTAATGGTTTTTCTTGGTGATGAAAATTCCGATATCTCACGGTTATCGATTCTTTTTTTCTCTCCAGAAATGCGGACGACAGTGTTTTTAGATACTCCTGTGGCTGCAGCAACACGATCATTTACATTTTTAAATGGCATTGAAGGTGAATTAAAGTTTCCTTCACTTCTCACAAACTCTATAACATTGGCTATTATTTCGCGAGATTGACTGTTAATCACGCGGCCTCTTAATTTGCTATTAAACTCCATACTTAGGTTCTATTAAACTGTAATGAGCAAAAAACACAAACGAAAATAAAAGAAATTTTAGCGAAATTTACATCTGACATTTACGTCTGAATGAAATAGTGAAATACTTGATGCGCAGAGTGTACTTTCATTGCGTAAATCCGTCGGGATGCCTGTCAGTAGTGCTTTCTCTGTCTAGCCGTCGAAAGCCTCTAGAAATTTGATGAACTGTACATGAATGCAATGAAAAGGTACACAGGTACAGGGTGTTTTTTTAAATTTATTATTAACTTATAAAACATTAAATAGGCGAAACAAAATTTAAATGTTACTATTTAAAAATAATAGAGCATCAACGTTTTCAGTCTTTAAACTTGTTCTGCGTTCTTCAAGAACCCGACCTGCTGTGCTAAAGTTTCTTTTGCTGGATGCACTTGTTGCTGGTATACCTGTAATTGAAAGTAGAATCATCGCATTATAAATGTATACAAAAATATTGTTACTCTCGTTACCTAAGTATTTCTGTGCCAATTTTGATAGAACTGGAAAATTATCTGAATGACTTTTCCACCAGGTAAGAATATCTTCTTCTAAATCAATGCAAGCCTCTGTCTTTATATAAAGTTCAATTTCCTCTTGAGATTTGCTTGATGTCGGCAGGTTCGGGTCATCATCCTCCCATTCCGAAAATGCACTTTTTTTTCTTGGTGGAACGTAATTTTCTGGTTGATCTTGGCCATCAAAGGGTATAGGTGTTGCATTGTTTTGAGGGTACTCTTGTATTTCTTGTACCATAATTTTTAGCTTTTTAATTACGTCTAGCCTTTCTGATTCAGTTAACATTTTAAGTTGTCTGAATTTTGGACAAAGAAAAGTAGCAAATTTATGTTCATCAGTTAAAATGAACTTTTTAATTAAAAACTCCTCTGCTCTTTGCTTTAGTCTGTTTAGGCATTCAAATTCATAATCTGTAGTTCTAAGATGTTTTAATAACTTAAAGTAACACAAAGTGACGAAATGAAACGTTGGTTTCTTATCTCTTTCTAACATGTCACTACATTCTTTAAACGGCTTCAGGAAAATTATTAGGCCAGACAACAGATTTCTATCTATTTCCGATAATCGGTGGTCTTCTTCTTTTGACGTCAATATTTCTTGAATATGTTCAAACTGGTCATCTACTGATAATATCATTAGTAATATTGTATTCCATCTGTTCTCAACTTCCTGGTAAATTGATTTAGGTAACAAATTCATGTACCCACTTTGTTTCATAAACATAACTAAACTTTTACAATTATCCATCGTGGTTTTAATTATTTCAAGATCCTCTTGGGCCAAAAAATTATTTTCAAATGTATTATGTAAGACCGTATTAAGCAAATGTGCACTACAGTTGAATCGTTCGTATCGACTTAAGAGGAGTATTTACTTGGCTGTAGAGCGGAGCATGCAAGGGTTTCGTAGTACCCCCACTTTTAAAGTTTATTTTTGACTTATTCCAAAAGAAAAAAATATATACGTGTAGATAAAGGATAAATCTATGCTCCTCTGGAGACACTTTTTTAAAATGTGAAACTGTTTTTTCTAAAAAAAAATACAAAACTCGACATTTTTTACCCATTTTCTCAATTTTTTTTAGAAAAAACTAAATTGAATTTTGAAAAAGTGATTCCAGAGGAGCATAGATTTAACCTTTACCTACACGTTCATATTTTTTTCTTTTAAAAATAGTCAAAAATAAACTTTAAAAGTGGGGTACTACGAAACCCTTACATTGCAAGATTTTTCGTCTGGAAAGTGGCGCCTCTGATAGATTTTTAAGAAATTAACATTTGTGAATGAAAACAATTTATAATATATTTTACAGATGTTTTACGAGGGATGAATAAATTTTACGTATTTGTACACCTTATTTTTTACGTAATGTATTTCTGTAATACTAAGATTGGTATATATATTATATGCAAGGGTTTCATAGTACACCAATTTTATTATTTTTTAATTTTACTAAAAGAAATTTTATGTACAGGTAAAGGCTTAACCCATACCACTCTGGAGTCATTTTAAAAATATGAATCAGTCTCTTTTGAAAAAAATCTAAGAAAAGAAACAAAAAGAAATAGAAATGTTAAAAAATGCTAGAACAATATATTTAATTTTTGCCTACAGGAGCATTTATTTTTATTACAATAAAAATCTGATGTGTCCAACACATGACTTTCCTATCTAGGTATTACAAGCTTTTTCCGGTTATTTTGTACAATCTATTGCAGCATCTCTATAAATGTTTAGAGGATAAACTAAATATATACATTGTCCACATACATCTACCGCGAAACATTTTTCTATAGATATTCATTGAAAATGAAAATACTGAAAAATTTAAATTTAGCACTTTTCCTACAATTTTTCCATTACGGTCCATTTTAAAAAAATCATGTAGAAACAAATATTATAGAGATCGATATCGCAAACAACTTTTATTTCAACAATTTTCATAAAAATCAGAATTTTGCACATTTTGTCAAATTTTTCGAATACGGACCATTTCAGGAAATTTTTACATAAAGCAAAAATTATAGATAATAATATTAGAAGTAACTTTTATTTAAACAATTTTTTTCTTCAAACATAAATAACAGATATATTCCATAAAATATAAAAACGGCCTCCCATAAAGTACCCCCCCAGATGTTCCGACTTTGTCCAAAATCTAATCATTTCACGTCAGGCCGAAATAAAACTTAAGTTTAAAATTTAATGTTTTTTTCTTTATCCATTTTTGAGTTTTCTTCAAATTTCGAAATTTACACATTTTCTCAAATATCTCGAATACGGTCCATTTTAGAGAAATTATCTATAGGATAAGAATTATAGAGAATTATATTACAAACAACTTTTGTTTGAACAATTTTTATAGAAAAAAATATTTTTTTACATTTTGTCAAATTTCGCGAATACGGACCATTTTAGGAAAATTTTGTATATAACAAAAATTATAGATAATAAAATAAGAAGTAACTTTCATTTGAAAAATTTTCTTCTTCAAACGTAAATAACAGATATATTCCATAAAATATAAAAATAACCACCTATAAAGTACCCCCCCAGATGTTCCGACTCTGCCCAAAATCTAATCAGCTCATGAGACGTTGGAACAAAGCTTAAGTTTAAAATTTGGTGTTTTTCCGTGTATCGGTTCATGAGTTATGCGTTATACAGACACACACACACACACACACACACACAGACACACACACACACACACACACACAGACATCATCGCGAAAATAGTCAAAACGGATTCAGGGGACCTCAAAACGTAAAAATCCGTCGAAAACTCGAGGTCGAAAAAAATCATGATTCCTATACTTTCCTTATATCTGTATACAGATAGGAAAGTAAAAATAGAAATACGTTAAAGCTTTTTCGTCTAGAGGGTGACACCAACAAAATATATATCTTTGTCTACTATTTAGTGATTTGAATTCATGTTATTTTTTACATACAGTAATTTCGCTCAATTATATTAAATTAATTTTTTCGTTTATGTATTAAAAAATATATATCCGAAATTGGAAGGTATACACTGAGATGTGAATTATAAATATGTTTTTGTTTAATGAATACCTCTTCGAGTCAACAATAATTATTAATTCCAGCATGTTAATATCTCTTCAATCCGTTAAAGTAATGTAAATATTTTTTCTTGCTTTCGCACATGGCTTTGACTGTCGCACCATTTGAGGCGCGTTGCAAGAGAAAATTTTCTAAAAAGTTAGCCAATGTCTATAAATGAGAGAAAAACGATTGTGACAAGCTGATTTTGTATTGTGGAAAAGACGGAAATGAGTCACTGCTTTAAAATTTTGAGAAATTTTTAAAAAATCTCCTAAAATCTTTCATTTAGTTTTAAAGCCACCCGATATGGCATGGACCATAAATTCAGAGCAAAATAAGATTTTTTTTCTATATAACTTCTTATCGAGACATTGTGAGATAAAAAAAACAGACAATTAATTAAAAGCTTACTCACAATTTTTTAGGTATAGAAGTTTCAATGCTATACTGTTTTCCAAATTATGAAAATACTAAAGAATATTAAAAAAAAAGAGCCAATTAAAGAATGTGTTAATATCTACAGAAGAACATCGTATTTTTTTTTGAAACAAAGAGTGGTCGAAAATTGTGAAAATAACAACATATTTTTATTTCACAAAAATAATAAGTTAGTTTTTGTTTTTTATGTAAATCATATCATTTTCAAGGCAATAAAATAGAAGAAAAGTCAGAGAATACCGATTTCAAAAAGGTCTATTAGTTTTTATAGGAAATGGAAAGAGAAAGAACGCTTTTTAATCAACTTAAAATTCTTTACTAATCTCGCGGTTTCTCTTCGACGATGTCCGGTCTCCGTCTTGTTTAAAATCGATAACTATAAACGAATTAAGGTATTTTGTAACGTGTTAAAAAATGTAAGAAAAATTTTGAAGGATATTTATTTTTTTTTAAAAATTAGTAAACTTTGACAAACATATACAATATTCTAAAAGATAAATCACATTTATGTGATTATATAAAAATTTTATTTATTTTTCTAAAAGTCTGCTTTCTATATGTTACTTTTTTCAGAAAATGTTATTTCTGATAAAACTTAGTGTTTAATTAAACCGTAAACTTTATTTATTTAAAAAATTCTGTATTATAAATATAAATTTGGCTGCACAGTGAACTAGGTACTCTTCTAGGAACCGAACCCACGTTTTTACAGATTTTTAAGATTAATTTAAGAAGATATATATAACTCTACATAGTAGTTTTTTAGTTAATACAATTAATATAGATTATTATTTAACCTTTTAACCTAATTCAAAAAGGGGGAGGTTCTCAATTCGTCTATATATTTTTTATGTATGTTCAGCGATAATTCTTTAACACAGTCCGATTTAAATTATTTTTTTTTTTGCTGAAAAGGGGGTACTTCCAGGATGGTCTCATATAAATTTGGTCAAAATCTAATAATTGGGTCCATGAGAAAATCCTCAAACTTTTTATTTTTTATGTATGTTCAGCGATAATTCTTTACCACCTTGTCCGATTTCTATAATTCTTTTCGTTAGTAAGGGAGTACCTCAGGGGTGGTCCCATATAAATTTGGTTAAGATGTGGTGATGGCATCTGCACGATTTTAAAGTCGGTTTTTTAAAATTACTTTTATTACTTGTTACGTAAATTAAAAGTTTAATAATTTGGTGCTTTCTTGATGCGTCGTTTTATGATTTCACTTTGTATATGTTTAAGTACAGATAATTATTATTACTGGCAGTTTATTTTAAATCATTAAAATAATATTTTGTTAATCCAAAAAAGGCAAACAAAAAAGCTATGTCACATTCAGTGTAATATTAAAAATTAGATATATAAATATAGTATATTATGTTCCAACAGACTAAACTTTCACTTTCAATCCCGCCTTTTTGTCGTAAAAGACTTCTAAATTTTTACTAGTGACGTACCAGGTTTGAACTGAATATTTTTGAACAAAAATATAATACGCCACTGCTTTTTCCAAAAACCAAAATTATCTTTAAAATCCTTATTTATTTTGGAGCAAATTTGGTTTATAGACGTACTTTCGTACAACGCACCCTTTTCGCGTAAGAAAATAAAAACCAGTTTATTGAAACTGCTTTTGATATTTTGTTGAAATTTGGTAGGAATCCACCATGAGTGGAAACACTTTTTTGGGGCAAAATTTCATAAAAATATCTAGAGTGATAAGAAACTTATGATAAAATAGTTATTTTTTTCTTAAAACTTTAACACCCAAGGATTCACACCCTTAAGTATCGGCACTCAATTAATAAATACCCTGTATTAATTGATTCTATTACCTTATTTGAACCAATCGTCTATTTTTCCGTTATTTGTATTTATATTTCACACCTCTTTACTCCTAAATGTAATTTAATCTAACTAAGTCTATTCACTAAATTAAAATATAAAAATAATGTAAAACCCTCTAAAAAATCGAACTGCGTTATAACAATATCTCGCAATGCACCGAGAAAAACAAATACGATTCTGCTTCCCCTAATTTAGGTAACTCTGACTCACTCAAGAAATGATGAAGGTCGGTAGCCGTGTTGATTTTTCGGTTCCTATATGTTCCAACTTCGCGTTCGAGTTTGGAATACGTATCCCTCGTATCTACATGCAATTGTTAAAATTATGAATGAATGCGGATTTTGTTTAGTCTCGAAAGTAATTTTGTAGTATTTAGGCTCCACCCTTAAGTTGTAATTTTTATACCTACTAAACTACCGTTGCCCCGCAGGTCTTTTAGTTTGTAATGTAAATTTTCCTCTTAAAGCAGACACAATATTAGCCCCTTAAAAAGTCACAAAATTTAATTTTTTAAATAAGTTAATATCTAACCCAAAATTTGAAAATCGTTTTGTTAGTTCTCTTCGTATGTTATCTCCAGTTTTCTTGTCTTCATTAGGAAAACTACACGTGAATAAAACTTTCGTGTTTAGTAGCCAGCGATTGTCTATAAACTGAATAGTCAATGTTATATATGGAATTTTCTTGTAATCGTCTGTCCGCATGTCTGTTGTAGCTGCACATATGCCTAGTTCCATAACTGCTGATATTTCCGGTAATATTTTTTGGCGAATACATTCGGCAGTTTCAATTAAATGGCGGGAAATAGTGGTAGGATGCGGTAAAACATCATCAACTTTAACATTTCCATATTGTGCACCAATCTGTATTAATGATTGACATAATTTTTTAAATCCTAAACCTTTTATTATTTTAAATGGCCTTATGTCTTTACTACAGAAAAAAATGCTGTCTTTTATTAGTTGTTCTTTTATTTTGGCAGAAGAAACAACTGGTTGCTTAATTTGTGCAAACTCAGAAATTTTTCTTTGTGAATCATCCAATTTATCATAACATTTATGTCGTTTTAAATGGGATGTACCAGTTTTACTGGATTCATATTTAAATAATAATTTGCATTTCTCACATTGAACAAAATTCTGCGACTTTCCATCTGTATTCACCACCAAACAGAAGCAACTCCATATTTCACTTTTTTTTTCTTTTGCATCAAACCTTTTTCAAAAAAGGTTACCACTTTTAATTTTTTTTTAAATAAGCTTTTTTTCTTTGGTCATTTTAAAGTCATAAAACAGAGAAATATTCGCAATCGTAGGTATCAAATTATTAAACAAAATGGGAATATTCCACAAACCAACTATACCGCGTACCAGCGTAACGTAAAATGAATTATTTTGACCAATAATACATAAGTATATTATGACCGACACTTCTTGGAACAGCTTAAGGCCAAGTTCAATTTTGTTTGACATATCATCACGATTTTTTTTAGGTTAGAAAATTGCATTATCGATTTTTTTCATTCGAAGTAATAAAAGACGTCATTTTAAATTTCTATCTCTTTATGTCAACAAATTTGTAACACGATGAATTTATAAAACGTATGTCACTAATGAATATGTGGCGGCAACTGACGGCAACACTGTCAGCTACTCCATGGCTACTAGAGTACATACAGGTCCGGTATAAGCCATGGAAAATAATAATTTAATGTTTTGATCGAGTTAAATAAAATATCAAAATTAAATGTTTATTTTTAAGTAAACGACATTTTTAAATGTATGTATACGTCTCAATCAAAAATAATATAGGCAATACTCAAGTGTATTATACGAGTGTACTGGACAAGAGATAATTTTACCCTTTACTCCAGTTTTTTGTAATGAAACCAGCGGTAAAATAGATATTTGTGTACCAAGGCTGTGTTTTGGCCGAATTAGACATATGCGTTCAAGTCTAAGCTAGTTCTGGTTAAGTATAAGAGTAATAGGCAAGAAACGGGTGTTCAATCAAACTTGACATCGAGATAGATGTCACATAAGCAGGTGTACTGAAGATGAACTTTGCAGGACCAAGCATCAGATAGGTATAACACTTGATATTCTGAAAACTATGCATATACTATACTGAATATGAACGAATGGAAGTGTCAGAAGGAGGCTAAAGGCAAAAAATAGACGGAACAGAGCCTAATAGATAGATAAGTCATATTTTAGCCAGGAGAGAGTCGATGAGTGTTATAAATATAGTTATTTATGAATGTATAATTTCAGTTTATTTTCATTTTTGGTATAAAACTATGGCTGACATAATAAAACTCTTGAAAAGTATATATATTTTCAATCTTTATTACTATACATTATTTAGTATTCATTTATTCTCTCTCACCTAGGGAAAAGGTCAGAAAACCCTGGTCATAATTGTTTACAATATTGCGTGTTCCTAATGATACAAAACATTACAGAGGAATGATACTTAGCCGATGAAATCTCATCGAGTTCACGCATGACATATTGTGGTATGGAATATGGCTATCTTTGATGCATCTGCAGATTTAAATTTATTTTTGCGTACTGTTTTCTATCAACTGATATCCCAAATTTATACAAGCCACATCTTCGCACCACAATGTGACATAGCATCAAATCTGCTTAATCTCGTACCATTTTTTTAAAGTATCAAGGATATTCTTGGTGTAGCTGATCATCATGTTTCGAGTCACTGAACCTAAAAAATAACAAATATCAATAAATAGAATTCGGAATTTATTCCAAAAATATTTTTCTTTGGGAATTATATAGGATTTCTCGTTAATATACTGACAAACTTTTAAAGGTGGTAGGTGCATCAAAATAAACATTTTTTTGCTTAATAAAATAAAAATAATTTTATTGCCCAACAAATTGATCCATTTACAGAACAAAATACATGAAATAAATGTTAAACATATTATTTCGACAGAAAATAATTTTAGCAACAGCAATCCTAAATACATTAGGTACAAATTAGTACAACTAATGGTCGAAATAAATATCCCAATCAGAACAAAATTAATTAAAATTTGAGCACATTAGCCTTATAGGTGAATTTCTTCCCAAGTTCGTTCAAATACTTGCTGTATAAAATGTTTTATGATATCTAATGGCTGTTTGGGGAACATTAAAATTTATTTAATTTATCAAAAATAGTACATCAATAGTGTTATGTAATATTTTATAAAAAAATGTAACACTGGAAACTACCCTTCTATTTTCGAAAGAAGCAGAGATTCTTCAATACCTCGAATGGGATACAGCTCATCTAGTTTTAAAAGAAAGGTTCTTGAGAGATCGCCGCTGAACATTTTCCAATGATCTTTTATGAATATTGTAAATAAGGTTCCAGATAAGAGATGCATATTCTAGCCTGGAACGAACTAAAGAAAAGTAAAGGATCTCCAAGCTTTAAGAGTTTGTAAAAGAACGAGTATTACGAATTAAGAACCCTAAGCTTTTCAACGCAGAAGCAACTGTATTTTCAATATAATCCGAAAAAGTAACTTTTTGGTTGAATAATATACCTTAATCTTCAATTTGTGCACAAGTCCGATAAATGTAGGCTGTTAAATAAATAATCAAACTCCACCTTGTTAATCAATCAATATATGTTTATTGTCAAAGCTACAAGAACTTATAGATATATAATACTTCTAGTATAGGAACATACTTCACATTTAGACACATTCATTCAGCTTGTTTTCATTACACCAATTTTCAACGATATACTAAATAATAGTGGTCCCAGATTGGAGCTCTGTGGAACTCCAGATGTTGCTGTGAGGGGTGAAGATGAAAATCCGTTGTAAAAGACATAATTAAAACGATGATTTAGGTAAGATGAAAATAATCTCAACAGCGACTGATCAAACCCTAAGCATTCCAACTTCCTTACAAGAATATTATGATTTTTAATTATTACAAAATACATTATGTATGTACAAAAAATATTCTAAACATATTTTAACAAGAGTTTTATTTTTAACTAGTTATATTCAAAAACAAATGTCATTTTTAAAACTATGTTTAACAATAACCGATGAGTATACAACAAGGTTCACAGTTTAAACTAAGTCTACATTTTAACTGCCTATTGTACAATCCGCCATATGTACAATTCAAAATTAATTGTATTTCTTTGAAATGCACTTGATTCTGTTGATCAAAATCATTCGATAAAAAAATTAAATAGTATTGGTATGAAGGTGGTTTTTATATCTATGCTATAAAGCATGCATTGGGGTAGCATGTAGATTATCTAAGTATCAGGTCAGAGAGATTAAAATTAAATAACATAATATGTAGTGGGATTCTCATCTTTTGAGTACGTCTCCTATCGAGACTCCTATCTTTGTTCGACAGACAGCGATTTTGATGTAATGTCTCTCTCTATTCTATATGTAATGTGTCGAGTTGGCACAAAAGAATCGCTGTTCTGATCAGAAGAAATTAACCACATCAAAGGAAGAAAATTAGGTCCCCTGTTATTTTTGATTAATATTAATGATTGTTAATGTTGCAATAATTAATATGACATTTACCTGTTTGCCTATGATGTCCTTATCTATGTTTCTTGTAAGTTGTAAGGATTCAGATAACTAAGAGTTAATTGTCAATGAAACTCTGCAAAATGTTTATAAATGATGTTGCAATCATTTGTTAAAAATCAACACAAATACCTAAAACAAAATATAAGCTGATAAGTAATAACTATATGCAGTTTGTGGACAAACAATATAGGAAATTGGAAGAAAATCTACACAGTTAGTAGAAAAATTCAAATATTTAAGGGTAATTATGCGGAAACAAATGAAATTCACAGACCATATGCAAATACTGTTATCAAAACAAATGCAGTTAAATTACATTTCCTATTTATTAGAATGTTATTAAAATAATTGTTATATTATTACATTATTTTTTACTAAAATTGAATATTGTGATATTAGCAAACTAGCCAAATAAATAAAATAAAAATAAAATAAAAACCGAAAACATACCTGGATCTACAATAATATATATAAATAATATAAGTACATTGCATCTTTTAAATTATTAAAGTCCATTAAATTGAAATGACACGTCAAACCATAAACGTCAAACTTTCAAAACAAACATGCTTGTGTTGTTTTCCAAACAGAAAATAGCATTTGTAGAATTATTTATTTACTTGCAACCTTTCCCCGCACACCACCTCGCCCCTCACCTATAAACATGGTCAAATTGGGCTAAGCCATTTTACATTCGTCTGCATAGGGAGCGATGTTGCAATTTTTCAATTTTTAGTATCTATTCCGTCTGTTCAGATGGCAGCATCTTATGGGCCCTACATTTTTAAATCTTATCACAAGAATCCTGAAATAATTAGGCTAAAATAAAAGAATGTATGTTGCGTTTTAACTTCTAAATACTATAAAAAATGATGGAAAGTCCATAACTTTTAAATATTTGTTAAATATCATTTATTAAAATATTATGCATTAAAAGTAAAACAAACCATAGACTTTCCATCATTTTATACAGTTTTTTGAACCCATTTATGAAAACAGTTTTTTAAAATATTATCGTTCAGAGCTGTATTTCTTGTGATAAAAAAGTCGCCGTCACTTGGCAATGAACTTGGCCTTAAGAACTAAATCTCGAACAGTCACCACTGGTCAGTGGTTACCGTTTGCTGCATCGCCGCCGCACCGCCGCAGTTAGCGTTTTCTCTGTGAAACATGGGCGTGCGTAATTTATTTTTAAGAAAATAATTTTATAAAATGAATAAATAAATGTATTTAACTACCCTTAAAATGTTATCAGTGTCGGTTATTTAATATAAGGAGAGTACATGACTAGGGGGCTTAGCCCGACCCGGGCCCGGCTTTAAAAATCAACGGTTCGGCCCGGTCCGGCCCGGCCCGATTGAAACGGGCCGGCCCGTGCAGGGCTCTGTGTTGAAGTAGTTGTAGTAGGCAGAAGAAGCGGAAGTGTGTGGAAAATGGCGCTGCGAACATATGAAGAAAAAAGAGCCAAACAGTTTAGAGGTAGCCAATATAGGTGTGATTCAATGCCTTAAGGTTGTGGTGTGAAAATCTAGTAGGCGTAGGTGCACAGAAAATGCTTAATACTTTCTAAAAAACTTTTTAAATTAAGTCAAGTAAGAGACTGTATTCCAGGAGAATTCATATTATCTGATATGAAAGAAAAATCCTTAAGAAATTCTCTATATTTTACGGTTTTTAAAGATGAATCATCAACTTACAGACAAACATATTTTCTGAAAAGCAAAGACGAAAGTTAAGAATAGCTAAAAAAAATTTTAAGATTAGTCAAAGAAGAAACTTAAGATAAAGTTAAAAGATTAAGGACTGATAACGGAGGAGATTATACAGGTAAGAACTTTTTAGAATGTTTAAAAGATGAAGATATTATTCATAAAATAATTGTACCTCATAATCTACAAATGAATGGAGCCGAAAGGGAGATAATAACCCTTGTAAACTTAGCATAGTCTATGTTATATGCTAAGAATGGCTAAAGACTAATTATTTAAACAACAATAGTTTTGATCCACGGTTATCCTATGTCCGTTGCCCACTGATTCATTCTGTATAAAATAAAGTGACCATCCGTCCCGCTTTAATATGTGTCTCAATTTTGTCATGCTTTTGCCCGAAGAAAAAAATATATACATACTATGATGGTATTTGTTAAATATTTAAAAAAAAAAAAAACATTTTTATCGCACCCCATATGATACAAAATGTGAGTTTAGACGTCAAATACAAAGAAAAATATGTTTTTCAAGGTTTACTTTGTTATTAATTTTTTTTAACACACCCTATATTATGTAAAATGTGAGGAAATTGTAACATCAAATCATCATCTTTTGTGACAGCTAGAAAAGGTAATCTTTTTTTTTGATTAGCGACTGTTGCTAGGAAAAATAAATAAGAGAAGTAGACATCTTGAAATTTAGAAGAAAAAAGAAAAAATTTGGGTTGGAACATTAAAGCCAAAAGATTTAAAAAAACCACAGTATCAAACAATTTCCCATGGTAGATTTTTTGTAAATGGATGAACGAGATCTTCAGAAACGGTAAATAAATCAAATGTATTCCGTTATAACTAATTATACAATATTAAGTAGACTTACCTGGTAGAATTGAACTTTCCTTTGTGAACCTTGCAAAAAGGTATTGCTTCCAATTTGCCTTGAAAATTAATATAAAGCACTAGGATATATTTCGGGATTTGTGTACAAAACAAATCTGATTCTGCATGTGTAACAGGTGATGTTGGTTTTACTTACTGTGTTTTAGCTCAATTTTAATTAGGGCCGTGAGTAGCACTTAATAACCTTGACAAAACTTAACTATAGGAAAGGTATGGAGGGCGCCACCAAACTTACATAAACATCATTTAAGGTGAATTATAATAGTTTGGCAAATATAATTAATATGACTGATGTTAAAACAGAATGTATATGTTTATGCAGACAAGTAACAATTACAATCTACACAAGCCATGATTCATTTAAATTACTTCTTTATTTAATTTTTCAAAGATAAAAATGAAACTTATCTCAAAGTAGGAATGGTGTAGGTCTTCAATCTTTTCAAATAAGGACGGTCTCGATGCGATGCGATGCGTCTTCTTCTAAATATAAATTAACATGTTTGTAACCATAACTTCAACTGTCTTCTAACCATAAATCAACATATTTGCAACCATAACTTCAACTGTCTTCTAACCATAAATCAACATATTTGCAACTGTCTTCTCAGCGTTTGTTTAAAAGAAAATATTTTAAACTATGTTCTCAGCGTAGTTGTAAAAAACCATCCAAAGGTTGACTTATCTAAAAGATTGAGACCTTTTTGAAGTTTACGTAATAAGAAAAAATAAGGAATAAGGAGGTAAGATGTTTCTGAACACAGTATGAATAAAAAAATTGATCTTTACAGAAATTAATACACGTTCTAAAACATCTAACCACACATTTTTAACAACTAAATAAATCTCGATCCATTTCGTTAATCTTTGCAGAAATCTTGTAAATATTAATCTTTTACTCACCATGAAATACTTGGTTCTCACCACTAATAAAAATACCACATACTGTTTAAGATTACTTAAATATTAGCAGTTTTAATAATCTCGACTGCCTCGTTCTGAGGTATTATTGTAAAAGACTTTTTCAAGTAATACCTGTCGAAATTCACTTTCGATCCGAACATACAACTTATAAAAAACAAAAAACTATATAAAATATTTGTAGCGAAAGAATGAAATTATCGGTCCTAATAGAGATGGGACAATCATTTTAAAAATATAGTTATAAAATATTAAAAAAATAACGGTACTAGAAGAGTAACCGTTACACCCCATTACCTCCGGGTAAAAAAAATTAAATTTTAATTTAATTTTTTTTATAAATTTCAGAAAATTTTGAAATTACAGTTTAAATCTGTTTTTATAAGTTGGAATTTTAATTTAAATTTTTCTATAAACCTAGTTAAACAGAGATCAAAAGCAAATGATCCGTGTATCATTCTTCCAGAGTGTTGCCCGCCGATATCCACAGTAATCAAAGGTCACTGCAGGAAAAAATCTTTCACAAATCATTCAACTCCAAATACTACTACTAAACTAGTTATATAATAGAATTGTTTATATAAGAATTATATAATATCGTACAAAGATTAACGAAGATACCGCTGTAATAAAAAACTTAAAAAATATCAATTATCGAAACATAATAATTATTATAAGGATGCATGCAAAAAATATATCACGAAGGAAAGGACATGCATTCTAAAATATTAGGTAAGGGAAAATTAGTAAATAATAGGTACATATTATATGCATATTCGTATTTACTAAAACAATACTTAATATTGAAACCATACGTACATGTTATTATGTACCTGTAAGGTAAGTTTCAAGATAAAGATAAAGATATTTACTAAAAATATATTAATCTTAAAATTATACTGGTAAAAACCAAGTTTTATTAAGATTTAGGAAGCTATCAAATACGATAAAACGCATATGAAAATTGAAATTATTAATACATAGGACCTTGTCCAAATAATACTAGTAAAGCTTCTATACTAGAAGAAGTTAATGAATCTATACCACTCCAGGGTATTATGATATTGTTTTAACTCATAGGTTAACACATTATTTTAATAAAAATAAAAGAAAACAAGAAATTTTGACCGTAAAATAGAAAATAAAAAGCAAAATTTAATAACACATATAAGGACTTAAGACAATATTTGAATATTTAGCGAAGCTCCCAAAATAGGAAGAGGTTATTTTTAAATTTCTGCCCCCACACGGGTCTTATGAAATAGCTTAACAACTATTGTTAAGATATATTTACTATAAATCTATATAGGATTAAAAAATATAGAGCCGAAAAATTGAAATTTTGAACGTAACACTTAAATACAAAAGATTTACAACTTAAACTAGATAGTAGCCTAAGCGTCCTACTGCCCGAAGATTTTTTACTACTTTAGCATTAAGTGTTTATAATTTATAAAATAATTACTATAATTTTACTAAGTGATAAATTACCCTTTGAAAACACCCACTAGTACCATATAATTGTCACAATCGAGAAAATGATAAACTTTATAAAAAAGAATACCACTAAAACACTAAATCTATAGGAAAAGTCATAATAGGTAAAAAAAATTGTCATAAAAGAACAATGAACGTCATAATCAGTAAATTAAGGAAAAGGAACGAAAATTGAACCATCTTTAAGATAATATTTACAAAACATGAACCATTTAATTAAAAGGAAAATCTTAATAATCATTTTGCATATTTTTTATGCACTAAAGATGTAATATATTACAAAAAATCAAGATAAATAATGTACCACTTTTTGTGAATACAAGTAAGGTATTAAAAACATTATTCAATATGATGTCACTTTTCTTAGTGTACACCAGCTAAGATATACATACACACATTTGTGTATGTCGGTAATAATATCGAAATTTAATCAATTTCACGATATTTAAAGATAAAGTAAGATAAGGTAAGGTAATGTAACTTTCTTACGAAGTAGTAGAGGTAAGTAAAAAATTAGTAATGCAAATATCTGTTTTGAAAAGTCAAAACCCAAAAAATTTTGCACAACTCAACTAAATTCTTTTCAATTTAAAATGAAAACGAAGTATCAAAAGATATTGCTAAAAGCAAAAATTTTCAAATTATTATTGAGGAAGAAATAAGCTATACAAACTTTACTACTTGTAAAATGTTACTTGCAAGGTAATTGAATTTGGTTCAGTCTAATTAAATGTAACATAATTAAAATTTTGCATAGGTAAAAGAAAAGATATATCTGATTTCAAGATATATAAATTAAATTTGAGAGAAAAAAAGTATTATGTTCTAATAAATTAAGATAATACTGTGTTTTATAAAAAGATATCAAATATAATACTAATAGAGAATTCACTTTATTAAGAATAAATGTTTCAGTCTAATAATGAAAATAAATTCAAAAGAGAGGAAAAAATTTAAAAATCTGACGGAAAGTTATTTCATACATTATTGTATGAATATATTTAGCAAAGAAAAAAAATGATTAAATATTAACTCATACACAATCATACTACATATGCCATATTGTATACCATATACCATATACATTACAAAAGTATACTACATTCTGCATATAATTTTATACAATAGTAAATGGAAACCGACGTCACAGTATCGAAAAACCCGTACAAAATTATACTATCAGACAAAAAGAAATCGAACCAAAAAATTACTATAAAATGAAATACAAATCTTTGAAAATTCTAAAACCAATATATTCTTACTGACCAAAAACATTTAAATTGTGTAACACAGATAGTAACATTTTAACTTATTATCACAACAGTTTTAAATTGAATTTTTACCCATTGACTAACTATATACAAAATATACAATTTGTCTCCAGCGACTATTTCACACCGTTGACAAGATGACAATACTGGTAACCTATTTTCGTTTAAATTTGAAGCTTTCACATGAAACAGCTAACTTCAAACACGAAACTTAAATTGAGCTCACAGCGCAGTTAGAGAAATCCAGAGTGTAGGATAAAACTGGCTCATACACGCTGAAGCTAAGAGAAGAAAAGGAAGATATAAGAAAGAAGATAATAAATGAAGAGAGAGAAAAAAATACATTCTACATAAATTCTATTTTTGAAAATTACCTCTTAGTTTAAATTAAAAAAAAAAACAAGAAACTAGACTTACCAAAAATACAACAGCTGGGTGTAAACCAGAACCAATTAATCAAATAGAAAACTGTATAAAAAAAATAAAAATAACTGAAAAGGATATAAGGGAGAGAAAAAAAAATTGTAGAAAGGAAGAGAAAGAGGTAATAAGACACTTTTAGTCGCCTTTTACGACAAGCTAGGTGGCTATGGATGTATTCTACTCTAGTCTCGCTAATCCACAAGAAGAGGAGTGGGATAAAACCCGCTACTCTAAACGAAGAGAAGTGAAAGAAGTCCCGAAAGTCCACACGGGGATAAAACAAAATTAAGATGTATATGTTTTTTGTTCAACAGTCGAAGGTAATTTTGTATTTCTAATTAGAATTTCATAATTTAATTCGTGAGCTTTTAAATGTTTAGGAAGCATTTTCACTAATATTTAAATAACAATATAAAATATTTGTAGCGAAAGAATGAAACTATCGGTCCTAATAGAGATGGGACAATCATTTTAAAAATATAGTTATAAAATATTAAAAAAATAACGGTACTAGAAGAGTAACCGTTACACATGGTAGAAGCTACAAGTGGAAAATTATGAAATGTACCACAGAAAGAAAAGGAATATCTGGTAATGTGTGTCCAGCAATACTTACTTTGAAAATATCCAAAGAAATAGGTATAATATTTTAAGAAAGAAAATTTTTCTTTAAAAGTTTGAACCGTACCTAATAATGAACAACAATTCTGTAGTGTAATTTAATCCGATGTTTGACATTTGTGGAATTATTAGTGGTTTTTTTTCGAGTACAAAAAGATTTCTCTCTTGTTAAAGACTAATATTTTATCTACTCTCAGATAGATGGAGATAGTGGTACCACTTGATTTAAATTATTATATTTTTTTTGATCTAACCATTTTAGAATGGTTATTTTAATAAGAAGATAATCATCGATGATTTTGAAGAATTGATGTTATAATTTTAAATAATTAATTCTTATTTAAATACAGTTTGAGAAATTATTTATAACATCCATTTTTAATAAATATAAGTAATATTAGCTTGTTCCAAGTAGGTATTTAAAAAAACTCATTTTACATTGTCAGGTAATTTTTATTTTAATTTGTTTTGTTTATGTGAAATAAAAGTTTCCAGAAGAAATTGTTTGATAAAAACAATCAGTTTAATTACATGTCAATTTATACTATTCACGTCAAATAGAACCCAACCATGAGATGAGAGTCAATGAAATTTAAACTACACTAAAAAAAAATATATTTATTTAGGTAAAAAAAAAATAACTATAAAGGAAAACTGACTAGCTGGCGCAAAATAATACAAGGTAAATTTTCATCAACATTACAAATTAAGTCATAAAAATATCATTATAGGTATAAAATAAAATAAAAAGAAAACCATTACAATATAATTCATTTAAGCCGCTTTAAACAAAGCACTCTTCAATGAATTGCAAATAGAATTTGTCGAATAAATCTCCACTTTTTCAATTTGTCCAGCTTACTACTTTTCAAAATACCTAGGTATGATCATTTTAGTATAAATCCTTAAATTTCAATTAGGTAACTAACTACAGATTTTGTACCTATTTGTAGCAATTTTAACGAATAATAAATGTTTCATTTTTAATTTTTTATAGAGAATAACTAGGTATTAAATATATAATTTAAATCCTAATCTTCATACAATGTTTTCATACAAATAGGCTTTTCTAAAAAGGACGAAAAATGGTAAATAAAAAAGAAATTGGGTTGCGGCGACATCTATGAACGCGTCCATCAATTGTAACCTAAAATTATCTACGCATAGAAGGGAAACTGACTTGTCATATCAGGCAGCTTACAAACTAAACCGGTAGAGAGCACTGTAGGTATGAAATTTTAAAATTATAGGGCTTTGCATCGAAAGTGTAGCACAGTGATGCCATTGCTACCGATTAATCGGTAAATCTACCGATTTTGATATTAATCTATGCAAATCTACCGATATACCGATTTTTTAGGCAATCTACCGATTTTTCAAATAATCTTTGATTATATTAACACCCAACTCAACTTTTTCTTAGGTTGGAAAACAATTTTGAATTCGAAGTAAAACAAGACGTCACTTTAAATTTCTATATCTTGTGTTAACAAATACGTAACACGATGAGTTTATTAAAACGTATTTTCGAATAAGCACGATTGCAAATTTGCGTCACCTCATCGATAGTACATTTTTAAATCTTAACACAAGTTTCCTGAAAATAAAAGAGTGTATTTTACGTTTTAGCTTTTAAATAATATAAAAAATTGTGAAAAGTCCATGACTTTTAAATATTTGTTAAACATCACTTATTAAAATATGCATTAAAAGTAAAACAAACAATAGACTTTCCACCATTCTTTACCGTACTCTGAACATACACTAGCAATCGGGGAATTACAAGCAACGAAGTTATAAATTGGGGAATTTTAGAAAGTAAAAGATAATTCCTAATTCGATAGTTTTACAGTTTGCAGTTATGAGTTTTCTAATATTAAAATTTTGTAAAAAATGGCCCTTAATTATTATTTAAGTTTTTTCTTTTAAAAATATTAATTATATAATGGGTTCTGTTTTTTATTTTCTACGATATTTCTTTTTTAAAAATGTTAGTTAATGTGTGTTTTAGATTTTTTGTTACTTTTTAGTATTAAAAACTTTGTTTTTTACAAATTTCGTTTTTTGAAATTTACCGTTTTCTGCTGAGATCTAACGATTTTTTTCGATAATTCTACCGATTTTCGGTTGACAGGGCCTGTAGCATTGAAGCTACACGCTACACCACTTCTGAAAATATGGTTTCCATTTATACAAATTGTATGGATAGAACCATAGCCTCCTAAAGTTTTAGGTGGCTATGATACACATACTTTGATTATGTGCTATGATAGAACATATTTTCAGAAGTGGCGTATATAGCTCACAGGGTATGCGCACTTGGATATACACATTCCATTCACATTCCACTGTTAGTACTATGATACAATCCATCAAAGGGAGTTACTATAATTCTTTGTTTTTTCAGTAACGTCAGTTGTCTTGACATACCAAAATTTATCGTCTGTCCTTTGTGGCTGACTGGCCTGTATTTTTTGCGATTTTTTATTGGAAAATTGAAAAGTACATTTATTTTATTAGATTTAAATCTGTTTTTCGTGTACTTCTTGGTTTTTATGTGTGTTTTGCTAGTGTTAGAACTTGTATTCGTACTTTGTTAATATTTAAAAGACATTTATTATTTTAAATCTGCCTTAACTTTTCAAGTAGATATGTAAATAAAATTCCACATTTAGCATTCATTATAATTGTAACTTTGAATTAAAAATACTATTAAAATAAACAAGATAACACAAAAATAGGATTATAATTAAATAAATTAGAAAATTTGGGTTTAATTATTTTGGGGCCGATTCCACCGTTGTGTTAACGAAGTTTAAATTACAAATGAAAATTAAAATTATATTTTTACATTACAATGTCATTTTAATCTTCGTTTAGTAATTTAAGCTTAGTTTAACACAACGGTGGAATCGGCCCTTTTGTAAACAAATGAAAATTACGTAACCTCAATGTTTGTTTTCTTGACTGTGGACTTTGGTTGATTCTGCTTCTACACGAAACGTGCGTATTTAAATAAAGCTTGCAGCCAATGATCGTTTTCTAATCTTTATGGTCTTTTACAATGTAAGACGTCTAGCTACATTATGCGCCCACAATCCGTCAGATAGCGCTCAATTCATAATCTGATGATTTAACATTGAGTTGCCATTCTATTCTTCCCTTACCTATGGCAGCTCAGTCTGCTCAGTGCCAGAGGGGGGAAACTGGTATGCGCAGGCCTGGGATAGAGCAAAAATCAACCACGTCCGTGTGGCGCTGCAGTCGGGTGGTGGGGTAGGTGGTGGGAGTGTAAAGGACAGGTGAATATTTATTTTTGTGGGGGGTGTCATGGCGTCTTGGCTTAAACCAAACGTGAACTTTGTTTATTTATATTGGTGACTGTTGTATTCAGTTGTTTTCATTTCCAATTTGCTTAATTGATTTTGTTGACCACTGTTAATAGGCTTGTTTTTCCATTATAAATTTGTGATTTTTCCGCTGTTGTTTTGTGCTTTTTCATAAACATGCGTAATTATAGAAATGTTGTGTACCAAATTGCCTTGTTGTGGACAACAGGATGCATCGCCTGCCCCACCCTACGAATTCACCCGATTTATTTGATATTTGTCCAAGATTTAATAATA
>OV651827.1:8054310-8061810 GCA_927349885.1 Psylliodes chrysocephalus | reverse complement strand
CGGTCAGAGAATGAAAAGCAGGCAAATTTTTTAGAAGGTGTCATCCAAATTTAAATCATGTACTGCTAGAAATAGTCTTAAGTCTCCTCGCCCTGTTCTAAACCATATCTCTTTAGTCAAATACTTCTTAAAATAAATTTTTAAGACTAGAACATCTGTATCGTTGCAATCAATAATGCAGCATGAATGCCCCGAATTTTTAGCTGACAATATGTGCAATAAGATACGAATATCAGCTTCTTCATGATTTGAATTTAAGAAATCATCTTTTGATGGTTCAAAATTCGTCACATATTTATTGATATTCGCGAATCCACCACTAATTACAAATTAAATATGCTTTTGCTGAATGGAATTTTGAAGAAGTTGCTCTGACAGAAAATTTGTTAAATATCGAATGAATAAACAAGTTCCATTGTTGCGCAAGTGGAGTATTGGGTCGGTCAATTTCTACATTAATTGATTTGTGGGATCCTCTCTGTTGACGAGTTTTTGATCGAATGTTCTTTATAATGATGATATACCACATCTAACCTTTAAGCATTATATTTATTTCTAAAAATAACGTTTACAAATACATTAGGATATTCTTTAAATGATATACAACTTTTGGACTTTCCCAAACCTTAGACTATTGTCATCCCATCAAAAATGTGACAAGTTTTGCCAGAGTCAATAGGTGCAGGTAAGTCTTTGTGAGTAAATGCCATATTGTTTTAAAATATTTTCCAATGAACTCTTATTTGTGGAGGTACCGAGATACCCATTTACTGTTAGATACATCGGAGAGGCTGTCAGCTCAAACTTAAAATATTTCGGCATAATTAATGCTTCTACCCATATCCTTTACTAATAAATTATTTTAAAGAAACTGTTGACCATCCAAGGATTCAGAAGTTGAAGAGTTTTTGAGTTTTCTGTTGATTGTCTTTGTCCATTGTATTTTCTTTAATGGCTTATAAAAATCTGGAGTATCAACAATATTTAAAAAACTCTAAAAGGTCGTTTGACCCTTTTCGTCTACTGTTAATTTTAAGGCCTCTACTTTTGCACTGTAAATTTCCTTAGTTGATATAGAAGTTAATTTCGATGATCCATATTTAAAAACATCAAATTTATTAGGCTGTTCCACTAAAATAACCACTCATTCTTCATCTAATGTCATTCGTTTTTTTCTCTGTCTCAGCGTTAAACATGAAATATGTAATTAAAACATTGACCTCTTATTTCCATCCTGTTTGTTGAATCAACAAACATATTGACTTGGCGAGGATTAAGAACATCCTTATTTTGATACCATTTTTGTCTTTACTTCTTGCAACAACAAATCCGTAATTAAAATTTTAAACGAAACCTTATAACTTATAACAACCTGCAGGGTGTTTTGCTTTTAAAAAGTATAGATTTGGTTCGCACCTCGTTTATGGACCACCCTGTATATTTAGGAATAATTGTTAAATATGGTCATACAACTTTTATATTAAAAATTTCGTCGTTTTTCTAATAATAAAACAGCTATCTATCAAATATGCACTAATGGAACACCCTGTACATGTGTTATTGGCTAACATATTGGTATCGTTGTATAGACAAATTTTTAAGGAATTTTATGATAAGATAATATACACGATGATGCATTTTAAAAAATTGAGTAAATTGAACTTAAAATCAGTTCTATCTCCACTATTCGTTAGCTTAGTATCTTATAAGTCTGTATATTAAACAATTTTGAGATCAATGTAAACCTACCTAAATTATGATAATTTAATTTGCGGTCATCATCATTCTCTAATTTCAAAAAAAATAATGCTTGGCAATACTGTAATATTTTATAAAAATATTCTAGGATTGAATACAGTATTACTAAAATATTCTAAAAATAAAATAAAATAAAATACAGGATATTCTATCTAAAAAACATACATTTTTATTTGCCAGGAAAAACGCAATACCCTGTATATCCAAAAATATTTTTAAAATATTTATTTTTCAAATCTATATAACTTTTATTAGCTTTTATTAGATTAAATTTGAAGTTCAAAATTTACTGTTTATTCATTTTTGAATTATCGTCAAAACCTAAAGTACAGTTGAAAACTAGAAGTCGAAAAAAAAACAATCCTATACTTTACTGGATACATGAAAGTTAAAACCTAATTTGAAAAAAAATACATTTAAGCATATTATATTTGTATAATTATTTGAAATATTCAATTTTATAAAACAACAACAGGCTCCGATATCCAACAAAATAAGAAAGCAATCGATTTTTGCTAAGAGGCCATTTAGTCGTTTTTCAAAATTTTTACCACCTTCGTACAGACATTTTCCGGACCACACCATTACTTACATATCCTTCATGCTCTTACGCAAATATTGAATATGTTTAATAATTGAAATGATATGCATATTAATTAGTAAACTCCTAAATAAGGACCTGCGTATTTGAATTTATTTCGAGACGACTTTAACGCCATCTATTAGAGAAGCTCCGAATTAACCTGTGGCTACTCGTATGCAGTTTTAGGAAGTTTTCTTTTATATTCTAGGCAATTTTTACCCTTATTGACGCAATTAATTTAAATATTTTAAGTGACATTTGTTGCTTTAGTGTATAGCCTATTCAAAGAAGAATTATTTTCATCATCGGGTAATTATTACTGGTATATTTTTAGCTTTATTTCATCGTAAAAATTACCATATTTTGGGAATTATTTTTAAACGATCCCTGATAGTTAGAGACACCAAAAACCTTTATTGAACAGTAGTATATATCTATTATCGGCAGGAATTTTTTCACTTTTCTCTTTGTTGTAGTTTCAGCTAAGAAGTCATTGAAAGAGCGTTGTGTATGCCTATGTTAAATACATTGCCCACGCCCGCCGAGTACACAGAAAAAAACTTATAAAAATTAAAAAAAGACTGGTAAATTATTTCTTTATTTCAACTAGTTCAAGAGTAGCATGGTTTTAGAATGGTTCAAAATATAATGGAACACCTGGTATAGAAACAATGAAATCCTATGAGTTTAGAGCGTATTTATATTGGTAAGTTTGATATAAGTTTAAATTAAACAGTTTAAAATTTAAAATTTAAAATAATATTAAAAATTTAAATGTGATATTTAAATTCTCATTTCTAGAATCAAGATGTAAATGAAAGGTTTACGAAAATAATTAGAAATAATCAGGCCCAAAAAATTTTGACAATGCTTATTCTAGATTTATCTCTACTCACGCTTACTCTTACTCAGCGAAATGCCCAATAATTGAACCCAATAACTGTAGAATAAAAAACGAAATTCTTCATGTTAACAAACATCCGTTTCATCACAATTTTTACGTCTTTGTTTTTTCTACTACTCTAGAAAACTTAAATAAAAACCTTAACCTTATTTCAACAATACATAAAAAAATCTCAGTGAATCTTATTGTTACATCAATAATTACCGCTGTATATATCTGAATAGACAAAAGATCCTAACTGATGTCTCAAACACATTATTAAAGAGCTTTACGGTCCGTTTAGCAGTTTAGCGACAAAAGCCAAAAAATCCCAAGAAAGAAAATCATAATCGCACACTACAAAAATAAAATCTAATAATATCTAATCCGTTACATCTGTTGGTTCGGTTATAACAATATAACAATGATTTTTAATTCAGCCACATACATCAGTGAACTCGAAAAGAAAAGGCTTAAAAAGATTTCGTGGTTGGGACACTTCCTTTCGTGTCAACGTGTCACCATGAGGCCAGACATGGGACCTTATGAATACCACAAATGACTATCCATCAGTCTCACAATCGGTTTTGAGATGACGTGTGTTGGTAACGTTTTGTCGTCTTGTTTTCAGGGCTATCGAATCAATTTTGGAAACAAATTCGAGATAAAGAACTGACAACGGAATGATATTTAACAATCGTCAAATACGATGTGTATATTCAAATTTTTGTATTTAAACAGTTTAAGAAGCTAAGGGAGAATAGGACTAGTTAGCTATACTTGGTTTTTTGGCATCCTTTATCTACTAGAAAAGTTACACTACGTCAGTATTATCCCCAAACTAAACCAAACCACTAAAAACAATAAAAAAATTATTATTTTTATAAAAATGTTGTTCATCAATTCTTTTTGTATGAACGGTTTTATTAATAAAATGTATTTCGTAATTTTACTAAAACTTATTAACTTCTGGATGCTTATTTGTATCACGAAAATAAATACACTATACAAAAACAATTAAGTTTAAAGTTTAGAGAAGCTTCAAGCTATTCCCATATAATAACTTTAAGTTTGTTTTCGGGGTTCCCTTTTTTTGCATTATCCATGTATCTTAGTTATTTATTATCAGTGTAATTTCATTTTTTGCTGAAGTATTCAAAAGAAACACTTTAATAATCTCTAGTCTTTTAATTTGTTTGTTACACCCTAGTTTCTTAAATAAAAATTA
Organism: Psylliodes chrysocephalus; assembly: GCA_927349885.1. NCBI lineage: Eukaryota > Metazoa > Arthropoda > Insecta > Coleoptera > Chrysomelidae > Psylliodes > Psylliodes chrysocephalus. Next base: position 8,057,358 of record OV651827.1, on the reverse strand, counting down.
AAAATTAATAATAAATTTTATCAATTTGCAGATATCAATTTTTGGAAAACTGGAGTTTGTAGCTGATTTTTTTCTATTTACAAGTTTTTGCTAAAACCAAAAACTAATGGAGTTTTGTAGTAAATCGTTTTCCAATAATATTTTTATTTCGAACTTGTGAAAATATTTCCTTTTTTATCATATACCTGTATTCAACGGTAACCTGGATTAGCAATATAAAGTGATTCGGCCAGATCTAACTCGCTCTTTTGATTGTGAAAATTTAGTATAATATATTTTTTATTATTTTTTACGTGTTGTGTAACTAAGTATGAAAGAAAAGTCGTGCAGTTACTAGCAAAAGGTTAGACTATTTTTATTATACATTTTACTAAAGAAAAAATACATAATTTGATTGATATGCGAATATGATTTTTGTTGATTAATTTCCAATGGACAATTTTCAAAATATTCCTAAGAACAGATTATATTAAGTTTTAATATATTGAAAATATTATAAAACTAACCTTTACTATTTTGCTAATTTCAAATCCTAATGTACTAACATCCATTCGACAATACTCAGTTCATAATGAGTTGGTAAGTATAATTATTTTTAAGGCAGCTTGGGAGGCCAGGACTGGAAGAATTGCAATTAGCAAAAGACATTGAAAAATAAATGAATAAGGAAATTGCAGTGATTGTTGACGGTGTATGGTCTAAGCGGTCATTAAAGTTAATTATAACACTTTATCTGGAGTTGTCAATTTATATTTTAATATTATAACGTGTGACCCAAAAACAATGATTGTAAAGTGAGCCTTGATTGACATAATTGTAAAGAATCCGTCATGCGTGATTTTTCCATGGTGTACTTTTAGAAACATTTTTATATTTGACATAACTTATAAAGGAGTCACTTATTTTTTACAGACTTGCCTTATTGAGGTGAAAACTGGAAAAGTTTTGTATGTTTCTTTTAAAAGAAGGTATTGTCTTATCTGTGCACGAGCTTTAATTAAAAACAAAAAAGCTGCAACTCATAAATATTCAAAAAATTGGGATGATTCGTCAACTTCTATAAAATCGGAACGATTTTTAGAAGGACAACGTAAAGCAAATAACTGCGACATTAAAAACTCTCCTTACCACACTTTTGGAAATCATTTAAACTGTGCACAATACTTTTGTAAAAGAGAACAAAACGACAGACATTATGTGACAGAAATGGAAGAATGCGGACTAATGAATGACATTGTATCTGATGGTAATCAATGACATATATAGTATAATGAAACACGGAATCCCAAGAATATCAAGTTAATGATAAAAAGTCTTCAAAGAAATAAATTTAAAAAAAGTTTCATCTAAGTATTTAGACTATACCCTGTATAGTGATAAATTTGACAAGATCAAAAGTAACTAAATGTAGTGAGACAATGTTACCACACGAAAATTATAATTTTTAAAATGTAAATTTGTAAAAAAATTACAACACGGATTTCAAAATAACCTATTAATTAATGAACGATAAATCATCATCGAAATTATGAAATAAGCCGTTTAAATAAACTCACCTTTAAAAATCCAATAATCTAATTTTAAAGATGTAACTAAACTGTCAAAATTTTGATTGGCTAATTACTTTTTCATCCAACTTGATTCAAAAATCCAAATCAGAATTTTGTTGATGAAACAAAAGATAGTGCTAAAAAAAGTAACGAAAGAGGAAGGACACAAAAATTTTTTCCTTCTAATTTCCTCTCCAAACTCCTTTTTCCTAAAAATAAAGAGACAGAAATATTAAATCTTCAATGTTTATGTATAAACGATTAACTAGTGTATAAATGTCAAAGGTAATATTAAATTTAACTTACCCACGCAATATCATGTAAAACTGCCCGAAGAAGAGTCCCCAGGAAGTCGTCGATCACCGCTGTATGCATCGGCATACAAAACGTAAGGCCTCCATTTTCCCCAGGTACTTGTAGCATCCTTCTGTTATGGACGCTGAAAAGAAATAAGTTTAACACTTGGACATCTCATATTTCACAGTGCTATACAGGTATTTCAATTAAAAACAATCATTAGTGACCAATTAAAAGAAAGTACTTACCAAATTAAGTACTTAAGTAATCGTAAAGACGATAAATCTTTCTATTTTTGTATAAAATAACATCATAATGTTTTTTAGACAATCTGATTTGATTAGGTTAGAATTTCATATAAGCCATCTCTTGTTCGACTTGAGAAATTACCATATAGCCGGTCAAAAGAGATCTACTTACGTATTTAAAAGCGCCGTACGGTGGGTAGAATATTAAGTTCGATAGGTAACTGTATTTTCGATCCAAGAATCGATCGTTAAATGACGAATTATTTTATTATTTTTGTTTCTATGTTAATTTTTACATTTATGTAACAATATTCTGTTTCTTTTTCCCACATTAGTTACAAAGAATTTTTGAACTCGCACTAAACCCTGATATCAATTATTTTAAATAAAACTACAAGTTATACACAGAGTCTCAAACTTTTACTTATTTTTATTTCAATACAAGAGCTGACAATATACGAGGTACAGAGGTAAGTGTCTTAAATACATGGATGAAAATTTTTAAACCCATTAGTTAAAAGAATTGAGTCATATCGTTTCATTAATTGCATCAGATAACATTTCAGCCGGAGCATTAAGTATTTGTATGGAGGATGATGATTTGTGATTTAAATTATTTAAAGCTCATTACAATTATAACGTCCCAACATAGTGCTATATATTACACAATAAACATTTCCCCCGTTACAATAGATTAATAGACTGCTCATCCATATATAAACGAGACAACGAAACGCTGGTCATATTTCTTGGCTTGCCGAGTGCTCACCAGGCAGAATCGGTCTGGCCCAAATGAGTTTAAAACACATATTTCATCAAAGTAGGAATTGAATTAAAAAAAAAATATCTGTATGTTTATTTCAAGACAGGAGCTTGCGTTAGGTATTTTAAAAAAGGATTTTGAGTCGTAACGTCTAGTTTCCCAATTTTCAAAACATTTTAAGAGATCTAAC
>OV651827.1:8027810-8053810 GCA_927349885.1 Psylliodes chrysocephalus | reverse complement strand
ACCCCTAGTTGAAAGCATAGAAAGACATCAGTTAAGATAATTTGGCCACTAATTATAAATAAACAACAAGCAAAAAATATTATGGCAAACAAGAACATGTGGACAAATACAAAGGAAAATACAAAGAAAAACAAGGGATAATGCACTAGCGGAAATACTAAAGAAACGGGGACTAAAATGGCAGGAGACAACAGTAAAGGCTAGAAATAAACGAGAATAAACATAATTAAAAACAATTTTAACTTAGGGTATATTTAGGTTCTGATTATACATTACCGCCTTTATCACATATCACATATATGACAATTTTCATATGTATGTATGTGTAAGGATGTTAAAATGTTTGTTAATGTTTCTTGTTTTTTTTTTATGATTTCGTATTACCTGTTGTAAGATTTTAAGAGGAATGATTTGTTTGGTTTTCGAAGGAATTTGCGTTGAAAATATTTTGAATTAATGCGATAGAATAATTTCTATAGCACTTATCTTGTAAATAGGGTTATCAATAACGTCATTTTGTCACAGATACATTAAGGTTTATGCCAATAAACCAGTCACTCTGCAACAACTTAAGGCCAACATACTCCGAGAAATCGCCTGCCATTTAACCAGAAACACTCCAAAAAGTGATGGAAAATGCCGAAAAACGGGCCGATTTTTGTATAACGTCCAGAGGTGGCCACTTGGCCGATTTCATCTTCAAAAAGTGACCAAATAAATTGTAATGGATCCAATTTCAATAAAAAAAAAACATTTATTACAAAAAATTCACTGTTTGTCAAATTATTTAAAAAAACTTCGAATACCACTATAAGATACATATGAATTGTTAAACTTTTTATATGCATTTTTCAATAGTTTATTTTTTTTTTGTTCCAGATTGATTGTAATTTATTTCGTCCTGGTTTGTAAATAAAAGTTTAATATCTATCTATTTATTCATTATTTGTTCCTATTAAGTACTCTATCTACTAAAAGTATTGATAAACAATTATAACCATAATGTTTAACCTTTAAAAACGAATAATAATAGGACTTGTAACAATTGAAATTTAGAATAAAGTATCGTAATCTGAAGATGTGTAGATCTTAACTAATTATTGAGAAAAGCTAAATATAATTTTACTGTAAACGTCCCAGTTTTCATTCTACAGAGTGATAATGGACTTATACATTCGGTTTATTTAAGCCAATATGTTTTTCAGACTAGTGACCTTGTACGTTTTCATACATTCGATGGACTTGTGTTGAAAAATAAGATTACGCCTTCATTTTAACCCTTTGCAACATTAAAGCCTCTAGTTTTCGGAATCCTAGTTCTATTAGTTAATCATTTAGGCTTGCCTCAAAATATGGACAACAAATACCCTTTAATTTCTGTTAAGAAAAATCGAATTTTCCATATGTTATTCCCAGGAGTCACTCGTAAATTTCTTTCCAATCTACTCAAAATCGATATCCTTTTCAACCCTCTTCGAGGCTTGTATGGGAAAATGGGGCATCCAAATTAGTCACTATCTGACGGTCTTTAAGATATGTTGGTTGTGAAAAGTATCTGAAGAAAAGAAGTACGTCATATAGAACAATATATCTATTTCCTTCATTATCGAAACTATTTGAAAAAATACCAATAAAAAGGCAGAAACTTATCATTAAAGAAATAAATCTAATTGCAGATTGACAGATTGTTATTAGAATAAACCATTCAACTGCAGCTCAGGTTCATAGAATATCAAGATTGAAAATGCAATAGAAAATAAAAAAGTCTGTTCAGCCATTTTGCTTGATGTTGTTCAGGCTTTTGATAAAGTATGTACCGGCTTAAAGCATAAAATAAATGTGCTGCTTACACATACTGAGTGCTACTGGATACACACATTTCAAATAGATTCTTTAGACTATAACTAGATAAAGCCTACTCTAAATTAAAAGAAATTAAAGCGTCCTGGGACCCACTTTATATCTGTTATAGACTTGTGATATACTCCAACTAAAACAAATCACAATAGCAACATTTGCAGATGATACTGTCATACTAGCGATAGGTAAAGATCATGAAGAGGCTGCAAATAAACTACAAACATCAGTTTATCAAATAAACAACTAAACCAAAAGATGTAATTACCAGAACGAAACCAAATCTGTTAATATTAATTTTACTAACGAAGAATGGTCATCAAATACTAGTTAACCAAAATAATTCCCAGATCCATTATGCTTACTCGGCAAAATATCTAGGTACCGTAAAAGTCTGTAACTTCAGACAATAGCCATAGTTCGGACAAATGGTACGGTCTAATATCGGACAAGTGGCTTTATCTATCAGTTTATTTCAAAAGATTTCACTTAGGCGTAGAACTATTGAGTAGGCCGTTTCCAGATCTATAGTCGCATTCATTGCTGCTTAGTGGACAGGTATAGTTGTGTAAGCTGGATGAATACTTTAGAGGTACGTACTATATTGTGTAGTTATATTTGTATGCTAAAACTATGATATATTAGCTTCCTTGAGAAAATGACTTGGAAGGGTCGCTATAGGCATTAAGACATTTCCTTAGTGCAGTGGCGACAGAAGGGGGCACAATAGATCTTTTAGGTCGCAGTGTATTAACACCCCATTCTCAACATAACATAACATGATATATTAGGGTGATATATTACGTTTAAAATGATACGTTTAAAAAATTATTTAGAGTCTCTAGAGACACTTGAAAATAGTCATTTTATACCCTAATTTCGGACATTTCAATCCTAAGTTCGGACGTATGATTTATTGGTTATATTTTTTATTTACTGCCTAAAGACCGTTCCAATTAATAAAAAACAAAGAGTTAATAACAAAAGAAAAATGAAGCATTGTGGTTACTCCACAGGCAAACCAGAAGAAGCATTTTTTGAGATTACTTATGCAACGCTGATTTTGAGGGCAGCGGCTGAAAAATATCAAGACCCAAAATCAATTTTATATGTATGATAGATACAAAGGCGTTCATATTTCGATTAACGGTCGGCCTGCTGTTTTTAGTAAAATTGACGAAAGTCATATCGTATCCCGAATACTAACGGCAGCAAAAGGGATCTAAGTAATATTATAAAAATCTGATGTGTCCAACACATGACTTTCCTATCTAGTTATTGTAGGCTTTTTCCGGTTATTTTGTACAACCTATTACAGCATCTCTATAAATGTTTAGAGGATAAACTAAATATATACATTGTCCACATACATCTACCTCGAAACATTTTTCTATAGATATTCATGGAAAACGAAAATACTGAAAAATTTAAATTTCCTACAATTTTTTCATTACGGTCCATTTTAGAAAAATCATACATAAACAAAAATTATAGAGATCGATATCGCAAACAACTTTTATTTTAAAAACTTTCATAAAAATCAGAATTTTGCACATTTTGTCAAATTTCTCGAATACGGACCATTTCAGGAAATTTTTACAAAAAACAAAAATTATAGATAATAATATTAGAAGTAACTTTTATTTGAACAATTTTTTTCTCCAAACATTAATAACAGATATATTCCATAAAATATAAAAGTGGCCTCCCATAAAGTACCCCCCCAGATGTTCCGACTATGTCCAAAATCTAATCATTTCACGTCAGGCCGAAATAAACCTTAAGTTTAAAATTTAATGTTTTTTTCTTTATCCGTTTTTGAGTTTTCTTAAAAATTCGAAATTTACACATTTTCTCAAATATCTCGAATACGGTCTATTTTAGAGAAATTATGTATGAAATAAAAATTATAGAGAATTATATTACAAACAACTTTTATTTGAACAATTTTTATAAAAAATTATTTTTTTTACATTTTGTCAAATTTCTCGAATACGGACCATTTTAGGAAAATTTTGTATATAACAAAAATTATAGATAATTATATAAGAAGTAACTTTTATTTAAAGAATTTTCTTCTCCAAACGTACATAACAGATATATTCCATAAAATATAAAAATGACCACCCATAAAGTACCCCCCCAGATGTTCCGACTCTGCCCAAAATCTAATCAGCTCATTGGACGCTAAAACAAAGCTTAAGTTTAAAATTTGGTGTTTTTTTGTGTATCGGTTCATGAGTTATGCGTTATACAGACACACACACAGACACACACACAGACAGATATCATCGCGAAAATAGTCAAAACGGATTCAGGGGACCTCAAAACGTAAAAATCCGTCGAAAACTCGAGGTCGAAAAAAATCATGATTCCTATACTTTCCTTATATCTGTATACAGATAGGAAAGTAAAAAGTGTTTTGGACAGAACCGTTAGACTTGAGAATCGTTTTATTAATAACGTTCCTGGTGCCAAATGGATACACGCGTTTATGACACGACACCGAGACAAATTATCAGCTCGTTTAAGTGAAAATATTAAACGACAGAGGGCTGCAGGATCCAAAGAAATCATCGATCGGTATTTTGCTTTAGAGTCAACTTTAGAAAATATTCCTGCTGCAAATATTCTGAACTATGACGAAACGAACATGACTGATTATCCAAGGCAGCAAAAAGTTATCGTTCGGCGACGAGCCAAGCACACTGACAGGGTCTAGATGCGTCTAAAAGTAGCATATCTGTCATGTTTTCGGTCACAGCATCGGTTAAACGTATATCTGTATAAATCGTTTTGTAAAGCTTTTCACCTTCACGATACTTGGACCAAAAGGAACATTTTACAATCGTAGTGCTAGCGGATGGTTCGACGGATTTATATTTGAAGATATATATCTAAAGAAACAGGAGGGGAAAAAAGTTTTAATCGGCGACAATTTGGCCAGCCATATGTCTATAAATATAAATAACAAGTGTGAAACAAACAACATCCAGTTTGTTTTACTACCTGTAAATTCGACCCATTTGTGTCAACCATTCGACGTCTCCTTCTTTAGACCTCTAAAACTAGCTTGGCGAAATACACTTTTAGAATGGAAGAAAAGACATCGCGGAGCTATTCCCAAAGATCATTTTCCTTCACTTTTAAAAACCACATTGCAGTCAATATCTAAATCCTAAGCCACAAATATAAAACCTGGATTTCTAGCTTGCGGTATATTTCCTTTGGATAAACAACAAGTCTTAAGGAGAATCGTGAATGAAGTCAACCAGGTAGTAGCAGAAGACAATGGACCCGAATGGGGTTAAATATTTGGCTATTCTCTCAAACAGACAAGATTGTCTGATACAAAGCCTAAAAGGGCACGCAGAAAAAAATTGAATGTATCGCCCGGCAAAGCAATTACGCCAAACGATATACCAGGTACTAGCAAAGATAGACAAGAGGAGGCGGATGATCAAGAGGTGGAGGAAAAAGAAAAAAACAGGCAAATTAAGAGGAGGAAATGTAACCGGTAGCAATTGAGAAAGTGATGCACGAAGAAGAATTTTTTAATGATATCGAAGAAGTTACAGAATATAGTGCACAGGAAATCGATGAATAGCTCAATGACTATCCAGATAGGACCAACAAGCATTAAGAAGCCTTTAAAGATCGTCCAACAGTTGGGAAATATACAGTGGTTAGGTTTATTTATAATAAACAATAAAAGACTGAGACAGAAAAAGTGTTTTGCCAAAATACAATGTTTTATTATTGACAATTTTTTGTTAATTTAATTATACTATAATTTAATAAATACTTTGAAGTAAGATTATAGACCCTTATTTTATTCCGATTCAATTTTTTTTTGACTTGTAGTAAAATTTGTAGTATCCGAACTTAACTATTGAATTTATGGCTTAACATAAATTGTCTTAAGTTAGAAAAATGTCCTAAATTCGGACAGTGTATACATATGTTTTTTTCGCAAAACTTTATTAATAGTAATATGGCTGCTCCATTGGTAAATCGTTAGATTTTTACTCACTGGCAATAAATGTATTTTTTTAAAATTTACATACTCTTAGTTCGTTAGTTATGTTAGACCATAATAATCCAACAAATTACCGTCCCATATCTTTACTACCAACCTTAGCGAAAGTAATAGAAAAATTGGTGAAGTCAAGAATGTTGGATATTTTAAATAAGCACTCGTTACTTTCCCATTCTCAGTTTGGCTTTCAATCAGCAAAAAACACTACAGATGCTATGTTCTCTCTCCTGCAAAAACTATATCTTGAAATTAATGACGATCGGGTCGCTGCAGCAGTGTTTTGTGATTTAACCAAGGCTTTTGATTGTGTGAATCACAAAATACTGCTGGACAAGCTTGAAAAATATGGTTTTCGAGGAATTGCTTTAAAATGGTTTCAATCCTACTTAAATAATAGAATTCAAAAGGTAACTTTAAATGATCAATCCTCAATGTCAGAACATATTTACTGCGGAGTTCCGCAGGGATCAGTACTGGGACCAGTACTTTTCTTTATATACTTTAATGACATTGTCACTATTAACATTCAGGGACAATTTGCAATTTTTGCTGATGATTCGACAGTGCTTTGGCTCATCAACAATAATGAAACCTTGCATCGTATCATAAGCAGGGACATTGAATTAATTAAACAATGGTGTGACGCTAATTATCTAACATTTAATATTTCAAAAACCAATATTGTTTGTTTTAAATGTGAAATGGAAAACATTTCAATGGGAGCCGAAATTATTAACGTTACAAATGAAAATAAATTTTTAGGATTATCTATTGATTATAGACTAAAATTTAAAAGTCACATAAATTTATTATGTAAAAAGTTAGCGTCGGGTTGTTTTGCAGTACGATCAGTGACCTACAGTTTAAGTTTGCAGGCTGCAAGAAACGTATATTTTGCGCTGATAGAATCCCATTTGAGGTATGGCATTTGTTTCTGGGGTGCATGTTCTGACGAGCTATTTAATAGAGTCTTTATTATGCAAAAGCGGGCCCTGAGGTACATGTGTAAACTTAATAATTATGCTTCTTGTAAACCCTTATTTTATAAATATAAAATTTTAACAGTAGCTAGTCCTCAAAACATTTTGGACCTACGGAATTCAACTCTTGGATTGTGTCAGAAAAAGTAATATTCTAATAATTTAATAATTTATAAATTCCAAAACGAAGTATTGAGGAATATTGCCGATGCTACTTAATACATTAGAAACAGCGACCTCTATCAAGATCTTCAGATTAACATTGTTAACCACTAAATTCTTGAAGTCCTGAACAACGGTTCCACCAACATGTGAATGTTGAAGCGATCTAGCTTATTGACAACACCAACCTGACAAGAAGAAACCTTTTAAGTTATCAAAGTAATTGTGTTAAAAACAAAGTAAAGTATTGTGAGGTTTAGAGTTAAAGGTTAAATTAGTTTAATTAAGTTATCAGGTACACTAGCGAGTACAACTTTATTTTCTGAGGTTGCAACTTTAGTTAAGTAGGTTACACACAAAATTACTAGTTGGTCAGTTTTTGATCAGATTTCAATATTAATAAACTATCGTCTTTAAATTAATTTTCTATCGTTTTTATTTTTCTTACAATTTAATGCCTGTTTTGTATTTAGACAAAGGAGTAATTGCTTATCAGGAACAAATGTTCACTCGTATTATTTTACAATACATTTAAGTTATTTATTTTCCCTTTTAACCATTTTTAATTTAATTTTAAATATATCTTATATCCGATTTCAAATAAATTTATTAATAAATAACATAAAAATATAATGTCAAACAGCAACTTAAACCAGTTGCACTTAGTAATTGCCTTAGACCACTTTACAGTTCGCAATTTTCATTGTATGTCGCAATTCATATTGCTGGTTTTCGCAATAACGTCATTTTCATTGTTTAATTCTTCTTGCAATTGCAAATTGAGACAAACTGAAAATGTACTTGTTTTGACTTGTTTTGTATTACATTTTGTATACTAACTTACTGGAATATAGACGATTAAAAGAATGTGTTTATCCTAGCTCCAAACAAAGCAAAGGTGGTCTGCTACCTATCTATTTCTTTTGTACATCTAAGAGTACAAGGCAATCGTTATTTATTTAATAGCGCCTAGCACCTACTCTATAATTTTCGCATTTTAACTCTCTCAAATACTTGAATATTGAATAATAAAAATCTTGAATAAAAGAATGTACTGACTAATAACACTGGACTGTGCAAATAATATAGGCAAACAGTTCTAATTGTTAAAAATGTAATCTTTATTGGTAAGTTTAAATTTAATTCTATTCTAAAATTGAGATTTTCCTTGGAGCTATTTGTTAACAAATTGGCGGATAATGGCAAATGCAGACATAGCGTATAGTAGTACATAACTTCAGGAGCTAAAATATGGGTATTTTTGTATGTCTCAAAAATGATTCGTTACGGAAATACAGGGTGTGAAAATTTTATAAAAAAAAAAATACAATTTTTTTTTAATATTTCCAAAACCACTTGAGAAATTTTAATTAAATTTTTGCAGCTTTTGAGAGTTAGCAACGTTGTGTGTTTTATTGTACAGTGGCTTTCGTTTAATCAATGGCGTGCGGACAATGTAACTTTCACACCTTTATTTTAGCTCCAGAATACGCTCCTGAAGTTATGTACCGTACTTATAGAACACCCTGTATAATTTAAATTTTACAAATGGTGTCCAAGTGAGACCGAAAACACTTTTCAGGTATTGCCACTCAGTAAAGAGTAAAAATCTGATGCGACGAGTATATTACATCAAAAGTTATAGATCAGGTACTAGACGCTAGTTACTTGATCTAACATGTTGTCTAATTTGTTTAGTATAGTAAGGGTCGATCTTTTCATCTGTGACTAAAGTTATAATGTAGGTTTATTTATTAGATTAATAAACAATAGCCCTACAGTTTAATCAGCAAGTAGTTACTTTCAGCTTTACTCAGAAGTGAAAAGACTGGCCCTGACTAAGCTATTTCCCAACTTAGTTAGTATATACTTGCTTGGTGACTTAAGTTAGCAACCTTCTTTGCAAGGAATTACAACGTATAATACCGATATCAATTTATCTTGTGATCAATAGGAAATGCAACAATTTTATTTACATAAAAAAAATTGCGAGTTGTAAAGTGACTTTTAAATCTATACTTATTTAAGGTTACGTGTCAACATGAGGTTTAATAGAATTGAGCGTCTTAGCTATATGTCTCAATGTATTCTGAGGTACTACGTCTAATAGATATTTCTGAAATTGTGGATATCCAATTAAATACGAAAACATTTCCTTCCCGTGGTTCCTGGCGTCCAAGCTTCCATCTGCCAAAGCATTGGCTCCGGCTAACAGTATTTTGTCTCTAACCTGAAATGAAATTATAATAAAATTATTCGTTGTACTGACATAACAATTTAGGCAATTAAAATTTACAGTAAATTTTAATTAGAGAAGCAGAGCTTGTGTGGGGTAATTATTGTTTGCTATGACGCTCCGGGGCGACTAATAAATGATTAACGTTTCCATTTGACTTACAGGTGAGGAAAACCACAGATACCATCATATTGTAATATCGTAAACCAGTTATAAAAAATTCTGTCAAAAAACAGGAAAAAAATTACTTAATTATAAAAAAACTTAAGACATCAGTCCTGGTATCAAAATACCTGAGACACCCACATACTTTGATTTTCTTTTACTATACGGAGAATGGTCGCACTGCGCAGCTTTCTGAGTGCCTTTTAAAAGGAGATAGAAAAATCCGCCATTTTGAACCCTTATTACGTGTTGCCTACATTTTGGCGCAATATTTTTAATAGGTGCGTTTTAATCATCCGCTTCTGCTTCGGAATTGTCGGTTTTCTTGTTTTAATCTGACAGGTTAAAACGACTAAACCAACAATTCCGGAAGCAGAAGCGGATGATTAAAACGCAACTGATATTTTGCTTGCTGCTGTCAGTGTCAGTGAATATTATTTTTGGAGTCACAGTTTATTGCTAAAGAATCAGTTAGCTCACTCGGACCAGCTGAAAGTTCCAAAGTAACATCCACTCCGGGGATACAAATTCAGGATACGCAGAAGACTGCTGTTTTGTTATAGGCGGTTGTCATATATTGTATTATCCGAGTTGCGCAGTGTATAAACTGGAACATTGAGATCAAAAGTGCCGACGCAAAGTGAGCGATCTGATTCTTTAGCTATAAACTGTGGCATAGGAATCAAAATGGCCGCGCCCTATGTTGGGCGTGTCGGACCTCTCTCTTGCACCGTATAGTAAAGAAAATCAAAGTATGTGGAGACACCTAAATGCGCGCGCGTGTGTTTGTGGTAAAGGAGGGTTGACATTAGTAAATCCGGTTGCCACAGGTGTATAAACAATTATTTCTCAAAATAAGTTGGTATTATAATAATTAAGCACTATTTTTCTTCGTAGTGTGCATTTATAAATTGTCTACACCTTGTATATAAAGTAAAATTTAACCCTAACCGTCCTGATAACTTTTACATACGTAGACTCCTGATAAGGGTACCCGGGTACCCGTGTGTATTTTGTATGGAAACTGTGAATTTTTGATTCTGTGCGCACGCGTCGTTTCGTTTCTCTTCGCATTGTCAGTATGTGTTTGGGCTTTGGCTTGTACAGTTGCTTCAATATTGTGTGTGAGCGCGTCGTTTTGTTTCTCTCTTCGGATTCACAGTTTGTGTTGCTTGGTTTATTTTGTTTTTATTAAGTTTTTTCGATGTCGCGCAAACGTAATGCATCTGTTATGGAAATGGAAGTGTCTGAAGGTATATCTTCTGGTGCGGGGCCATCATCTAGTGCTACACCATGTGCTGCTGGGCCATCTCACCCTACGCAATCTCCAAAAACCAGAAATGTATCATCATTAAGGAATATAGACCATTTACCATGGAGAAGTGGTTATCTAAATATATCCGCGTAAGTTAAGTTGATTAGTTTATTGACTATTATTTAATTTCTTTTTTGCGACTTTGGATTAGTTTGACCGCCGAAGATATTGATATCTTGTGTGAAACGGAAGTAGAAGACGACGAAACAACCGAGCCAATCGAATATGAGTGTGGCAGTGATGACGAATGGGTTCCTGATGAAGATGAAGCCTCGGATATAGAAATGGAAGGTGTCGTTGAGGCTGAAGAGGAAGAAGAAGACAACGAATTTGAATTGCGTGGCGAAGTTCCTGTAATTACTGAGAAATATGTAGCAACTGACCAGACTGAATGGTATTCCCAAGAACTACGAAGTGTTCAAACTCCATCACAAAATGTTTTGCGCAACAAAGGTGGGTAGAAATATAAGTGTAGTAGCAGTAATTTTATTGTTCATTGTTTAGGTGGACCGCATCGCAAATTTACTAGAGTGATGACAGCTAAGGAAATTTTCGATGAATTTATGACAGATAACATAAAAAATGAGATCATCAGACACAGCAACAAGAAAGGCAATGAAGTAGCATTGGATTTCAACCGGAATAATGCAGCCGATATTGCAATTCAAAAGGTAAAACCTCGCGAGTTTCGTCTAATTACAATGGAAGAACTTAATGCTTTTATTGGAGTTTTGCTGGTTATGGGTATAAATGGGGCTAGCGATGATCCTCCTTCAACGCTTTGGGGCAATCACAGTCATCCATTGTACAAAGCATCGTTAAGTCGCGATAGATTTCAGCAAATACTACGCGTAATTCGCTTTGATAACGCGTTTACGAGATCAGCACGCAAAGAAACAGACAAAGCCGCTCCTATCTCCGATATTTGGAATATGCTGATGAAGAATCTACAAACAAATTATTATCCGGATAAAAACGTTACAGTGGATGAGCAGTTATTCCCATTTAGAGGACGAACCAGTTTTACCCAATACATTCCATCAAAGCCGGCAAAATATGGCATTAAAATATTTTGGTTGTGTAACACATCCGATGGCTATCCTCTGTTTGGAATAATTTACACAGGCAAACCACCTGGTGGTCAGCGACAGGTAAAAGTTGGGGAAACTATTGTTTTAGCTCTGGTTGATTTTTACAAACAATCTGGTCTAAATGTTACGACAGACAATTTCTTCACTTCACTCACGTTGGCTAATCAGTTACGAATAAGAGGAATGAGCCTCGTCGGTACCCTTAGACAAAATAAAGCTTTTATTCCAAGAGAGCTACGGCCTAATCCCACTGACGATATAGGTACACCCCGATATGCATTCAACAAAAATGGAACTCTTTTATCTGTCGTGACCAAGAAAAAGAAAAGCGTTTTCTTGCTGTCAACGATGCATTATTCACGAGGGGAGCAAGCAGTTAATGGGAAAGAGGAGATAAATGACTTCTACAACAAGACCAAAGGCGGAGTTGATCTAATGGATCAGATGCTGTCCAAATATAGCACCAAACGTAAAACAAATAGATGGCCTTTGGCAATTTTTTTTAACATGATCGACGTGGCTGCGTTGGGTGCATTTTGTGTTTATTCCAGCCTCCATCCAAGCGTCAAAAAAAGACGAAGCTCTCGTCGTGGCTTTTTGACATCACTTGGCGTGGAATTGGCAACGGAAAACATGAACGAAAGGACCGCTCATAATAGAATAACCAGATTCACCAATGTCCGGGCAGCTCTTGAGCTTATGCTCAACAAAAAAATCTCTGAGCCAGCTTGTCAGGATGCTGCGGGCCCATCGGGCAGAACTGAGCGAGATAAAACTGGTCGGTTACCATTGAAGGGTCGTTGCTACCTTTGCGTGGCAACTAATCCCAAATCCGACAGAAAGACACGCAAGAAATGTGATGCCTGTAAGCGACCAATGTGCAACACGCACACTAAATGCATAGCACCACGATGCATTAGCTGCTGATTTATTGTTTTTTTTTTCTCTTTTTTATCCTTATAATACTTTAAAATTTGTTGTAAAATAACTTGTAATTCTTAATAATCAATAAAACATAAAAAAAGCATAAAAAAAAACAAAAACAAACCAAAAATGTCTCTTTATTTCACATTCTTCATACAAAATGTATTAAAAAGTTTACGGGTACCCGGGTACCCTTATCAGGAGGGTAAGGACTACTCGACTTTGGGCGGCTCCACAACCGGCTCAAACAATTCTAGAAAGCTAAAAATGCGAAAAACGATAGAAAACAACTGTTTTTAAGATGTCATGGAACCTCAAATATGTAACTTTTTTTATTTGAAAAATATTTGACTTCAAAGTCCGTTCGGGTACCCAGGTACCCGTGTTAGGAGGGTTAGGGTTAAGTCAAACAATACAACAAATATACTGTGAGAGACTAAATTTGGAATCAATTCATTTTTTAGAAAACTGTGGAATTTTTAATCACCAAATATTGTTTGTTTGTTTTTGGATATGAGGTTCAAATTACATACAGGGTGATCAAATTATACTCCGGAGTTTGATATCTCTCTTGTTTTGAGGGATACGAAGAAAAGTTTTAAATACAAATTATAGACAAAGTCCAGCTCAGCATTTTAAAATTATTTCGTAATATACAGGGTGTTTCATAAAGGTACAGCATACCAAAGTTATGTTTTTTAGTGAAACACTCTATATGGTATCTCAAAATTTAATTTTGCTCATTTTCTCTATTCCGGCAATATAGGGTTTTATACTGATGTCTTAGCAGACCAAAATTGGCAGCCAATATGGCGAAGGAGTCCGAAAGAACAGTGGCGTCGGTCCCAGGTTAATAAATTTTAATAAATAAATATTGCAGTAATTATCAAATAAAAAGTAGAAGCCAGATCATTTAAAACAAATATAAACCATAAAATAGACATTAAACCAGATTTAAGAAAATTTGTATTCAAGAGAAATGAAAGTTTGGTCTTTTTAAGATTTTGATATATCGCGGCCAACAAACAATCTTAAATTAGTACAAAACAAGACATATTATCAAGTTGATATTTTAACACGATTTAATCTATTCATACACCTTACCAACAAAGTTACTGTCAATGTATCGCAAGCCGTCAAAAAATAGAAAAAAATTAAAAGAATATTAAAAGACTGTAAAAATAAAACGTCTGCCCACATACTATCTGCAATAACTCCATAACTAGACATGTCATCAAGTTCATATTTTAAAAGGAATAAGTCTATACATATCTATATGTAATAGTGGTACTGTCAATTCATCGCAAGCCGTTAATGAGTAGGAAAAAATTAAAAGAATATAAAAAAACTGTAAAAATAAAACGTCTGCCAACAAATTATCTACAATAACTCCATAACTAGACATACTATCAAGTTCATATTTTAAAACGAATAAGTCTATACATATTTATATGTAACAGTGATACTATCAATTTATCGCAAGCCGTCAAAGAGTAGAAAAGAAATTAAAAGAATATAAAAACTCCAAAGATAAAAGTATGCTAACAAATTATCCACAATACCTCCGTAACTAGACATACTATCAAGTTCATATTTTAAAAAGAATAGAAAAAATTAAAAGAATATAAAAACTCTAAAGATAAAATGTCTGCTAACAAATTATCTACAATACCTTCATAACTAGAAGAAAAGAATAATACGATGGAAGCAGGAAGAACAATTATATTAGTTCTAATTTTAATTTTCACCCAGCATGTTCATCCTGAGTAACATACCTGGACTCGTGGGGTACGTACGAACCCCAGTGATAAAAATCTCTGTAAAAATTGAAATATTGATTATTTTGTCTCAAAAAAATTCAGAGATCCTCTTTAGTTGCCACTTTAAACTTTAGAATAGTCCGAGTTGAAAAAAATAAAGATCACCGTTCATAAAAGTCCGGAAAAATGGAAAACTTGAAAAAAAATGCGTTTTTTACAACAAAAATCATAACTTTTTTGTTTTTCCATAAAAAGGGCTGAAATTTTAGCTGCGTCTTTTTTTTGTTACATCACTATAAAAGAATAATAATTGTTTTATTATGTCTTAAAAAAAAGGTACTTATTTTGAGAGCGCTATCGCACTGGGCTATGTATAATAGTATCGGGTCAGTGGTGTATCAGTCTAACGCGCTCATATTCGTTTATAGGCAAGTTTATGGTCCGAGACTGCCGGGCTTCGAATCCTAGACCAGACCATGTGAATTTTTAATTAAATTGCATGGTTCGGTATAGGATTTGATGTGTGCCGTATTAATAGAAATTCAATTTTTGTTGATATGACATGAAAATTATAAAATCACCATGCATTACCGTCTCGATGATGGTGGCTGAGGTTTTCCGGGTTTTCCTCACCTCTAAGTAAATGGCACCATCAATCATCTTTAAGTCGCCCCGGAGCGCCACGGCAAATATTAATAGCCGTCCCTTTCCCCGCACAAGCTCAGCTTTTGGGGTTAAAATTCACTCGTAAGGGGGTGAATTAGAGAGAGTATTATTATAACCCTTGACTACCGATAGATGTCGTTACGAATTTCGATTTCGAAGATTAAGATATCGAAATCGACGAGAAAGAGCGTGGGGTATGTACCCCACGACGAACCCCACTTGGCCAGGTGAAGGTTAATATAAATCATAATAAGTATAAATTATTTTTTTAAATGTTTACCTCTTTATTCATTTGAAAAATTTTCTCAGTTCCATGTCGTTTCACCAAATCTGTCAACAGTCTTATAGCGGCAGAGCGTACTACGCTGTTTTGGTGAGTGCAGCCTCTGGAAGTGATTACAGCTACGACGCGTGTGATTGGAAGATGTTCACACATTACATCTAAAGCGGCGTTCGCGTCGGACCTCAGAAACTTGTTGGTGTCTGCTGTACGGTGTAGAAGAGGACCAGCGATTTCCTCTAATTCCTATATTATACAAGAAAGTATAGTTAAATATTGAAAAAAGAGATCGAATTACAGGCGGGACTTGTCCCAAATCACACTCGACACTGTTCATTGATATCACATTAACTTTGTGTGGATGATCATTGGACATCTATTTTTTGTTAATAATGACGGAAGAATTACCAAAGAATTATAGAAAAATACTAAAACACGATTCGTATAAATTCGTATAAATTCGTATAAATTCGTATAAATTCGTATAAATTCGTATAAATTCATATTTTTCCTAATTTTAATTAATTATTTAAATAACATCCTGTACATAAAACTTTGTTTAATTATGTCAACAATTTGTTTTAAACAGCAATAATGTGCAAGGTTGGTTATTTAATAATTATTAAACATTAGTTTTAATAACAAAAAAATGATGAGAAAGTTAAAAAGGTAATGTCGAGGGGATGCACGAGGGCTTTTTCGACAGGGAACGGATCCTCCCCATAGGAGGTCCCCCTTGTAGGAGATTCCCTGTAGCAGCTCCAGATCATAATCTTTATAGTTTAAATTAAAAGTCGTTTATTAGTATTTTGAATAATTGCATTTTAGTCAGGCAAGAGTTGTGACATGTGCCCCAAAATTGGAGTTGGTAAGTTAATATTTTTTGTATTTTAATATTATATTGAGCCCCATATTTGTGTATGTCGAGTTAAGACATATTTTGTATAATCGTTGTAATTTTAATATTATATTTGTTTTGAGAAAACATTGTGTTTCCTTCAGCCCTTTCACAGAGACGTGTCAGGTTCTAACATCAAGAGTAGAACCCTTATACAGTTAAGGGCTACGAAGCCAAGTTTAAGGCTAAATAGTGTTTTTGTGATTGAGGCCCAAAATCATATATTTTGTTATTTAACCCCCGGGACATAGATAGTCCCATAATTATTTAAAACACGTAAATCGTGACACTTTGTTTTATAAAAAACACGCATAACGTGACAATATAATAAGAAATACTGAAAAAAATAATGAAAAAAATACAAAAAGATACTAAAAAATACTGAAAAATACTGAAAAATACTGAAAAATACTGAAAAATTCTGAAAAATACTGAAAAATACTGAAAAATACTGAAAAATACTGAAAAATACTGAAAAATACTGAAAAATTCTGAAAAATACTGAAAAATACTGAAAAATACTGAAAAATACTGAAAAATACTGAAAAATACTGAAAAATACTGAAAAATACTGAAAAATACTGAAAAATACTGAAAAATACTGAAAAATACTGAAAAATACTGAAAAATACTGAAAAATACTGAAAAATACTGAAAAATACTGAAAAATACTGAAAAATACTGAAAAATACTGAAAAATACTGAAAAATACTGAAAAATACTGAAAAAATACCGAAAAAATCCCGAAAAAATACCTAAACAATACCGAAGAAATACTAAAAAAATATAATGAAAAAAATACTGAAAAATAAAGAAGAATTACAGAAGAATTACAGAAGAATTACAGAAGAATTACAGAAGAATTACAGAAGAATTACAGAAGAATTACAGAAGAATTACAGAAGAATTACAGAAGAATTACAGAAGAATTACAGAAGAATTACAGAAGAATTACAGAAGAATAACAGAAGAATAACAGAAGAATAACAGAAGAATTACAGAATAATTACAGAAGAATTACAGAAGAATTGCAGAAGAATTACAGAATAATTACAGAATAATTACAGAATAATTACAGAATAATTACAGAATAATTACAGAATAATTACAGAATAATTATAGAATAATTATAGAATAATTATAGAATAATTACAGGAGAATTACAGAAGAATTATATAATAATTACAAAAGAATTACAGAAGAATTACAGAAGAATTACAGAAGAATTACAGAAGAATTACAGAAGAATTACAAAATAATTACAAAATAATTACAAAATAATTACAGAATAATTACAGAATAATTACAGAAGAATTACAAAAGAATTAAAGAAAAATTACAGAAAAATTACAGAATAATTACAGAATAATTGCAGAATTACATAAAAATTACAAAATAATTACAGAAGAATTTCAAAAGAGTTACAGAACAATTACAAAATCATTACAAAATTATTACAAACAAAATACAGAAGAATTACAAAAGAATTACGAAAGAAAAAAAATATAAGAGAACTGCAGAATAATTACAGAAGATTGCAAAAGAATTTCAGAAGAATTATTGAAAAATTACAGCAGAATTACAGAAAAATTACAAGAGAATTACAGAAGAATTAAAAGAAAATAACAGATGAATTACAGAAGAATCACAGAAAAAATATTTTATAGAGAAAACTAACAAGAAATGATATGTTTTTATTCTATTGTTATAAGAGCAAAATATGTCAATAAAACTCGGCAGTGTGATGTAACAAACCCAAATGTAAAGTTTCATCAATACATAATATCAGAAAAAAATTATCAATTTATTTCTTTTTAATTAATATCAGCTTTAATACCACATTTTTTAAATAGTTTTATAACATATACTTAAAACTACAGAACCAACTTTGAGGAAGATGATAGTAAAGTGTATTAGATAATTTGACATCCATTATTTTCTGACTAAGAATTTGGGTTGATTAAAATGTGTAAAGTCAGTTTGCGAACACTTATTATAGAACATCCTAGTAGTTTTACTAATTTAAAAAAACAAGAGCATTTTTTTATTAATGCTTAAAAGGAATCTGTGTAATTTTTAATTATCTTTTACTATTAATTTAATTCATCCACATATGGACATATACAGTATTGGTCATCTTTTAATACCCTTTGGCACAAGTGCGTGTCGAAACTACAGAGAGCCAGCACTAAAGCTAGCATGAAAAAACAATACCAGCGATGTCACCTATATGACCAGGGCAACGTTTTAACGCGGTCAGTTTGTATAAATTGCAAAGGTGGCATCATTTCTTTTTTGGTTACTCCAATGCCTACTTTCTGTAGCTTACACACGCACTTGTGAATCGCGTATTAAAAGAAATTCAAAGGTCTATATCGTAATTTTTTTGGTGAAAATACTGAGTTTAGAAACATAACAAACCTGTTTGTTTGTTTGTTTCCTGAAGATAACAAATATGTTCTACTTACTATTTCCAAAGATCTCCTACATGACCCAAAAATCTCACTAGCCGTAAGACAAGCGGTCCTAGCTACCTGCGATCTTAAATTCTTTATATGCTTTGCCAAATTTACGCAAACAGTATGCATCTGTGCTTCGATAACTTCTGGGTAATATTTAGCCAACCTCGTCAAAGCCTGCAAGCCCTGGATCATTACCTCCCATTCAGAATTGTTTAGTTGATTGAGAGCTAGTTGAAGGGAGTCCTTGGACTTGCTGCTGACCCGTGAAGAATTCGGTGTTGGTTCTCTAGGAGTTGATCTATTAGATCTTCTGCTTTGAGTTCTTGATAACCTTCTACTTAACTTTCTGGTGATAGTAATTTCTTTGGTAGGCGATTCAGGGTTTTCATTTACATCACTGGACAAAGGGATGACGGTTTGCACTTCTTCACTGCTGGTTATAATAAAGTTGTTACCATTAAGTATTTCATCTTTGAATGAAGGCGCTGAATTAATATTTTTTCTGTGTACTGATATTTCCGGTAGAAAATTTTGAAGGTCTACAACAGATTTGCTCTTGCTTCGATATTCGCTTATAGGTTTTTCGGTGAAGAGGGATTCTTTGGAACGGGATATGCTGAATCTTTGAATTTGTTCCTTTTCTATTATTTCAGTTTTTATAGGAGATAAATGAACTGGTTCTTCAGTAGGATCTGCTGTCTCGGCGGAACTCGCCGACAAGTTTCTCTAAAAATATAAAATAAATTGTTTACAATGGCAGGAGTTTTCTACAGTTTCTTTCTATTTGGGGTGCTAACTTATATTTTACGGAAAACATTACTGATTGTGCTAAATCAATTTATTTGCTGACCAGCGTACAATTTGAGATACAGAGAGTGCTTTCTTTTTTTGGTGAGTTTTTTTAAAAAATACTGCTTTTACAAAAAAAAGGATTAATCCTTATGAGAGTTATAGAGGATGATGTATTATTTTCATCTTAAAGAGTATATTTTTATTATTACACATTAGTTTGGTATCTTACTAAATAACATACCTTAAAAGACTCAGTTGAGTTATCTACTTCCTCTATATTTACTTGTTCATTATTATTTGTATCGTTCTCCAAGTCTTCTTTGTCTTCTGATTCTGAAGTTCTTTCCACACTATCTATTTTTACGAATGCTTTTTTGGTTTCGGGAGGAGGGGTGAAGTAACCTGAAGATTCTGATCCCGAAGATTGAGGTGGTGGAGGTAATACGTTATTTGTGGAAATATTTTTCTCGGGACTATCTCTGGGAGACATGCGTGTGATGATTGGAGTGTTTGGAACGCTGCCCAAAGCCGATCTGAAAAAAAAATCAAGTATAATTTGGTTGTAGGATGTTAAAATAAATGTATTCAATAAGAGAATAAAGCAAAACAATTATTAGTTAGGTACTAATACCAATCAAATTTAAAATTATTAGCATCAGGTAGAATGTAGACCAAAAATGTTCTACATATTCATTCACAGAGTAAAAAAATATCTTAATAAATATTTCTTATGGTCTTCTTTGAAAGCATTATTGTTTAAAATTGTAATGTTCTGGGTTGAGAGAGTCTTCAGAGTGGCATATCATAGCTGAAATACCAATGACAGAGAGAAATACATAGTTTGAATGTTTTTTATGTGTAGTTGTTGGCATTGGATAGAGTCCATTTGCCACAGATGCGTATTAGAAAAGGAAAAAGAAAATAAAACTATAAAATATGAAATTATTGGTCTAATTAAATTAAACGTAACAAACTAACCAATAAGTCGAAAATATCTTTATTGCTTAACCCTTTCACTGCTAAGCCCGAGTTTTTAATCCTCTTGTGCGTACAAATTTAAGTGCTGCGTTTTTATACGTCTGGAACAGCGTAGTTACATAGCGTATATATACGTCCGGAGCAGTTAATTTTAAAAAAACCTATTTTGCGGTTATTTTCGCAAAGGTAAAATAAAACAATCAGTGGTTATTTGTTCAGTATAATAAAAGAAATATCACTTTCAAAATGAACAAACAAAATAAAATATAAGAGATTTTTGAAACACAACTAATAGATTTTTACCGCATGGTTTCAGTCAAAACAATTTTTTAAAGTAGCACATTACATTCGGTACATATGTCCACTTTTAGCACAAACACCACACCGTTTTTGGGCTTTCTTCTTTGTCGCCATCGATGGAACTTGAGGGAAGGAATGTCGAGCTGTCAAATGTAAAGGATTGTCTTGGTCTAAACCTCTTGATGTCCTGAAATGTCCTTGAATATCGAGAATCTACAAGTTCTGGCAAAATACAATTAACATAAAACTTTTTATGTTCTCCAATTTCTTTTCCAAAAAGTGTCGTCTTTGGGTATTTTCTCGGTTAATAAACCTTGTGGAGTCCATATGACAAATAAACAATATTCTCAGTTTGTCACTCGTAACTGGCTTTGTAGTTGAAAGTAATAGTTATTATCTTTTTTCAATTCCAAAACTTCATCAGGTTTAATTACTGCAAATTTTATAAGCCCTTTTTCTATTCACTCTTGTAGCGTATAATCTTTACTATTATACGGACATTTTATTTCTAATAGACCATTTTCATCTATTAGGCCATCCGGACTTGCGGCAAAAAAAGGCAAGGTTTTATCAATAAAAAGACCACATTTTTTAATGTCTTTCCCAATACTCTGAGCCACAGTTTTTGTTCCTACATCTTCATTGGATTTCCATACTTGGTGGCTGTATTTCCCTTAAAAGGTTTGTACAATATGTTTATGACATTATTTTCGCAATTTGTATCTTCTCGCATTTTGCTTATTGCTCCATGCCATGAAGCTGTTAGTCGTATTCTTCGTTTAGGATACCAAAGTGCACAATTTGGTTCTATAGTAGCTTGTTCCAAATCGTTTATTTCTGATTGTGTTTTATCTAGTTTCTTAAAAACTCATGCATTTTTTCTTCCAACTTTAACAGCGAAATATAGGAAATATTAGAACATCCACAGTCTATTTCTTCTTTATTACTCTTTTTTTATCCTTTTTCATATCTATTGTAGGTTTTCAGTCTCTTTATCGTCGTCAGATTTTTTTTGATCTTTTTTTATATATTTCATCGTGCAATTTCCAGATGGCTTCCCTGTTATCTTATTTTGTAACATTTCATGTAAAGTTTTGTAACTCCTTGCCATATTGATATTTACACTTAAAACCTCACTAATAACAAAATATCCTATGTGTAATAATTTAAATGATAGTGGGTTAATGGGCTTATACTTCCTAAGAAAATGCATAGCCGCATGATATTCCCCATCTTTGTCTACCTTTTCATGATTGGTTCGAGATGATGACGGCGTTCCGCTCCGTCCCGTAACCTACTTTGTCCAAGTGAAAGCAATAACTTCTAGATCTAAAATAACACTGTTGTTGACCCTTCGTTGCATATTCTTCGATCAAAAAATATTGAACACAATACTATACTCTAAATGCAGTTGTTAAATTTAAGAATAAACGAAAGTTTCAGTGTAAAAATCATACTTAAATAACTATTATTTTTGTATCAAAAGATTTAGTGATCCTGAGAGTATTTGGCATTTTTATTTATTTAATTCTCAGAAATCCATGTGAACTTTTTATATTTTTTTTACATCGAAACCTTCATCAATTCTTCTATTATACGAATACATTTTTTGGATACCTATTATATTTAAAATTGAATGTGTGAGAAGTCTGCAACAAAGTGCGTTTTTATGACTATTCTTTTAACGCGAACGTAAACCTTTTCTATTTTTAAATAAATTTACCACATTACATACGATTGAATTATGAATGTCTAATAAACTTAATTTGTCTACAAGGATGTTTAAGTCAACTACATCGTAGGCATTCTTACTATAAACAAATAGATATACTACGTATAAGCTTTTAGAAAAGGCGCATTGCATGTGTCGGCAACTCGATTGTCCCACGACCACTATTTTATACTATTTTATACTATTTTATACTATTTTATACTATTTTATACTATTTTATACTATTTTATACTATTTTATACTATTTTATACTATTTTATACTATTTTATACTATTTTATACTATTTTATACTATTTTATACTATTTTATACTATTTTATACTATTTTATACTATTTTATACTATTTTATACTATTTTATACTATTTTATACTATTTTATACTATTTTATACTATTTTATACTATTTTATACTATTTTATACTATTTTATACTATTTTATACTATTTTATACTATTTTATACTATTTTATACTATTTTATACTATTTTATACTATTTTATACTATTTTAAACTATTTTATACTATTTTATACTATTTTATACTATTTTATACTATTTTATACTATTTTATACTATTTTATACTATTTTATACTATTTTATACTATTTTATACTATTTTATACTATTTTATACTATTTTATACTATTTTATACTATTTTATACTATTTTATACTGTATTATACTATTATATACTATTTTAAACTATTATATGCTATTTTATACTATTTTATCCTATTTTATACTATTTTATACTATTTTATACTATTTTATACTATTTTATACTATTTTATACTATTTTATACTATTTTATACTATTTTATACTATTTTATACTATTTTATACTATTTTATACTATTTTATACTATTTTATACTATTTTATACTATTTATACTATTTTATACTATTTTATACTATTTTATACTATTTTATAATATTTTATACTATTTTATACTATTTTATACTATTTTATACTATTTTATACTATTTTATATTATTTTATACTATTTTATACTATTTTATACTATTTTATACTATTTTATACTATTTTATACTATTTTATACTATTTTATACTATTTTATACTATTTTATACTATTTTATACTATTTTATACTATTTTATACTATTTTATACTATTTTATACTATTTTATACTATTTTATACTATTTTATACTATTTTATACTATTTTATACTATTTTATACTATTTTATACTATTTTATACTATTTTATACTATTTTATACTATTTTATACTATTTTATACTATTTTATACTATTTTATACTATTTTATACTATTTTATACTATTTTATACTATTTTATACTATTTTATACTATTTTATACTATTTTATACTATTTTATACTATTTTATACTATTTTATACTATTTTATACTATTTTATACTATTTTATACTATTTTATACTATTTTATACTATTTTATACTATTTTATACTATTTTATACTATTTTATACTATTTTATACTATTTTATACTATTTTATGCTATTTTATACTATTTTATACTATTTTATACTATTTTATACTATTTTATACTATTTTATACTATTTTATACTATTTTATACTATTTTATACTATTTTATACTATTTTATACTATTTTATACTATTTTATACTATTTTATTCTATTTTATACTATTTTATACTATTTTATACTATTTTATACTATTTTATACTATTTTATACTATTTTATACTATTTTATAATATTTTATACTATTTTATACTATTTTAATTTATTTAATACTATTTTATACTAATTTATACTATTTTATACTATTTTATACTATTTTATACTATTTCATACTATTTTATACTATTTTATACTATTTTATACTATTTTATACTATTTTATACTATTTTATACTATTTTATACTATTTTATACTATTTTATACTATTTTATACTATTTTATACTATTTTATACTATTTTATACTATTTTATACTATTTTATACTATTTTATACTATTTTATACTATTTTATACTATTTGATACTATTTTATACTATTTTATACTATGTTATACTATTTTATACTATTTTATACTATTTTATACTATTTTATACTATTTTATACTATTTTATACTATTTTATACTATTTTATACTATTTTATACTATTTTATACTATTTTATACTATTTTATACTATTTTATACTATTTTATACTATTTTATACTATTTTATACTATTTTATGCTATTTTATACTATTTTATACTATTTTACACTATTTTATACTATTTTATACTATTTTATACTATTTTATACTATTTTATGCTATTTTATAATATTTTATACTATTTTATACTATTTTATACTCTTTTATACTATATTATACTATATTATATTCTATTATACTATTTTATACTACTCTGTACTATTATGTATTATTCTGTACTATTTGGTATTAGTTTGTACTATTTAGTACTAATTTGTACTATTTTGTACAATGTTGTACCATTTTTACTATTTTACACTATTTTGTACTATTTAACTTACAAACTTCAACAAATATCTTGGTCACATGTCACAACTCTTGCCTGACTATTAAAACTGCTATTTAAAATACAAAAACAGACTTTTAATTTAAACTATAGAGGTCCTGATTGTTCGGACGGAGTCTCAGGGATTTGGAGGCGCTACTGGGAATCTCCTACAAGGGGACCTCCTATGGGGAGGATTCCTTTCTGTCGAAAAAAGCCCAGCGCGTCTCCTCGACATTACCTTTTTAACTTCTTCATAGTTTATTATTATGAAACTAATGTTTAATAATTATTAAATAACCAACCTTGCACATGTTGCCTTGCAAGTTTTATGTACAGGATGTTATTTAAATAATTAATTAAAATTAGGAAAAATATGAATTTATGCAAAGCATGACACATTTATGTACTATTTTTAGTCACAATGTGTAACAATGTACAAAATTTTTCCAGTGCCTGTTTTATTCGTGGTGTGCCTTTGACTGTCTAACTATAAAATTTGTGACAGTGTCATATTCCTAACATTCATAAACGATTTTCCTGACACAAATTCTCAAAACTTAATAATTTAAGTTGATGAAACGGCTTAGCAATCACTGCACTGACTCCAGAGGCTCTTAAAGTATGTATAATAAAGGTTGTAAGTTCTCTTATTATGTGGTCTAAAACAAATGGATTAGTGGGCAATGTTGTTAAAACACTGTTTGAATATTTTAGTTTTCATCATATTTAAAAAAATTATACTCTTTAACTTAATATTTAGCTACTTTAATAACATCTAAACCAAAATGTTTGATTTGTGCCAGAGAATTCACTAAATAATGACTTTTACAATTTGTAATAATCCAGACTTTCAAATTACGGCAC